>CALYLW010000318.1:0-390000 GCA_944989445.1 Ampullaceana balthica | reverse complement strand
ATTACGAACCGTCGCATCTTACCAATCACTAACCAGTGTTCACGGTTCCCTCGATGCAATTGCAGTACTAAGTGCCCAACAAATCGCTGCAAATGTATGAATAACAAACAGTTATGTAATTCAAAATGCCTTAAAAGTCCAGTCCTGTTGTAATAAGTGTTAACAGAAATAAATAGTTTACTATACTTCATAAATGTCACTGTTGTAAATGATTTTTATCATTTGTAATTAACAATCAATGCTAAGAATTTAATTATACTATTCAACCTTCAATCTGCTCATGTCTTCTTACTTGGGACTTTGGCAAATCGACCCACGCCATTTCGCTAACTGGCTGGCCAAAGCCCGAATTTCGGGCTTTTGGTCGGCCAATATACAGCAACATTGGCCTCTTCGATAATTGGCGAAGTGGCCGATTTTGGGCTGTGACCGTAATATATATATAAATAAGTAATCGCTAATTACGAAAGGCTCAGAGAAGAGCAAGCAGGCTTCAGACCTCATCGGTCATGTATTGACCATATATTCACACTCAGAACTATCATCGAAGAATCTGTTGAATTTCAAACCAAGCTCATCATAAATTTTGTTGATTAGCGTTCGACAGCCTCCACTGACCTACGCTCTGGAAACTTCCTAACATCTATGGTTTCCCAACTAAATACGTGAACATTATAAAAGCTTTTTATGCAGATTCACTTTGCTGTGTGAAAACTGAAGCCGGAAATTCTGACTGGTTCCCAGTCGAAACAGGTGTGAAGCAAGGATGTGTCATGTCCCCAATGTTATTTGGAATAGCAATTGATTGGGTCATGCGAAAATGCACAGATGCCGGATTAGGCATCAAATGGACCGAAAACAATACTTTGGAAGACCTTGACTTTGCAGATGACCTGGCTCTTATAAGCTCAACGCATCTGAACGCACAAGAAAAAACGGGATCGTCTCCAGCACTTTTCTAATCAAATTGGTCTTCAAATCAACACAACCAAAACAAAAGTCATGGACCTCACCAACCAACCCAAATGATATTATACTTAATGACCAAACCATAGAGAAAGTAACCAACTTCACTTACTTAGGAAGCAAAATGTCATATGATGGAGATACAACATCAGAGATAACGACTCGAATTGCGTTGGCGTCAAGTGCTTTTAACAAACTTACAAATATTTGGAGATCAAAGACACTTAGCAAACATATAAAACTTAGGCTATTCAACTCTTGCGTAATCCCTGTACTAACATAAGGATGTGAAAGCTTCGAGAACAAATGCCTCCGAAAAATTTTGAATATAAAATGGAGTGATTTTAAATCAAATGAAACAATAAGAGAAGAAACCAACCAAGAATATGTGTCAACCTTTATAAGGAGAAGACGTTGGAATTATATCGTTAATGTTCTTCGAATGGACGAGAGAAGACTACCACGTCAGGCCTTCATATGGACACCAAAAGGCAAAAGAAAACAAGGAAGACCAAAAGAAACCCTAAGTAGAACAATCAAAAGAGAAAGCTCAACCATGGGTCTAAGAAATAACCAAGACCTAATACAATTGGCGACGGATCGCCGTAAATGGAAATCAATGACTTCTGCCCTATGTGTCGTCTTCGGCCCGAGAGGAACTAACTAACTAACTAATCGCTAATAACACTAGTAATGTCTTAAAAGTGGCAGAAAACTGAATACTTTTTAAAATCTATTTTAAAAATATTTCACGTCAACTTCCAGTGCAACCCTTTGACAAATATTTTGACTTAAGTTAATTAGAAACACACACACACATAATAACATTTCTTTAAATCTCATGCATAAGAAGCAAAAAGAAGTTCAATTTTTTTCAAATTTTCAGACTATTCCTCTGATGATGAAGATTTACACAAAGACTGTAGGTCTAGAACTCAACAACTGTATATTAAGTCTCTATAACTAAATTAACGATTCATCCATGTTGTCGATCCCAGGGGATTTTCCATTAACGAATTTTAATTAGGATCGAATATTCATGTGATGCTCGGAATTTTTTGGTTTACAATAAGAGTAATTTTACCAGAGGTCATCTGGTCCTGACGTGAAGTAAAACTGACGCTATGTAGGATAGTTGACTTAAATCCCGATAGGTTATGTATGTTAATATTAGTTCTGATAGCAAATATTAATTTATCAGACATCTATTATGGATAAAGAACACCAACCCCAAAACTCTTTTGACAGGATGACGTACAACAAAACTATTGAAACCTGGGTTAACTCTAAATAAATAGTACCAGGTAGCAATTAGAACCTGGTCGCAATATATATATATATAAAGCTCAGTTGGTGTTTGTATCTTTATTTGTATGTTTGTATGTTTAACTTTTCAACTTTCTGTTACACAGCCACGGAAAATCCAAATGACGGATGGAGAACAAATTTGGCAGTACGGTTCCTTTTACCCTGAAGATAGTTTTAAGATAGTTTTTGTAATTGTCCCTTTTGCCCAAATGCCGTAAATTAAATAAACAGAAAATGCAGAGACCAAGAATGAAAAATTTAACCTCATTTCTATATTGAACAACTTTACGCGGACGTTCAACTTCCGTTCAAAGCCAGTTAATTTTGGTTAAGTTTTTTTTCCCCAATACTTTATTTTCAGCGGTGCGCATTCAAAAGATATTATATTGTCCAATTACGGTGCGCACATTTTCGTGTACGTTTCTTAATTTGAGCTGTGCAGTACAAAGAATTGTCATTTTCTTTACTGTTACTTTCTATATATTATAGACACGTAAACAAATTTAATTACAGCTGCCACGCGATGCATTAGGTTTAATTATTTAGACGTTTAAATTTAAATGGAAATTTGTTTTCTTATTTTCTGTTCCATAACTCGATATTTAATAAAAGCTATTTCTGTAATAATTGTGTCAGTATTTTTTTCAAGGCTTCATTATTAGCGGTGCGCGTTCTAAAATGTTTTATCACATAATTACTGTGCACACATTTTCGTGTACGCATCTTAAATTTAGATGTGTCCTATTAATATAACATTTATATTTTGTCTTTTACATAAGCGATTGTCTTTTACATAAGCGATTGTCTTTTACATAAGCGATTGTCTTTTACATAAGCGATTGTCTTTTACATAAGATTTACACTTTTACAATTTCAACTTAGACTACCGGACCTATTAACATAGTAGATTAAACTAAATAAAGTGATCCTGAAAACGCTTAATTATTTTGTTTTGTGAATTGAATTTGTTATGTTCCTTCCTTTGTAGTTGGAATAACATAGGCCATTTTTAAAATCAATTATTGTCACTGTTTCACATTCTTTTTTCAACAGACATTCGTTGTTTTTTTTTAAAATGTGGAGTATAATTTCTTTGAGGGGGGTAATGTCATATTATCTTTATCTCATACACGCTGTTGCAAATATTGTATTAAATACAATTGTGTTTCGATGCAGTGTCGTAAATATATATGAGCTTTTTTAGTGACGACTGTGGTAGAGATCTTTTGGAAAATGTCAAGAAATCAGTGGCCTTTTTTAAACGATACAAACAAACAAAGATATAAACACCAACAGAGCTTTATATATTAGACATTCGTATAAAATTATTTTATTTCATTTTTTCCAGGATGCATTGGATTTATATTTTACATGCTTGAATGAAATTGCGATTTTTTAAGATTTAATTCATAACTCGACATTTAATTAAAAACCATAGATGTAGCGAGTTTATTTTATGTGGAAAGCGATGGCCTATGTTAAATAAACTTACGCTTTAAACAAGTTTACATCTAATATATAAAGCTCAGTTGTGTTTGTATCTTTGTATGTTTTTATCTTTCACTTTTCGACTGTAAGTTTCACAATCTCTGAAAAACCAAATGACGGATGGGGACCAAATTTGGCAGGACCGTTCATTTTAACCTGCAGATGGTTTACGTATATTTTTTTGTAATTTTCGCTTTTGCCCGAAAGCCATCAATTAAAAGATCAGAAATGTTGAGACCAATAGAGAAGTATTAAATCTAATTTCGATATTGAACAGCTTCATGCAGACATTCAAAACGAGTTCATTTTGGTGCAGTATTTTTCCAATACTTTATTTTGAGCGGTGCGCTTTCAAAAATCTTTTATTATCAAATTACGGTGCGCGAATTTTCGTGTACGCATCTTAAATTGAGCTGAGTAGTACAAAGCAGTTGCCTTTTTTACGGCTACTATTATCAAAATGGTTGGTAATAGAAAAATCTGATAAATAACTTGGCAAAAAATGTATTAACCAGCAACTTATACTAGGGAAAAGGGTCTGCACACTCCCGCAACAAAGTGCGTGTATCTTTCTTGATATTTATAATTTTAAACATGCGTTGAGTTACACAATATTGATGTGACGTCACATTTCTTAAACACCCCCTCCCCAAGATGCGTAACTTCATTAATTGACGCCCCCTTAGATAATAAGCCCTTTAAAAGAACTTTTGTCTCTCTTTACCAGAGTTTGCATTTTAAAATTTGTTATGAATAAAAATCATTTTCGGTTAAAGATTATTTCACTATATATACACTTTTAATTATATCTAAATCATATTTGGCACTGACAGAATATCTGGTCTTATAAGGGGCCCCTAATCCCTAATATATTAGGGCCTCATGAAGTCTAAATCCGGCCCTGGTTGTATACTTACTCTGTCCCCAAGTATTGAACATTTATGAAGAATAGTGAATGGACATCGCTCAAAGTTGGACTGGAATTCTTTCTTGAAATGACCACCTACATAAATGAAAGATTGTTTAGTCCAAAAAAGTCAATTTTGATTTTCATTGAAATAAGATACAAATAAATGAAATAAATGGATACACCATTTAATAGGTATTCATGGGATATGCATTTCTAAATCTTTTAAAATCACATTCGATGTGCTTGATTTCAAGATAACTCAGCGATAAAAATATATGTTTTATATATATAGCCGCATGTGATTCCCAAGATACATTTATATATAACCCAGTAAATTTTGTTGAGAAATTTCCACCTGCTATAGTTATTTAATAACATATGCATTCATTCTCTTTGGGGTGTCAAGCATTCGGCTCTTTTGACCGGCTTACAAGGCCTGCAGCGCGTCTCAACATATGGGCATCGCCATACAGATATTTGACCACAGTTCTAGGGCTGCCTTTTCCCGCCCGCATCCCCAATCGCCGCAGAGCATTCGGCCAGAAGGTGTGTCACAGTCTCCTCAGCCATGCCACTTAAGAGGCAGTCGGGGTCCCTATTTCGGTTCAACCTGTGGAGGTTGCTACGAGGTAATTACCACCATGGATCCGATCATTCTTGCCCGGTCGTGGCGCGTTCCGGTAAATCAGTCAAATAAAGCGCTTTATTAGTTCCAATGCTTGTTATACCCTACCCTCAAAGTACGCCACCACATACGTGTTTCATATCCTTGAAATCTATTGATTTTTTAATGTTTGCCAATTCCTTTTAATAGCACTTTTATTAATCATACATTTAAGCTCCGTATATTTATATATAGATAGATATAGTATTGGCCGGGGGGGGGTCAGTTAATAAGAATATTTGTGAGACCAGGGACTAGATGTCCCCGTATTCACCAGGTAAATAAACAAGCGCTGGCGAGAGTATGTTTAAGGCAAATAGAAACTAGGGTGTCGCATAGATAGTTTGATACCGCGTGACACTTTCATTGGCCCGTTACATCAGATGGGGAAAATCGCCTTGGCTGGGAAGAACTTTGTACCGAGGCTGGGGAGAGCTTTGTACCAAGGCTGGGGAGAGCTTTGTACCGAGGCTGTGGAGAACTATGTACCAAGGCTGGGGAGAGCTTTGTACCGAGGCTGGGGAGAGCTTTGTACCAAGGCTGGGGAGAGCTTTGTACCGAGGCTGGGGAGAGCTTTGTACCAAGGCTGGGGAGAGCTTTGTACCGAGGCTGGGGAGAGCTTTGTACCAAGGCTGGGGAGAGCTTTGTACCAAGGCTGGGGTAATAGTTATTTGCAGTTCGAGTAACAAGATTTAAACACACTGTGTTCTGGTTAACAACTGTCTTTAATCACTATATGAGTTAAAGTAGCGTTAATTCCAGCGTGGATTTAATGAAGGCATACTATAGTATTAGCACGACGTTGAGAGCATGAGGCATAAAGATAGATAAAGAGAGAGCACTGCTTATAACAAACGCACAGCGAAGGTTCTCTACAATTCATATATATATAAAAGTAGTATACAAAATGAAAATAGTAGTAATATAACCAATACATTATTAGCGTTTGTGTTATTTTCCAGGATATCTTATCTGGTCCTATATATTACAGACGCTCCTTCTAAAATAAAAAAGATTATTGCGTCCTAAGCTTATCCATTCTTGTGTCTAATCCTGAATTTTTATTAGATTGTTAAAAATGTATGGTGTAATAGTGAGTTATTTTTCCTTTTTCTCCCAGGAACCCATTCAAGCGTCCGAATTTCAGACGGAAAGACGGAGGCTTTGCACGTGTTTGCGAATGGAGCAAGAAGAGTGTTTTTATCAATTTGCCTATCTGAGGATTGTATTAGATTGTTGTTGCGTTGTATGTCCAAGTTAGAATTTAATACATTATATATTATTACTATTTTCCTTTTTTATCTTTGATCTATGGGGTTTCTAGATTTAGATATTTAACTAATGGTCTTTCTTTAGTCAAAGTTGAACTTTTACCATAAATAAATGTGTGAACTCTTTAATAAATCTGTTCTAATTTCTGTTGTTTTTTTGTACCGTACAGAAGATACAAATGTTGGTCAAATTTAAAGTAGTATTTTAGCTCTATGTTTGCCCCTAACATTCTAAACATATCATTTTAACGAAGTCTAAGGTGTTGTATATTTGTTTCAAGGGTTGGTCATTTCTAAAGCCGAAAAACGTCATAGCTCAACGAGTAATGTTCTATTTTTAGATTACATTTTAGCGGAACAATGTTTTGAAGCATAAATACAGTCGAAGCACTATGTTCTCAAAATTGTTAGCATAGTAAAATTACGAAACTTTTTTCCTTTTTCAAGTCCAATTTGCTGTCTTAAATTAACGAATAATTAACAAATAGCTGACAAAATACAGCCTTCTCAATATACCTACATTTACATATTGACTCGTATCTTTTATTTAATTTTTATGAAATCTGTCCTTAAAAAAGATAAATATAGCCCCAATATTTCTATTAATAGCTCTCCGCCATATTATGACCAGGCCTAACTCTTAGACAGTTGACATTTTTCTGGGTGAAAAGACATGTTCCCATTAGTTGCCCGTTTTCGTAATTATTTTAAGTGTTTTCGTAAGATTTGTTATCTTGTTCTAACTTTTGTTCCTGATGAATATTGATGAGATATTGTGTTGTAAATCAGGATTAGTAGGGCTTGCTCGTTTCTAATATTATAATATTGGTGCTGATTTAAATCCAATAAATGTTACGGGTTGTTCTCCGCCAGTGGTCTATCTTAAATGCCCTGATGTAAGTGACCAGAGATGGCATAGAATTTAAGTCTTGTGATTAAACTAGAATGGTCTTATAATATTGTATCTATTTGATTGTTATTATCTAGTCCTTTTGGCAAGTTACCTATAAGAGCAATTAATTGGGTTTCAAGTGATGTGTTTTTCCCACTTAAAGCCGGCGTTATATCATTATTTTACATTCTTGGGTAATATATGGAGCATTATAGGGTCCACGAATCAGTAAGGGAACAATGCTACCCTAACAGTCACGTATAACCTCGAGCTCTTCAATGAAACAAGTTCCGAATGAGTTAGGCGTATTTTCTTCTTATTGTTTTTGTGCCTGGATGTCCACCCTTTATTACTGATTTGGTGGAGCTAAGCTTTTCGTCACTCCCGACTTAAGACTTGCCGTATTGAAAGTTTTTTGTGTTGAAGCTTCATTCAAATTACCGCCGACAGTGTTAGCCATCTTTTCTTTTTTTGGTTGCTGTTAAATTTTTGCTTGTGCAGGTTGAAGACACGGTCAGTAGCACGCCCCGGGAACACAAAGATGGGAAATCTGTGTAGTTCACATACACCATTTTCTATTGTCCTTGATTCGTAACTACCAAGTGGAGCACTTGACCCCTGATCTCGTGGAAGAACTGTTGATGGATGAGGCTTCCCAGAAGCGTAACTGTCTTGGGGATAAGGAAAAGATATTTTCACATGACCACTGTCGACGCTAGATCTATTGACCCTTATGACCAGAATAACAATGAGACTATGCTGGAGACATTCTTTTTGACCAAGAGATTTGTAGCGGCGATGAGGTGCGCCGGTCTCACTCCATCGGACTACCAGTCTTTAGCGTTCATGTCTTGACATTTGTGAATAGTGTGGTCAATGAGTGTATGTAACTGTTAATGAAAATTTAGAGTGCAATGTCTTTTTTCAAGTTGTTGGGAAAGTATTTAGGGTAAAACTTAACTAATGAAAAATACAACACACACACATACACACACACACACACACACATATATATATATATATATATATATATATATATAAAAATATATATACAACAATATAATTAGCAATTGTCACGCAAGTCAGTAGTGTCTGTCAGTCAGTCCTGACGCTACTAATTTTAGAAAGCAGGGAAAACCAAATTACTGCACCAAAGCATCAAAAGGTGTGCAAATTAAATATGCGCTGTAAAAAATATTATATGACGTCATTGTTTTCACTCATATTTAAATTTTGGAAAAGGGAACATTGTAAAAAGAGAATTAGATGGTGCTTAATTATAAAATAAAAAAAGAAACGGGGCGCCGCAGGCGCCCTGCAACCCTTATTATAAAATACTTTAGTGTACATTTCACAAAGTTTAATATTTCGTATTTATCAAACTAGGACAAGTTAGTTGGGCTTTTAAAAAAGGTCGGCGCCGTAGGCACCCTAAAAACAGTGCATTCTTTAAAATAAAATAAATAGATTTCAGCTGAAAACTTCCGTCATTTTTGACGGGTGTACGCTAGTATATATATATATATATATATATATATATATATATATATATATATATATATATATATATATATATATATATAAGAGACCAATTTAAATGTGCTCTATGGCAAGGTATAACATATTTTATTGATTTCATCCACACTAAGTCACATTAAATACACACTTACACATTTTATACCCACATCTGCCCACATTCAATACACAGTTACATATTTTATACTCACATCTGCCACCATTAAATATGTAAGTGTGTATTTAATGTAAGTGTGTAATTTATACTAACATCTGCCCACCATTAAATACACACATATTTTATGCCCATATATGCCCAACATTAAATACACGCTCAAATATTTTATACCCCACATCTGCCCACCATTAAATACAAACTTACATATTTTATACTCCGCTACGCTGAGACCTTGTTCTCGTAGATCACGCCACAGGCTATCTAGAGGGTCATCACAATCAGTTGTCTCACAGCGAGGTATATGGAGTCTGGCCCTCAACATTTTGTGGCACCTAAATTAAACGTTTTGTTAAATTATACAAAACTTGTATCATTGTCGTGTCTTATTATGGAAATATAACCGTTAAGCAGTTAGCGAACTACTCCTAGCAAAGCCGGTAATAAAATGGAGATCAGCGAAGTTTAGGATATTCCCAGGGATATTTTCGAATACATATCTCTTACATCTTGCAAAGCACTAGAGATCTAATTAACACTGAGATAACGTCGCATTTAGTTTTTAATTTTAGTCAGAATTTTCATTTAATCTGCTGAAAAGTTTGATTGAGAAGAAATTTTATCAAAGAGTTTATTTTATTTAAACAATTCTCTTAAACAATATTTGTATCAGCTGTATGTTATTATCAGGCAGTAGTACAAAACTAAATAAGCTAAATTTAAAAATCATAAATTTAATTGAAAGCATGTGCACTGTCTATGGATGTCATTATCAGCCAGAAGAGCCAAATTAATTTTACAACCGTTAAGACAATAAATAAAAGGAATTTTAAAAAATGTGAATCTAAAACCTACAAAAATGTGATTAAATGACCATAATTGGGATACAAAGTTTCCATTATCCGACTTAAGCGCCCCCTCCCTTCCCACCCTAGAAATAGAGCTGACCGAAAAATTGACAGATGTTAGGGAGACATGGAGCTTAAACCGGAACAAGGTTGAGATACTAACTCTTTAGCTACATTCCTAGAAAATAGTTCCCATTAAAACTATTAATATTCATATAGCTTCAATTCTAATTGAAGTTTAAGAAATTTTTAACAATCCTTTTAAAATTAGCTTTTTTGAAGAGCACTAATTTAAACACAATGGTAAATTCTTTCAACAATAGTCACAATGATCTCCAATAACATTTTCATTTAGAATTTATGTTAAAATAGTAGTTAGAGGTCACACATTATTTCCCCAAGTTCAAACATCAGTGGAACGAAATAAAGGACAAAATTATTAATGTACGTTGTATTTTGTGGCGATAATAAAATTATTGTATTTTAAAGTTTTTACTTTTGGAAAAACATTTTCCCCTATTATATATGGGAAATAACAGAAAAAAATTGTCAGTGAAAATAAAAGGTGATTAAAGACACACACCTTACTTCAAGTGGCATCAAACAATTTTTTCACTTCGCGTTGGGCCATATATCAGACAAACATAAGGTCTGTAACATAAGGTATATTTAACGCCCATGCCTGTATGATCTTTTCTGCAGAAAAGGATTATTTCAGACAACTAACCAAAAGTCCATGTACTGGTTGAAGTAAGATGTGTGTGAACAGAGGGCCAGAATCGGAAATATTTTATTGATTCCTCACACGTCACACAAGGAATTTTCACACTTCAGCCAAATTGCCCCCCCCCCTTTCAAATGTAACAATCTTGATTCCACTGAATCTTGTTAGTTTTAAATTTCACACTTCTTAGGAGGTGTATATATATATGAAGTCTGTCTTTTTAAAATGTCATTTGTAATTTCCCGAATGTTAACAGTGTAAAACTGGTTCCATACGAAATCAAACAAGGTGGCAGTGCCAGTTAATTTTTCTTGTTGATGTCTACTTGGATTACATACCGCATCCAAATTTTTCATGTTTTAAACGTCTACTTGTTATTGTTGGTTCGCAGAGGGAGGCACCGTGCCGATACATTCTTTCTTTTGTTATTTCTCTGTCATGCATGCACACACCCTGTTGAAGAATTTCTGTTGTAAAACAAGATGCGGCTGAAACATTGCCCTTATAACTCCTATTTTATCACGCTGGACAAACACTTTTTATGGCGGCCGAGACTCAACCGTAGACAGCACTTCGGCGTTGCTAGTGTGACAGCAGCTTTCGCAACATTTAAACGGAGATAAATAAAAATCAGTTGTGGAATAAAGGGTGGGGTTGGGAAAACCCTGGTAGCAGACGCCTCCACTGTCGCTGGCTACAAAGTGATAAAAGTTGTTAGAAGTGGCTTAGTGGCTTAACAAGGTCTGCAGACCGCACACATTGACAACATGTCTAGGAATTGACAGAATCGTGACACATTTTACATTTAAAGCACAATGCTCGGTCTAGTAAGATTTAATGAGCAGAAAAAGCTGATCATTTTTAATTACTTAACTACGGGGCACAAGGAAAACACACTGTCGTTAGCACAACGTGATGGGGCATGATTTGTGACACATACGGCTGCCCAAAGTACTGATAGCAGGGAGCCACAAACGACAGGGTGCCACAAACGACAAGGTGCTACAAATGACAGGGTGCCACAAACGACAGGGTGTCACAAACGACAGGGTGCCACAAACGACAGGGTGCTACAAATGACAGTTAAATGTTTAGGAAATGTTCGAAGAAGTGTTTTTCAATCTTGGAAAGAACCATCCCCACTGTCTAAGATTTATACATGGGTTCTTTGATTTATTTAAACAAGATCAACAAGAAGGAATTGATCGAATTTAGTAAACTAAAACAAGAAATAGATCTGAACCGATGATCAGAAGTAATGAAATAACTAAAGTAATATAGTATGGCTTGAGGTGACGGTCCTAAAGCCCCACTGGTACCAAGAAACCTTTTCCATTCGTTTGGCAGTCAACTAACTGTAATGCTGAAGACGAATTATCACGGGGTATCAAATTGCTCAGTTCCAACCAAGCTATCATGTACATGGAGCTCAACTGGATAAAAAAAATTTGTAAACACAACATTTTCTTGGTTATTGATGTTTAATAATCACTATGGAATGATGTTTGTTGAAGTAAGCGATGAATCTGTTTTTATACGGATATGAAAATTTTAATGATACAGTATACAGAAAATTTATTTAAAAAATAATTAAACTTCACTTAAAATGACATATAAACAGCAACATGTTTCATTTCATGGGCTTGTAAGAAACAAGGATTACGTTGATACACATTTTATGTCTTTCATTTTCAAAACACTTCCGTCGTGTTCAAGGGCTTACGTCTAGGGTTGCAGACGTATTCGTCAGGAACTGCTTCCTCCCACGTGTTCTGAAGAAACACGGATGCAGTCTTCTTAACACAGGCTGCTGGTGACTACTTCATCCTTTGATGGATTTTAAATATGCCAATACTATGAATAACTAAATATATATAAACTTGAATTTTATTACCCGTAAAAATGATGGAAGTTATCAAAATAAATACACATCTGATTAAAAATAACGTAATACAGAACTTTAATTTATTTTTATTTGATTCATTTATTATCACATTGAACAATTTTATGCGGAACGTCCATTACGGGAATTTATGTATATTGATTGATGATAGTGTATTACCCGTCAAAAATAACAAGTATTTCAAAATAAATACATTTCAGCTGAAATCTATTTATTTTGAAAAAATACACATCATAATTAAAAATAATGTAATACAGTACTTTCATTTATTTTATTTATTTTTATTTGATTCATTTATTAATCATATGGAACAATTTTTATACCGAACTTTCAAAAAGAGTTTTATTTTGTTGCAGTAATTTTTGGTGCGCACTATTGAACAAATCAGCATTACATCCAAGAAGCATTACATCCATTACGGGAATTATGTCTGTTGATGATATGATACGTCATGATTATTTTACGATTAGGAAGCACTCTCCGCGCCAATAAGATTTGCATAAAATTCAGACGAATGAACTAAATGATTTTTTAAAAAAATTGTTTGCAATTCCCCTCCATATACTTTAATACTTGCCATCATTCATTTCTATAAACGTACTAGAACGTTTTAGAGCATCCTGGAAAGAAATTATTTAGTTACAATAGAATACAATATTTTACAATTTCAATTTTTAATTTAAATCTTTTAATTATCGAATTTTTAAAAGATTTTTTCTTTTTAAACAAGAAGCTAATTACACCAGAGAAAGCAATTAAGATTTGGTTTTAATATCTGGTCCCCAGCCGCCTTCTCGGTTGACGCTGTTGACCTAAATAATTTGTCAACTGAAATCTCCAGAAATCTGATGTAAATAGTGATGCACATCCGCTTACTGGCAACTGACAAGAGTAACTCCATTGGTCAAATTACTAAACCAGGATACACTTGGAGATACAGGAAACAAAGAGCAAAGTATTGATAAAAATAAGACATTAAATTCTAAAGTGGGAATACAATGTTTTTCAACAATCAGATACGCATCAGGATAAAAAGTTTGTTCTTGCTCCATTCGCAAGAACATACATATCCAAATCTTTATTTTACCGTCTTTCATTTGGACGTGGAATAAATTGCCTAAAAATACTATCAGCATTCAAAACTCTAATAAAATTAAAGACTAGACATAGACCGTGGATACGCTTAGGATGCAATTAACTTCGGCATAGAAGGAGGGTATTTTAAACAATATTAGAAAGTAAAATATATTTTTGTGGAAGTGCTTCAAATGATATATATATTTTTTTAAATTATGAAAATAGCACTGGCAAAGGAGACTATAAAGAAGTGTGTGTACCTAAAGGATTTGATTTGAATGCAGACAAAAATATAATTTTTTTAATTTGTATTTATTTTTTAAAAATCAGCCCCAAATTTTCATGCGTATATATATTTAAAATGTTAAAAAGGTCAACCCTTTTTAGTTCACTCTGCTTTATAAAAAAAGTCATCTGCTCTCTCGTTTCAGCATACAGGAGCAATAAATCTGTACAATCAACTGCTCTCTCTCTCCCTCCCTCCCCCTTCTGTCTCTCACTCTCTTTCTCTCTCTCCCTCTCTCTCTCTCTCTCTTTCGACATATACAGGAGTAGTAAGAGTGTACAATCAACTCAGAGCAGAATGATTATGTGCGATAAAAGAAACATTCCACTAGAGAAGTTTTGAAAAAATAGAGACGAAGTCCAATCACTGTCACGCACACGGTCAACCACTCAAACTGTTGTGATCTACTTTGAGATTTGCTTTTCACAATTACACGCAATAAATTGGCACTTTGCTAAATGGTGACCATTCAATAGCAGCAGTTTTTAAAAATGAAACAATAAACATTTAAAAACTACATAAACATACATTTATGTATCGATCATTCATGTTAGCAATATGTTCCAAACAGGCTATTGGCTTCTGACAGAGAAAATTTCATTCTATAAAATGTTATCACGATCAACCAAATATAACTTTAGTGATTGATCCCTTCATCTCATACATATAAGCAATATGTTAGTGATTGCATCTTTCATTTCCATTTTCATAATTTTAATCGATAAAAATTAAATTAAACTTTAAGTAAATATTTATAATAGTTTTTTTCTTCAATTTATTAAAAAGTAATTAATAATAATTGATATATTTTTAACGTTAAATCTTCTCCGAGTATTATTATAATTTATTAATGTATGTAGACGTGCAGATGTAAACAAAAAAATGGCGATTAAAGACAGCTTCAGCATAGTTAAATTTTAGAAAGTGAACGGAAAGTTGAGCAAACATTTTGTTTTTAAGCTATCTGCGGATGGCAAAGTAGAAGGTGGTGAAAAGGTTTTCTGTGTTTGCTGCCGTAAACAATTCGCTTTTATCTGATCAAATACATCGCTGAGGTACCACCTTCAGCACAAACATATTAGACAGGAGAAATAACTCAATAAAACAAAAAGTGTCTATTACTTGTTTTTTGTTACTTTTATTGAGATGTTCAGTTTAATGGCGTCATAAATTTAAATTTTTGGCTTTAATAGAAATTAACGATTAATTAATTAAATTAATCGTTATTTTTTCAAAAATTAACTTTTAAATAAAATTAACGTCTAAATTTAAATTAATCGTTAAAACCCTAATATATATATATTAAAAAATATAATTTGCAATTGTCACGCAAGTAGTGTCTGTCAGTCCTGACGCTACTAATTTTAGAAAGTAGGGAAAACCAAATTACTGCACGAAAGCATCAAAAGGTGTGCAAATAAAATATGCGCTGTAAAAAATATTATATGACGTCATTGTTTTCGCTCATATTTTAATTTTGGAAAAGGGATCAATGTAATTTTAAAAAAACGTAAAAAACCAAGTTTTTTACTATAAATCCTTTATGTACGGGAAGTAACTAAAAGAATGTTCATTATAATACGCAGCACAAGACCATACAAAAATACACAATTGTAGTTATGTCGTAAAGCATGTTTAATATATTGCGCACCGATCAGGAATACGTTTATAAAAAGTACTATCAATAAAATACGCACCTTATTGCGCGACAGAAAGGTTGTTCAATATAATGCGCACCCTTACACTCTATCTCAAAAAATAACATGATACATAGGAATAAATAAAATAATCTAAAAAATTAAATAATTTAATTACGGTACATGCGATCGATCTGAAATTTTGATACATTGTTTTATCATCGGTACGAAACTGCCTGCAAAATTTCAGCTTACGAGGAAGTGGGTTAAACATGGATCCAAAGTTTTGGCGACAAGCAAGGGTTCAAGGGTACACGCAAGCAGACACCACGAGTTAATATAAAGGATTTAATAAAAAACAACCCCGTAAAAACAAAGTTTTTGACTATAAATCCCTTATATATGAGACATAACAAAAAGTATTGATTATGTCCAAAAGTGACAAACATTTACACTGAAACCGAAATTATCTCCCTTGGCTTTAAAACTAGGTCAACTCTAGCAGACGACACCTTTTGTTTTTCTAAATAGTGATTTATATAGTATAGATAAACTAAAAATGAATTAATTTAATTACGGTTCGTTCGATCGATCTGAAATTTTGATACGATGCAATGTTAGTTGAGACGGGTCCGTGTGCTAAATTTCAGCTCGATGGCTTTACTCGAAATGGGTCATTTTTGACTTTAGCTTTTCCGCGGACGAGACGAACGAACGGACTGTCGAGGGACGAGACGACGTTTGAGACGGCGGTGAAGTTAATATAAGGGATTTAAAAAGAGGATTTGATGATGGTTAATCATAAAATGAAAGAAAAAGGGGCGCCGTGGGCGCCCTGCAACCCCTATTATAAATACTTATTGTACATTTCAGACAGTTTAATATTTCGTATTTATCAAACAAGGACAAGTTAGTTTGGGCTTTTGAAAAAGGTCGGCGCCGTAAGCTCCCTAAAAAAGTGCATTTTTTATAAAATAAATAGATTTCAGCTAAAAACTTCCGTCATTTTTGACGGGTGTACGCTAGTCTATATATAAATTATTAATTCAGAAATAGAACATTAACAATTAAAATAATTAATTGCATGTTATTTTTATTAAAAATGTTAGAAAGTAAAAATACACATATTTTTAGAAAATCAATTTTGAAATATTGTTTCGTTTTATTTCATGTACAGATTTACAGCTTTTCTCTAAAATCAAATTACCTTAATGTTTCACTTAATAAAAAAAGTAATATTTACTTTCTTCTTTTAGCAATATTTCTTTTTAAGCGTCATTTTTTCTCTGAAAATTGTATGCTATCAGTAACAAATTAAAACGATAAACTTATTTTATAGTTCTTTATGTTGCAGAAACAGATAAAAACACACACTTGCTCGCGCACGCACACACACACACACACACAAAGCTACATAACAAGAATATAATTAGCAGGTTTAATTTTAATATTAACTTGCCCAGAGAATAATTATATGCAAATATATTCAAAGCGGCTATGTCACAGTCATCCAAAAAGTCTCCAATAAAATCTAATTTAATTTGTGTAACTTCCAATATCCCATTGAAAGTTAAAAAATGTTAGTTTCCTACCCTGCACAGTTTATATGAAGCTTTATTCCCACTAGGGCAGTGTTTCTCCTTTGTTTTCATTTTACATAACTATTTTATGATAAATCATGTCATTAGAATTGAAATATATTTTTATTACTTCAATTGTACGAATTCAACGAGAAACAAGGAAATGTGAAAATCAATAAGCAACTGATTTGATTTCTGGCCATATTCAATCACTGCAGGGTAAATTTAACGTCTACTTTAATGATTTGAACGTTCAGAGTTTTTCGTGGGTTTACAGTCCATTTTTTGCACACATAACTAATTAAATTTATCAACATCGTAATTAAAACAATTCATTGAACTGACCATGCAGCTTTACTAATTTGGATATTTTGCATCAGAAAGTGAGCTTGATTAAATTTTGGAGAACTCAGAAATGTCTCAGAAAGCTTTTAAAAATACTTTTACCCTTTGCAACATCAGACATCATATCCTTGTGAATTGACTACAACAAAAGAAAACATCGTTCCCGACTTGAAGTTTAACATTAATTCCAATTGAGTTTTTTAAGTATTAAACCTCGTTTTGATATTCTGTGCTCAAATATACAAGCTCATGGCTCGCACTAAATAAACTAATCTCGCGGTCTTTCTAATACTTCTTACATTTTATAATTTTAATTTTGTTTATAGTTAGCAATAAGAATTGAATTAGACTATAAGTATACGACTAATATAAGTGACATTAGTTAGTTAAAAAAGAAAGCTATAAAAAGCTAATTCGATTCAATATTGTTTTTGTTGCTAGCAAATCGTAACATATTATTATAGTTTTACTTCATAACATTTACATTCGTAACTTATTATATACACGGTAAAATTATATATATGTAGCCGTCTGCTAGAGTTAAACCTCAGCAGTCCACCTTAGTGACCCGCACGGGTCATTGCAGGTTCACTCCAGCCCTTGATGTGACTGGAGTTCACCACGCCAGCGGCCAGTAACACACTGCCCCTGGTCTGTGTGAGAGATTGATTGTTAATAATGTGGTAGTGTTCACACCCACACAGCGCCGCACCACGTGCACCGCACCGATATGCACTAGGTGGTATGAGAGAAGAAACGAAGAGGAGAGAGAATGACAGTTTGATACGCTGGAAAGAAAGAAGTGAACGTAATAACTAAAGTTCCATTGTTGTGAATAAACACTGTTATGAAAAGACAACTGCTTAAGTCCCACATCTGTGACCTGAAAGCCTCCACACGGAGCAGGGTACCAAAGGTGGGGATAGCGGTTAAAACAACAGTATCAACACAATAAATGGCACAACAGGCAGAACAATTAAAATTTGCTCGTCTGCTAATGCTGGCGAGATTCACGGGTGACAGCGGGGCAGAGCTTTTCGTAAAGAAGGTCCGACTGGAGTTCCAGCCTAGGCCTCCAGACTCTGCAGTCACCTGGATCCTTGGTGCCCTGGAAGGACGTGCCCACCAAGACAATTGGACCGGGCACCGACCGAGATTAACACCCCGGATAAACTTCTCAAGCTAATAATGTAGAACTAGGGAGGTCAGCGGGATGGCACCACCCTGGCATCGGCCTTTTACAGATGGCAGCAGGGCTTAGGTGAGAGCGTGGAGGACTATGCGGCTAACTTACACAGCATCTTTAGTCTAGCCCACAATGCACGGCCCGGCACGCTGGCGGATGACATGCTGAAGAGTGAATTTGTGCAGACAGCCGGCAGCGCTACGGCGGGACATGAAAGCCTACGCCAGGTTACACCCAGACAGCATATTCGACGACGTTCGTAGGGAAGCCCAAAGGTGGATGAGAGAGGATTTTGCTGATGTCGCCACCAGTGCACAGCTCTCAGCAGCACCAGCTCCCGACCTCTCACAGATCACGAAACAACTAACGGCCTACATAGAACTGCAGGTAGCAGCTGTGGCAGACAGGTTTAACGAATCGAGGCACCGATACCAAAGGGACACCAACTCCCGGGTCAACCATGGGCAGCCTACCTTCAGACACCAGAAACGCTAACGTTTTGTCTATGGTGTAGTCGTAAGGGCCACGCTGAAGAGGTCTGCCGTGCCAAGAGAAGGTATGTCGACCACCACAATGGGACACCTCAATTCCTGAAAACTCGGTTCAACGTGGTAACCAGTAAATTGGGGCCAAGACCGCCCGATGGTTTGAGAGGTTCACGCCAGACCAAAATATGGTCAATCAATCCCAGTACATCAAAAACGTCACTGCAATGTCACGCTCAGTAACAGCGTCCCCGTGTAACACATGGAAGGCAGGGACACAAGGAATATGCACAACAAACGTGACTGGCCACGCACTACACGTATGCAACCTTGTGTGACGGAGTGGTCGCCTCGTCCCCGGTGGGTCAGTGAAAACATGGACTCCCGCGGCGAATTAACAGAACGGCCCAAAAAGCGCCGTAAACATAGAAAAGATTGTGACCCACTGATTCTGAAGGACAGAGTGGCTACAGGAACCACAGTCACGGACAAAAACAAACGTGACCACCCCCTATCAGTGCGTCATGGGTTCGATAGTCCAACAGACTTGACCCTAACCCAAGCAGATCAGCCATACAAGCACGCGAGTGAACATCCGCTATCCGTAAGGAACATGGTTTATATGCGTCATCCGGTAAAGGGAAAAATAAATTCAAAGATTACTGGCACCCAGCTTTATACTGTGTCACTGCTCGCCTACCGGAAAAAACACGTGTAAACATTACTACCCCTGGCCGGAGGTGTAGAGAAAACAGAAAGGATCTGCTTCTGACGGAGGCACCTCTGTGGGATCTAGTTCAAGAGGCAGAGATAGTTCCGCCAAATACCACATCGGAGTGTGAAAGTGACGATGAGGGTTTCGTTATCTCTGCAGGGGCTGACCCGGGGTACCACGCAGGCCAGGTTGTATCGCCCAATGTTCCAAAACGGACACGTAGAGATTCCTGAGAGCCACAGACTTTGACATTATTTAGTTACATATTGCTCTCATTTTAATTCTTGAACTAGTGCTTAACTTTAGACCGGTGCATTCTTGTATTTACAATCAATATTTCCGTGTGTCTATTGTAACTGCATTCTTGTGTTTACTATCAAAGTTTTCATAAATGTAACTATTCGCCGCTACCCTGAAAGCGCTGACGGAATAGTGGATAGAAAAGACAGCGTCTATTTCACAAACTCCCAAATTCTCAGTTAACTGTTATTTTAAATTAAATCATTTCAAAATATCATGTTGTCCCCAAAGACAACCTATTTATAATCACATTTGACATGACAGATTTTTATTATACGCAAACTGTTCCTGATCATTGACTGCAAGTTTGTATTGTGTAAAGGTCTACGATTACGTCAAGGCCAAAATTTTCATTATATGTGACGTTTTTTTCTTTGTTTGCTTCGGTATTGACCAGCGAGGGCGCTGCCATTCAGGGCCTTGGGAAACTGTAGCCGTCTGCTAGAGTTAAACCTCAGCAGTCCGCCTTAGTGACCGGGACGGGTCACTGCAGGTTCACTCCAGTTCTGGAGTTCACCACGCCAGCGCGCCAGTAACAAACTGCCCCTGGTCTGTGTGAGAGATTGATTGTTAATAATGTGGTAGTTTCAGTGGCGTAGCGAGGGGGGTCAGGGGTGCTAATGCCCCGGGCGGAACTTTTTAGGGGTGGCAAATTCCTAGTTGTTAATTAGCTACTATGAAAGACAATGTTGAAAGAAAAATGAGATTTTTATGAAAAAAAAATAGAAACCAAAAAATAAATTAATGAAAGAAATAAAGGCACTATCCTAAAATATGTGAACGATTATTCTGCCAAAATGCAAACTCAACATTGGATTATATTCTTCTGTTACTTATGCTGATGAACAGAAAAACCAAGAGGCTTAAGAAGCATGAGAACGCGACACTGATCTGCTGTTAACTTAATTGATTCTTCAAATTTGACAGCCGCTCTTGTTGTAGAAAAGAAAATTGCTGTACCCAATCAATTTTAAACATTAACCAATCTAATGCTAAAGGCGTCACTTTGCTTTAGGGCGGAAAATTCCTCATTCTTAATTAGTTTATAAAAATTAAAGCTTTAAATCAAATGGAGTAAAAGAAAAGAAAAGCCAAGTTGAAAGTTAATTAAATACATGAAGGATCTTTTAAAATACTTGAACCTTTCTAATGCCAAAACTTTAAACGCAATAACGGATATAACTAAATTCTTCTGATACCAAAGCTACTGAAATAAATAAACAAGGGGCTGAAGTAGTATAGAAACTTGACACTGAAGTGCTGGTACCTATAACTGATTCACGTTTGTCAGTCACTCATCTTGTAGAAGCTAAAATTGCTTTATCTATTAAATTCCAACAACTACGAAAATTTTAACAACATTCATGGACTAAATTGATATACGTAGATTAGTATAAGTTCAGCAAGATTGAAAGATTTTCCAAAATATTAACATTAACTTCTCCAAAATAGAAACGGATATTACACCCAAATAGAGATGAGAAGGGTAACGTGAGAATGATTTTAACGTAATTAAATTTATGGGGAAAAATTGTTAGCGTATTTATATGGCGTATTCTCCTAAAGCATCATCATTTTAATTTTAATGTCTTCTGTGTTGTATAAAAAATGAACAAAGTTGCTTATTTAATGAAATAATAGTTGACACAAAATAAATTCAAATGTAGCCACTCGTGAACAAGTGCTCAACATTGCCTAATTTTTTGCAAATTGAAGGAATAAAAAATCGGATAAAAAAATTATACTATTAAAAATTAACAATAATAAATTGTTGGAAAAGAAAACAAAGGGGCAAGAAGTTCGTGTTATAATGTTTGACATTATTAAATCCTGGCAAAATAGAATTTGACATTTCGTTGTCACAGAGAGGAATATACTAGTGCAAATACTGTATAGGCAATATTTTGGAAAGTATGCATCTTCTAACAAAGTACGATCAAGTGGTTCGAGAACAAAATTTGCAAAATATATTTTTAAAAAAACAACTTGTTCCCTCGAACTCAAAATGAGACCATGGCAAATGGCAGTTTTATGAGATGCGGTTCGCAAAAAACAATTTATCAGGTACATGAAAACAAATATTATTCCTTTGTATGCGTTAGCTCTTAACATTTCACATCAGGATAAAAAAAAATCAAGTTGTGTGATATATAAAGATTGAAAATCAGAGATAAGACGCTGTAGAATCTTTCATAGTTTTAATTGAAAAAATAATAAATCTTCTTACGACATTTCGGAAATGATTTGAAATAAGTTTAAAGCTGATGGTCTTAAAATGAGCAACTGCAGAGGTCCAAAGTGTGTTATTACTGCTTTACTGCTGGAAGATTTATAGGAGTTCAGTAGACATCAATATACATAATTTGCAATGTATGTCACTTCCCGTCTGTCCTGTACGTGACGTTACTAATTTTAGAAAGCAGGGTACCAAATTACTGCACCAAAAAATAACTCTTTTCTAACGTCCGAATAAAATTGCTCAATAGGGAAATAAATGAATAAAATAAAAATAAATGAAAGTTCTGTATTACGTTATTTTTCAATCCGATGTGTATTTATTTTGAAAACTTCCGTCATTTTTGATTGGTGATACACTAGTTACAACATAAATTGCAATGTCAAATCGAGCTCAGTTTATTAAATCTTTGTTCGTTTACATGCCGTTCCACCTGAAACAAAGTTTCTATTTTTTGTACACTAGCACGTTGTTACGCATTTCCCCTCATATCCATACACATTGGAAAGCTCTATTTGCTGCTACAGGCAAGGCAATCAACTGACATCAAGATACAAAATAGTGAATTTATCAGGGAGCCATCTTGACACTTTTTTTTACGGCTATAGAAAAACTGATCGAGGCAAACGAAAATTTAAACACACGAACAGATGCAGGAAATTTGCTTCACAATTCACTTTTTTCCCTGGACGTTTGGAAACATGTACTTTATAAAGTCAATGAAGCGCGAAATTATTTACAAACATATTGTGCAAAAAATTATTTGCAAAGGCTACTCACAGAGAAACTAATGGACTACTTAAAGGATGCTTTGATTTTCACTAAAACTTTATGTGGAGACCTTACGATTTTAATTGTACCTTCCAGTCAAAGAACGAGAGAGGAAATTGTGGTGGTCAAAGTGAATATATAGTCATGTTATAATTGTTATGTAGAGAAATTGTTGAAGAAAGTTGTAGTCTTCAAAAGATGAGGTTACTGTAGAAATTCAAGTGAGGTTTGACAGTTATGATTTTCATACACCACTTTCGTAATCTAATTACTAATAGCTATTTTGGATTTTGAGCATGGCATGGCTCACAACATTGATACATTAAAGATTGTGCTATGAAGAAAAGCAGAAAACTTCAATTTTATTTTTAAATGAAAGCTTTCCTATTTATTGCTAGCATAAAACATGAATAATGTCCATATCATAACTTTCTAAAAAATCTGTCTTTCTTTTAGAACATATATGTATTTTCTGGGAGGGGGGGCACACCTGCGTGCTGCCCCGGGTGGCACATACCCAAGTTACGCCGCTGGGTAGTGTGCACACCCACACAGCGCCGCACCATGTGCACCGCACCAATATGCACTAGGTGGTATGAGAGAAGAAAGGAAGGAGAGAGAGAATGACAGTTTGATGCGCTAGAAAGAAAGAAGTGAACGTGATAACTAAAGTTCCATTGTTCTGAATAAACACTTTTATAAAAAAAGATAACTGCTTTAGTCCCACATTTATGACCTGTCTTAAATTAAAGCTTCCACACGGCTACATATAGAAGTGTACATTTCCAGCACGCAGGAGCACAATTTTCAGGAGTGGTCTGTGGCTATGAAAATTTTTTTTCAAGGGGTCCTTGAATCGCAAACGGTTGAGAAACACTGCTCTACAGCATTGCGAGTTAAAAGATCGGGATTCAAGTCCTTTCAAGGGTGAAACTTTCATTTTAATATCATTATTGTACATAAGTGTAATTTATGTACATAATTAGTATTGACACTACTGATGTAATGTGTTTGATAACTATAATAGTACCCACGTTCCTGCTGGTGTAATGGGTTATGATAGCTATAATAGTACCCACGTTCCTGCTGATGTAATGGGTTATGATAGCTATAATAGTACCCACGTTCCTGCTGATGTAATGTGTTTGATAGCTATAATAGTTCCCACGTTCCTGCTGATGTAATGGGTTATGATAGCTATAATAGTACCCACGTTCCTGCTGATGTAATGGGTTATGATAGCTATAATAGTACACACGTTCCTGCTGATGTAATGTGTTTGATAGCTATAATAGTACCCACGTTCCTGCTGGTGTAATGTGTTATTATAGCTATAATAGTACTCACGTCCCAGCTAATGTAATGTGTTATGTTAGCTACAATAGTACCCACGTTTTGCGACACCATGTGAAGAGCACATGTGAGTATCTAACGTTTTACTTTATACAATTTCGAGGTACTCAGAAGGAGCCATATGCTGAGTATGCCCTCAATTCTGAGTGAGAGGCGCCTGCGTTGGTTGGGTCATGTCCGGAGCGCATTCCTAGAGCCTTGCTTTACGTTGAGCTGGCAACTGGTATGAGAAAAAGGGTCGCCCCTGCTTGCGCTTCAAGGATGTCAGCAAGAAAGACATGTCATTGGCACAGATAGACCATAATACGTGGGAGACCATTGCCAAGGAGTTCATTTAAATTCAGTTTCATCATGGATATATTTCTCAAGATCGTTAAAAATAGAATGACGAATAATATCTCAAACATATTCGAGAAAAAAGACATTTGGGGCCCCCAGTCCTGAACAATTGGATATTAGACGTGCAATGCCCTTTTATTTTAATATGGGCTACCAAGTTTTTATATACAAAGTTTGGTTAAGATCCATTCATTTACTCAGTAGCTATCACATAAACTAATTTTTATATAGCTCATATAAGCAAAAAAACGACATTTAAGGGCCCCAGGGCCCAATATGTGTAAGATGTCAAGTTGAAAACACCTGTTTATTTCAATCAATTTCATAGCGATTATATTTCTCTATATTTATCTGGATCTTTAATAATTGAATGGGGAACAAAATCTTAAATGTTTATGAAAAAAGACATTTTGGGCCCCCAGCCCCAAACAAATGAACATTAGGAAATTAGTGCGCTATAGTATTTCAATATTGGCTACCAAGTTTTTATATACAAAGTTTGGTTAAGATCCATCAATTTACCTAATTATTTTTTATATTGCTCATATAAGACAAATATACTATTATTGGCCCCCCGCGCCCCATGGGTGTTAAATTTTTGCAAAAAATTGCCTATTATCATCCCAGGAGTGTACTCAAAAGTCTCCCAAAGTTTCATGACGATCGGATGAATGGTTTAGTCAGCTATAAAGGACATACATACATACATACATTGATTTTTATATATATATAGATTAGCAAAAACAACATTAAGGGCCCCTGGGCCCAATCGGTGCAAGAAATTAACTTTAAAATACCTGTTCATTTCAATCTGGATCATGATAGATATATTAGTCAATGCTTTTCAAGATCGTGTAAATCATAACGGGAATAAAGTATTTAACGCTTACAAAAAAAAAGATTTTGGGCCCCCGGCCCCGAAGGAACGGACATTAGGAGTTCAATGCCATATGGTACTTTAATATAGGCAATCAAGTTGTTATGTACCAAGTTTGGTCAAGATCCATTCATTTTCCAAGCAGCTAAGCCCTAAACTAATTTTTATATAGCTCATATAAGAAAAAATTCTCATTATGGGCCCCCGGCGCCCCATGAGTGTTAAATTTTGAAAAAAGTAGCCTATTTCCATCCCGGGAGCGTACTCAAAAGTCTCCGAAAGTGTCATGGCGATCGGATGAATGGTTTAGTCAGCTATAACATACATACATACATACATACATACATACATACATACATACATACATACATACATACATACATACATACATACATACATACATACATACATACATACATACATACATACATACATACATACATACATACATACATACATACATACATACATACATACATACATACTACTACATACATACATACATACATACATACATACATACATACATACATCATACATACATACATACATACATACATACATACATACATACATACATACATACATACATACATACATACATACATACATACATACATACATACATACATACATACATACATACATACATACATACATACATACATACATACATACATACATACATACATACATACATACATACATACATACATACATACATACATACATACATACATACATACATACATACATACATACATACATACATACATACATACATACATACATACATACATACATACATACATACATACATACATACATACATACATACATACATACATACATACATACATACATACATACATACATACATACATACATACATACATACATACATACATACATACATACATACATACATACATACATACATACATACATACATACATACATACATACATACATACATACATACATACTACATACATACATATACATACATACATACATACATACATACATACATACATACATACATACATACATACATACATACATACATTACATACATACATACATACATACATACATACATACATACATACATACATACATACATACATACATACATACATACATACATACATACATTTGATTTGCGAACTTAAAAATAAAAATTTTGCTCGCGTCATGTGTTATATCTTATTCAGATTCAGTCTTAAAATTTTAAAACTCTAGTCTATTGTAAATATTATAATTATACAAAATAAGTTATGTAACAAACTAAGTTATACATTAATTATTATACACTAGGTTGTGCTGCGGCGCCGTGGCACCTGCGGCGCCCACTTTTTTCAAATGCCCAACTAACTTATCCTTGTTTGATAAATACTTAATATTGAACATACTGAAATGTACACAAAGTATTTTATACAAGGGATTGTAGGGCGCCTCCGGCGCTCACTGCAGCTGTGGGGCGCCTACGGCGCCTACCCTTTTTTGTCAAAAGCCCAAGTAACTTATGATTGTTTGATAAATAAGAAATATTAAACTTGCTGAAATGTACACAAAGTATTTTATAATTATAAATCATCAAATTATATTTTTACATCGTTCCCTTTTCAAAAATTAAAATATAACCTATAACAATGATGTCATATAGATCTAATATATATTTTTTTACAGCGCGTCTTTAAATTTATAATTATTTTTCACACCTTTTTGCGCGCCTTTCGATGCACGCCTTGTATTAAAATATACGCTAAAAAATGACGTCATAGCGTTCCACATCCTTCCAGCCAGCCAGCCAGTGACTTTGACTATTATATTGTATATTATTAATATATAACAAAATAAACAAATTAACAAGTGTTGATCTAGAAATCATTCAAATCCATGCAAAATATAGTAAAACAATCAATTTCAATACGAGAAAAAAATATTAAGTTAAAAAGTTACAAGTATAGATATCACCGTACTACATAAGATAACAAACTAAGTTAACTAACAAAATATTAAACTTAAATCGTCTGAATAAAAGAACAGTTTTTATTAGGGCTCTAGATCACACCACACTACACACTCAGTACAACACTGTTCGCTTTTTTCTTACTACACAGTTCGTTGAACTTCGTTCAAGTTCGTTCATTCAATTCATTGTTAAATGTTCATTGTTGACGTTGACAATGTCACAACGTAGATAGAAGATACTCTCCATTTGTAGGATCATAAATATTTTAATAAATAGTATTAAATACTAGATATAAAGTAGTAAAATAAACCCTATTAGCTCTTACACTTAAATGTAAAGATATCCGGATCCGGAATCCGGATTCAGCAAATATTAGGGCCGAACTATCCGGATCCGGCAAATAGTAAAAAAACATATCCGGCTGATCCCTAACAAAAACTTAACTTAAGTGTTTAATTTTAGTAACCAGTTGAAACAAAGTATTTGAAAAATATAAAATAAACAAACGTAATATTTCTACTTGTTAAAACGTTGACAATAAAATAAGGAAAACGTAACAGTAGTGATGTTCCTTTTAAGCTGCGTTGCCGCGCAGATATCTGACAGACGCCATGCAGCAGTTTTGATTTAACGCTCAGCTAAATTTGATAAGGATAATAGAATATCTGTGTTTCTAAAACGTTGATGGCGAAATGTGTAATTTAACTAAAGTCCCAAACACATACCACAACGTTTAGTGATTCTATATTCATCATATGCTTTATCGCATTTTCTTTTAGTCATTCAAGGACATTTGTGTTGACTGAAATAGATTCAATGCTATCGACTGGTCGTCTCAAGGCTGAGAAACTGAATCATTTTTTTATTTAAATGCAAACTTTATTTATCACTAAAAATTTCAAAAATTAAGGTTAAGATGATGTTAAAAAATGTGTAGAACTGAGTATATATAGATGGAAGCTTGGAATGAAAAGAAAGTTCAAGTAAGTTTATACATAAATCTCTTCACAATCCGTCATACATTCCAAGACGGTGAATAATTCTTTTGTTGATAGAAGTTGACGACTGTCAGGAGGTTCTGAAGAAAAGCTGGAGATACCATCGATCTCTCCAGAATGTTGAATTTGAGCTACGTCATCTTGTTGGTGTGATTTTGCAGATACATCTTCCAGACCATTTGGTAGGGGATGAAGTCCAGGAGGAATAACACTTTTTAAATACAAATATTGTGGCGAGGTATAATCAGCTATGGTCAGGGTGCTCAAATCAGAGTAGTCTATTCTCTTATTCATGGTTTGTGAATGTGGCATAGCATTATCTACAGGAGTTGCGTACAAGGCTAAAGGCAAAAAGTCGTCAAATGTATATACATCCAGATCTTCTTGTGTTTCTATATTGTTTTGTGGAGGAGAATCGAGAGTTATTAATGTCTTCTCATTATCCTCATGATCACTACTCAGAACAACAGATGTAGGCGTTGGGGTGAGGTAGGTTTCAAGTGGATCTTTCATTAGAGGATTTTCGTTCTCTGGAATGTTTGGCAATGGTCTGTGCATCATAGATCCGTAGGGATATTTAAAAGTTTCTGTTTTCACACCCTTGAGATCCATGTAATCATTTGATACGCAAAGCTTTTGTTCAGCTGTTTGTGTGTTAACTACATCAGACGTAGAATGAACATTTCCTTTGCCTTCACAGTTTTCTGTTTCATAAATCGATTTCGGCATCCTTTGGGAGCTGAGTTCAATTTCTGAAATACTTAAATAATTGTCTGAATGGTCAGTATAAATATCCGTAAACTCGTCAGCCGCTTCATTGTAAATTGAGCTCAGTGAGTCGACAGACATATTGTAACAACACATGTCATCAGAACTGCTCGCGTAGGTATCTGATGTATCTGATGGGTTGATTACATTTAGACCAGATGCTGAATGGCGCCTTAAGTTGGTCTTGTTTTGACGCCGTCGCCATAGTCTTCTTTTATCTTGTCCAATACTACCAGTTTTTGATGATGATGACTTTGACGGATTTAATGGATTTATGCTGTAGTTCGGCATATTGGCTATTCTTTCAAGACAACTGAAATTGGAGTAATTTATAAATTATATTTAAGAAAGAAATTCAAATTCCTAATGTAAAATTATATGGCAATGACTTATAAGTAATCAATACCAATTGGGCATTATTCACAAAGACAGACTTAAACCTAATTAACGCAATGATTCACTTTTTCTAAAATACCAATAATATTTTATTATTTTCATTTCTCTTTCTTCTTATACCACAATAATCAGGAGATGCTGTAATGCCGGAATTATACATCAACTATTTATAAAATTAAGCTGACCATCTTATTTATCTTAAATATCTTGTCTTAACTTATCTTATTTTTTTGAGGCCTTATCTTATCATCTTATGTTACCTTGTCTTATCTAATCTGATATTTTATTTCTTAACAAATCTTATATTTTTTATCTTATCTTGTCTTATCTTATCTTGTCTAATATATATTGTCTTATCTCTCCTTACCTTGTATATACTCATATTGCCTTATCTTATCTTGGTTTTTCTTATCTTCTTTATCTTATCCTAGCCTATCTTACTGTACAATAATATATTATTTAGGGGTCTACCGATATATCGGCTGGCCGATATATCGGCACCGATATCTGGATATCGGCAATATCGGTATCGGTAGCATGTAAAGGTCCCGATATTGACGTCACCGATATTTCATAATAAGTGACATTTTGACCCCCAAAAAAACGGAAACAAAAAAAACTATCATTTAGATTTACAATATCTCGACAAATTAATATATCGACCCCGATACCGGTATTGAAATAGTCAAAAGAGTCCTAGTATTAATATGTGCAGCCACGATACAGTGTGCCATGTGCTTTGATATTGTTTAGGTATCGGCCGATTTTCGTATACTCGGAAATACTGTGTGTAAATAGTGCCGATGCCAAGTATACCGTAATTGCTCTAATAAATGTATAACATGTAAACATGTTCACGTAATTGCTCTAATAGCAAAGATGCACGCAGAATCGCAGATGTCTAAAACATTTAGTTTCGTATGGAATAACAAAATGTACCGTGTGAAGACTTGTTGTCATTGGCAACCATTCAACCTTCAGCCTCATTTTCACTCTATTACTATTGTACTTAGTTCTCATTGTTTCATTCATAAAAGGTGGCCGTGTGCAAAAGCCATTTAAACTATTGGTTAGAATTAATAATTATGAGTCAAGGTTGAAGTTTCAAAAGGAGTACCAAATATGCTTGTACATTTTTATAAAGGACGGTTCGTTTTGTTATGAGTCCTATGTAGAGTCATGAACTGGAACTTGTAAACACATCGGAAACTTCGTTTCGGGAAAAAAATCGGTAACTTCAGCAAAACTGGATATCGGTAGACCCCTTAATTATAAAATATAAATAATTACGAGTGATAAATTTAAGAATGACGTCATCAAATAAGGCCGCTGTTATTTTTGTCCTAACAAATACTCATATCGACAATCATATCGGAAAAAAATATCGGTAATATCGGCAAAAATGCGTATCGGTAGTCCCCTAATATTAAAGATAAATAATTACGAGTGATAAATTTAAGAATGACGTCATCAAATATGACCGCTGGTTTTTGTCATAACAAATACTCATATCGGCACTCATATCGGCAAAAAAAATATCGGTAATATCGGTATCGGCAATATCGGCAAAAAGGCATATCGGTAGACCCCTAATATTATTATATTATAGTATTTTGTGTTATCTTATTTTTGGCTTATCTCTTTTTGTTTGATCTTATCTTGTATTGTCTATCTTTTACAGACGCTCCTTGTGTACAGAGGATTATTGCGTCCTACGCTTATTTTTTTTTGTATCGTCTTGCATTTTTATTAGACTTTTAAATAGAGTGTTTGTTTTCCTAGTTTGATCACACAACCCATTCTTCGTCCGAATTTAAGTCGGGAAGAAAAAGAATTTGTGTTTGTTTTCGCAAACAGAATGAGAAAAGATTTTTTTATCTTCATGTCTATCTTAGAGTTGTATTAGACTATTTTCATGTTTTATTTGCAAGTTTGAATTACTTGATTAACCTTATTATTAATTTAGTCGCTCTTATATCAGCTAATGTTTCAAAATTTTAATGATTAACCAAAGGTATTGCTCTTGCCGATTGGAGTATATTCCAGTAATGAATCTTTCAGCTGTTTTTTGTGAATATTTACTGGATTATCTATGTTTTATTAGGTAGATTGGTCGCTTACAGACGATGCATATACTAGTGTAGATTTTTACTTTCATATTCTTATTACATTTGTAAAAAAAATTTTTTTAAAATGAAGCCTTAAGTATTGTTTGATTTTTAATAACTTCTTTGACATGGATATGCTTCGATACTTTCTCATTTAATATTACTCCTGAGTACTTTGCATCTGTAGTTTAAATTAGTTTGTTGTCCATGAAAAAAATTAGTTTGCATCTAGTTGTTTCTGTTTCCGTAATACTCTTCAGAGGCACCACTGGGGGGTGCGGGTGGAGCGAACCGCACTAGGAGACACCATAACAAGGGGGAGACACCAAATTGTCAATTTATGTATGTTCCCGTTATTTGGCACTGGCAGAATCTGAGGGGGTTAATGGGGTACGTTGTGAGGGGGCGACACGATGAGCTACCGCACTGGGTGCCACCAAACCCAGTGACGCCACTGATACTCTTAACAGTCGACACTTTTCTGTATGGAAAGATATACTCCTCAATAACAAAGTATGCATCTAATTAATCTGCCTCTGCTTTCATTCAACAGGGTGAACTTACCTTATAATACTTTGAGTGTTCGGTCTCTTCGTTGGGTCTACATGCATACATTTTTTCATTAAATCAAATAACTTATTTGGGCAAAGAATTGGTTTGGTAAATGTTGTACAATCACTTTCCTGAAGAAAAAAAAACACAAATGTGAAACTTTCAAATGATAGATGACATTATATGTTAAAAAATGTTAACCCGGCGCCCGGTTAACTTTAGAAATATGAAAACTCAATAAATATTGCTTAAGAACTTTCCCCTCCGAGCAATAAGTATATCCTTAAAAGAGTCTGCTTCCACCAGCCCGCAACCCACCTCATTGGTATATATGAATCAGGTTTTGATTAAATAAAAGTTACTTATAATTGGAGAAGGGTTATGGCCGGTGTTGCAAAATAAATCCTCCCCCATACAGAGTACGGCGATTCTATTTTAAAATAAATCATCTGGGGCAAAAAAATAATAAAAATGCAGGACTAAACAAAAACCATAGATAAGCGTAGGACGCAATAATCTTCTGTATAGAAGGAGCGTCTGTAAACAGATAAGATAAGATAAGATAAAAAATATTTTCCTCCCGATTAAAATAAATTCTCCCCTACCCTGTAAAATAATGTATCAAATATATCCACCCATTGCACTTTCGATATAACACAAGGAGATCACTCAAAAAAAACAAAGAAGAATAAAGAATACTTACTTTTGTATTGGTATAATATTCAAACTTATTTACGGCAATACTATTTATGGTAGTGGCGTAGATATACAGAGATATGAGGGGTGAGGATCGTGCCTTTTGACACCTCTCGGGGCGTGACATAATTTGAAAAACTGTTTAATTACTTGATTTTTTTCTTGCGGTTCAAATTGACGAACAGGGAGTATTTGGGTGTATATGGACGGTTTTTTTTTGTTTTAAAAAGCGAGGATTACGTCTTTGAAGGCATGGGTTTGTTTTGTTACTATAAACGGCAAAGTCTCAAAAACTTCGGGGTTTCAGACGGTGATAAAGGTCATCGACGGGTGGCGTCAACGCGTGAACTTAACTGGCACTTGAAGGAAAAAACAATAACATAACAATAACGTGAATTTGAATTACATATGTTATATAGAGATAAACTAAAAATGAATTAATTTAATTACGGTACATTCGATCGATCTGACATTTTGATACGATGCATTGTTAGGTGACAGGAGTCTATGTGCTAAATTTCAGCTCGATGGCATTACGGGATGTGTGTCATTTTTTATTTTCGTTTTTCCGCACGACGTACAAAGAGATGACGACAAAAAGATAGAGTCAGATAGACAAGATTTTGAAGTTAATATAATGGATTTAAAAACAAAGTTTTTGACTGTAAATCCCTTATGTATGAGACATAACTAAAAGTATTTATTAAGTTTAAATGCGACAAATATTTACAGACCGAAACCGAATTATCTCCCCCGGCTTTAAGACCGGAGGAAGGAAGGAGGATATGTGGGCATCGACTGTGGCGTCCAAGCGCTTACTCAACTGGCACGTGGAAGAAAAACAATAACAAACTGTGAAATTGAATTACATATGTTGTACAGAGATAAACTAAAAATGCATTAATTTAATTACATTACAGTACATTCGATCGATCTGAAGTTTTGATAAAATGCATTGTTAGGTGACTCGAGTATATGTGCAAAATGTCAGCTCGATGGCATCACGGAAAGTGTGTCATTTTTTACTTTTGTTTTTCCGCCCGCCCAAGACAGACTGAGAGAGAGAAACGGCGTTGAAGTTAATATAAGGGATTTAATAAAACAACCCCGTAAAAACAAAGTTTTTGACTAAAAATCCCTTATATATGAGAAATAACTAAACATATTGATTATGTTCAAACGCGACAAACATTTACAGACTGAAACCGAGTGATATCCCTTGGCTTTAAAACCGGGGAAAGGGAGGGGGTGTGGACATCGACGGGTGGCGTCAACGCGTGAACTGAACTGGCACGTGAAAGAAAAACTATAACAAACCATGAATTTGAATTACATATGTTATACAGAGATAAGCAAAAAATGCATTAATTTAATTACGGTACGTTTGATCGATCTGAAATTTGACACATTGCATTGTTACGTGACACGAGTCTATGTGCAAAATTTCAGCTCGATAGCATCACGATAAGTGTGTCATTTTTTACTTTCGTTTTTCCGTCCGCCCGCGACAGACAGAGAGAGAGAGACAGAGAGAGAGAGAGAGAGAGAGAGAGAGAGAGAGGAGAGAGAGAGAGAGAGAGAGAGAGAGAGAGAGAGAGAGAGAGAGAGAGAGAGAGAGAGAAAGAGAGAGAGAGAGAGAGAGATGGCAAGATTTCGAAGTTAATATAAGGGATTTAAAAAGCCAATATTTTCATTACAATAACTAGTATTGCCAAATAATTTTACCCTAAAATATAATGAAAATAAATATTCAACATACATACAAACATGCATGCATACATACATAGGGACCATTCAGAAATGATGTCACGCGATTTCCGTCGATTTTCCACGCCCCCCCCCCTCGTCAAACGTGGTCACAAAAAACTTAGACCCTCACTCAACAATATGACGTCATAAACCTTTCTATTCCACCCGCCCACCAATAAAAAATGCGTATTTTCTATTTGAAAATGAGCATGTTTCAAATCACCTTTTGTGATTGAAGTATTAATTTAGAGTAAGCCCTCACTTTAATATCGTAACAAATGTGAAGCCATTTAAAACGTCATAAACTAAATTGTAAGCAATAAAATGTATAAGTGGAGCTTTATTTAAAGTTCCGCGTTTTGATGTAACATCATATTTCTTAACAACCCTACTCCCCCCTCGTCACACATCGTCACAAATCTTTAACCTCCTGCCACCCAGGTGCGTGTCGTCATTATAGACGACCCCATACATACATACATACATAAATACAAATATACACATACATATACGTACAATACATACACACATACATAAACACATACATTCTTATATTTATACTAGTGGAAAAGCCTGCTGAAGCTGGCTGAACGAAATCCGACAGAAGGGATAAGGGGCCGTCCATAAATGACGTCACGCACCTAGGGGGGGAGTGGGGTCACACTTTTGTGACGATGCGTGACGAGGGGGCGGGAGGGGGTTGAAGAAATGTGACGTCACATCAAAAGGGAAACTTTAAATAAAACTTCCACATAAATATTTGGTCCCTTACAATTTATTTAATAACTTTTATAAAAATCAGTGCTTCTCAATGTGCCGTTCGGTAGGCCATAAGACGCTGGTTGGCGTAAGCTATCAAGACATGAAAATTAAATCTAATTATAATGCTTAAGTTTGAGAATCCACAAGATAACATATGAAATTGTTACACTGCGTTGTTTGATGTTGACATCAAAGCATTTGTGATGTAACCGCAGCTCCGTTTGGTTCTCTCATGGACTTTTTTGTCCGTTACCCCAAAATTTACAAGTTTATGTGTGCGTTATCCCCCCCCCCAACCCCCAGACTCTAGGTCCTGCTCAGATGACTCCACGATCTGGAGGAGCGTCGTTAGCCCCCCCCCACCCTAAAATGCTACTAATGAGTTTTACAAGCATAACAAGTGTCTAAAAATGATCTGAATTGGATTATGTGTAGATATTTTAAGTCAAAACGACATGGAATATCCTTTTTCTTTAAAAGGGTAGGGGGGGGAGAGATTCTATTTGATAGAATTGAAAACGTTTTAAGTTTGATATAATTGTTCGATTGGTTGTTGGTCAAATGCCCCAGGCTATTCTAGTCTTCTAGATCAGTGCTTCTCAAAGTGGTGGTCCTCGGACCGGTGCCGAGGGGATAAAAAATCGGCAAAAATCACGTGACGTCATTTATGGACGGCCCCTAACAAAGAAATATACGAAATACTGCAATAGAAAAGAACATGTGGCCTTTATTGCCCTGAACAGAATACGATATTAACAGAAATAACAAAGAAATGTATGAAATACTGCAATAGAAAAGAAAATTTATCTTGTATTGCCATGAACACAATACGATATGAACTGCTAAATATCATAGATTTCCTTGTACACGGCATTTTAAGTGTAGCAGGCGGACGAAATATTAAACTTCCTGAAATGTACACAAAGTATTTTAGAATAGGTGTTGTAGGGCGCCTGCAAAATATTCCTGAAATGCACACAAAGTATTTGCAATTAACAATCCTCATAAAACAATGACGTCATTGTTAATGTTAATCTGGAAACCAAAATGATTATGACTTTTAAGTCTATATTTTCAATTTTAAAAAAATCAGAGTGATGTCCCTTTGGGGAGACACACACATACGAACGGCGATTATGTATTAAACTAATGTATCACTCGTCAAAAATGACGGAAGTTTTCAAAATAAATAAACATCAGATTAAAAAATAAAGTAATACAGAATTTTAATTTATTTAATTTATTTTTATTTGATTCATTAAATATAATATTGAACAATTTTATGCGGAATGTTCGAAAAGTGTTATTTTTGGTGTACCACTATTAAACAAAATCGATCGCAGCGCCACCTAACAGCATTACCAAATTTCGCAGCGCCACCTAGTTACATCCATACATACAAACAACGGGAATTATGTATATTAATGGACATACAAAAATTACTTGATACATGACAGATGCTCCTTCTTTACCGCAGATTATTGCGTCCTATGCTTATCTATGATTTATCTATGGTTATATCTAGTCTTGCATTTTTATTACGGTTTAATGTACATATGTGCGTGTGTTTGTCTGTGGGGGTGTTTGTGTGTTTGTGAGTGTGTGTGTGTAAATATCACTGGAACTTGTGTTTTCCTTAAAATAAAATAATATTTTATTATTTTAGTGAATCTAAAAACTTTTAAATCAAATTTATAAACTCAAATACCTAATTGCATGATATTAAAATATATTTGGCACTAAACATAAATAATTTTGAACAATTAAATGAAATAGCCTACAAAGAAATACGTGCAAAAATGTCAAGTAAATGATAAGTAAGTAAATGAAAAGTTTTAGAACGTTATCAAAGTTCCACGTTCCTTTCGTCCACATTCGGTTTTCTTTCTTTGAGAAACGAGACGACAGTAATTTCACCCAAACAACTGCGCATATCATCAATAAAATAGTCCACCTGTGAGCTACACCTTCAGTGATTTGGGCTCTAACATTCCATATGGGGCCATCCATAAATGAAGTCACGCACCTAGGGGGGGAGGGGGGTCATACTTTTGTGACGATGCGTGACGAGTGGGAGGGAGGGGGTTAAGGAAATGTGACGTCTCATCGAAAGGGTAACTTTAAATAAAACTTCCACTGAAATATTTGGTCGCTTACAATTTATTTAATGACTTTTTTTTTAATCAGTGCTTCTCAATGTGCCGGTCGGTAGGCCATCAGACGCTGGTTGGCGTTAGCTATCAAGACAAGAAAATTAATCGAATTATAATCCTTAAGTTTTAGAACCCACAAGATAACATATGAATTTGTTACCATGCGTCGTTTGATGTTGACATCAAAGCATTTGTGATGCAACTACAGCTCCGTTTGGTTCTCTAGCGGCAGGAGTCGGCGAAATTTTTTGCCCGTTTCCCTAAAAAATACACGTTTTCGTGTGCGTTACCCCAACCCCCAGACTCCAGGTCCTGCTCAGATGATTCGGGGATTGGGGGAGCGTCGTTAGCACAAAAATACTACAGGTGAGTTTTACAAGCATGACAAGTGTTAAAAAAGTGATCTGAATAGGATAATGCGTAGATATTTGAAGTCAAAACGACACGGAATATCCTTTTTCTTCAAAAAGGGGGGGGGGTCTATTTGATAGAATTATAAACGTTTTAAGTTTGATATAATTGTTCGATTGGTTTTTGGTCAAACGCGCATGGCCATTCTAGATATAATGATAAATGAGCCTATTTAAAATTAGTCAAGTATTCATTAACTTTATTGAATGCATCAAATTCTTGACATCCAATTCGAGAGTAGCACAAAACAACTTTTCTTCTTAGCTCAGTTTTTAAGGCATTAATTTTAAATATCACAGAAAGGATACTTGATACAGACAAGTCATGTGGTTTAAAATTATTGTCACTCGTGTCAATATAAATGAAAGTAGGGTGGATTTAGGTGTCTTCGTATAGTACGTAGGTAAGAAATCTACATAGTTGTCAAATTTAAAAAAATGTATTTTCTGGAAGGAACCAGTTCAATAATCGGCATATGTTCCAAGTGTACACGTACACATTACGTATTTTAATATATCTAGTGGATTTTAGTGGATGTTATATGTCCCAAATGAGTCTGCATTATCCACAATAATGCCATTTTGACCCCAGATGAGGTTATTTACCCCTATTCGTCGACCTCTTTCTTACGGGATGCCAGTCAGTCAATTGAGGAATTTTTTAAAAACACATTTTAAAAATATTATTTTTAAATATTTCTTTTTTTAACCAAGAAGTTAACCATGATGATTAATAGTCAATGTTTAATTTGTATGCATTAAAATAAAATATAATCTAATGATGTTAACACAGTTCGTTTTCTGAAGGCCGGTTAAACGTTTTTAAAAAAAATTGTTCACGCGGGTTACGATATTACAATGTAGACCTTCACTAAATAAATAATAAATACTTAAATTACAATAAACGTTATTTGAAACATGAAATTGAACTTGAACTATCCCTTAACCCGTCATTGGGTCGTTGGGGCACCATCGTGAACTGCTCACTATCTCACGCCATTTGTCCCGGTCCTGTGCTGCCTTTTGAGAGTCGCTGAATGACAGGCCAGTCCACTCTTTGAAATCGTCTTCCCTTCTCTTCTTTTATCTGCCTCTTTTCCTTCCTCCCTGGACTGTGCCTTGCCATATAGTCTTTGGGAGACCTCCAGTTCTTGTCACGTGTCCGTACCATCGTAGTTTCCTTTTCTTAATTGAGGTTAGAAGGTCCTCGTAGTGGCCAATGACAGTAATTATTGCGTTGAAGACCGCTTCGTTTGCGATGTGAGCTGTGTAGGAGATGTTCAATTTCTTTCTGAAACATCTCATCTCTAGCGAATTGTTTCTTCTTTGGAGGTCTGTAGTGAGCGTCCAAGCCTCACAACCATAAAAGAAGACCGAAATCGCCAGAGAACGCATTAGTCGGATCTTTGATATCATGGAGAGTTTCTTGCTTTGCCAGATGTGCTTTAGTTTACTCAATGCTGCCATTGTTTTGGCCACTCTGGCAAGAATTTCTGGCTTGGAGCCTCCGTCGGATAATATGGCCCCTAGATTTTTGAAGGTGGAGACCTCTTCGAGTTTTTGCCCGTTTATCCAAATCTCACTTGTGAATGTTCTATTTTCCATGACCTTGGTCTTTTCTGAATTGATTTCCATGCCTTACGCCTTTGCTGTTTTCTCTAGCTTTGCAAGAAATTCTTTTAGTTCGTCCTCGGACTCCTCGCTACCAGCTAGGCCGTCTATGTAACATACTTATTTTCAAATAGAAAATAAGTTTTGTCAAAGCTCTGTGACGTATTTTTAGAGGGGGGTCTAACTTTTTGTGACGACGCGTGATGAGGGGGGAGGGGGTAAAAATCGGCAAAATTCGCGTGACGTCATTTATGGACGGCCCCTAAGGTATATGACTTTATGCCCAACTAATTCAGCGGATCTCAAAATAATTAAGCGTGCTCCTTACCTCAAACCAAATCAAGTAAGTACTTTGATCTGGGCTATACATTGATTTTAACGTATCGTTTGAATCCAACCGTATCTACGACACTCATTGTTTAAACGTGTGACTTAATTTTTATTTTTCTAAGTTTTGAAATGTGTTTCTTCAGGCGGCTGCACAAAAAGTAATCCCTTTTAAAAGCTGTTTTCGCTGATATTTTACTATATTTTAAAAGTAAACTTTAAAATTTTATAAATTTATAAACCTTGTCTACTTGGATTTGTTACATTTTCTGCTGTAAATTTAGTCAACGCTACGGATAAAAGACGGAAATAGTATTTTGAATTATTGTAGTGCACACATTGAAATCGCAAATTTTGTTTAACCGCAGGTGCTACTCACAAACGTAAAGAAAGAATTATTTCTCCAAAACATCGGTTTCATATTCCAGCACATGCCATGAAAGTTCAGGACCGGTAAAGACACGTCATGACTGGTCAGGACAGGTCAGGCCATGTCAGGACAGGTCAGAACAATTCATGACAGGTCAGGGCATAACATGACAGATCAGACACGTCATGACAGGTCAGAACAGGTTAGGCAATGTAATGACACGCCAGGAAAGGTCATGACAGGTCATGACTCGTCAAGACAGGTCAGGACAGGTCAGACATGTCAGGACACGTCATGACAGGTCAGTAAATGTCATGACAGGTCAAGACATGTCAGGCCAGGTCAGGACACGTCTGACAGGTCAGGACACGTCGTGACAGGTAAGGACATATCAAGACAGGTCAGGACATGTCAGGACTTGCAAGGAAATTTTACTACAGGTCAATACAGGCCAGGCCATGTCAGGACATGCCATGACAGGTCAGGACTCGTCAGGACAGGTCAGACCATGTCAGGACATGCCAGGACAGGTCAGGACAGGTCAAAACACGTCAGAATATGCCATGAAACGTCGGGACAGGTCAGATACGTCATGACAGATCAGGCAATGTTAGGACATGTCAGGACACGTCATGACATGTCAGGACTTGCCAGGACAGGCAGGCCATGTCAGACATGCCATGACAGGTCAGCCATGTCAGGACACGTCATGACAGGTCAGGACACGTCATGACAGGTCAGGACATGCCATGACAGGTCAGGACAGGTCACAACACGTCAGAAAATGCCATGACATGTCAGGGCAGGTCACAACAAGTCAGGATATGCAATGACACGTCAGGACTTGTCAGATACGTCATGACAGGTCTCGAAATGACAGGACAGTTCAGGACCGGTCAAGACACGTCATGTATGGCCAGGACAGGTCAGGCCATGTCACGACAGGTCCGAACAATTCATGACAGGTCAGGACAAGGCATGACAGGTCAGGACAGGTTAGGCAATGTCAGGAAATGCCAGGAAAGGTCAGGACAGGCCAGTACACGTCATAACAGGTCAGGACAGGTCAGGCCATGTCAGGACATACCATGACAGGTCAGGAAAATGTGAGGACACGTCATGAAACAGGTCAGGCCATGTCAGGACATGCCAGGACAGGTCAGCCATGTCAGGACACGTCATGAAAGTCAGGACACGTCGTGACAGGTAACGACATGTCAAGACAGGTCAGGACACTGAAAGGTCATGAAAGGTCAGGACACGTAATGAAAGGTCATGACACGTGATGACAGGTCAAGAGATGTCAGGACTGGTCAGTACATGTCAGGACACGTTATGACACGTCAGGACATGTTAGCCATGTCAGGACACGTCATGACAGGTCAAGACATGTCAGGCCAGGTCAGGACACGTCTCAAAGGTCATGACAGGTCAGGACACGTAATGACCGGTTGAGGACACGTTATGACAGGTCAGGACACGTCAAGACGGGTCATGACATGCCATGACAGGTCAGGACAGGTCACAACATGTCGGGACATGCCATGACATGCGAGGACAGGTCACAACACGTCAGGATATGCCGTGACACGTCACGACAGGTCAGAAACGTCATGACGGGTGTCGACATGTCAGGACAGGTCAGGACATGTCAGGACACGTCATGCCATGTCAAAACTTGCTAGGAGAGGTCAGGACATGTCAGGACACGTCATGACATATCAGGACTTGCCATGACAGCACAGGACAGGTCAACCAATGTCAGGACATGTCAGGAAATGTCAGGACAGGTTACAACACGTCAGGACATGTCATGACAGGTCAGGAGGACATGTCAGGCCATGTCAGGAACTGCCAGGACATGTCAGGACAGGTCAGGACATGCAAGGGCAGGTCAAGACAGGTCAGGAAACGTCATGATAGGGCAGGTCGGTTTAGAAACGTCATGATACGTCTGGACTTTCCAGGACAGGTCAGGACAGGTCAAGACACGTCATGACAGGTCATGACAGGTCAAGTCTTGTCGGGTCAGTTCAGGACATGCAAGGACAGGTCAGGACAGGTTAGGACACGTCATGACAGGTCAGGACTGGTCAGGCAATGTCAGGACACGTCATGACAGGTCAGGACACGTCATTTCAGGTCAAAACATGTCATGTCGGGACATGTCAGGACACGTCATGACAGGTCAGGACATGCAATGACAGGTCAGGACAGGTCCAGATAGGTCATGACAGGTCAAAAGATGTCTGGACAGGTCAGGACATGTCAGGACACGTCATAACATGTCACGACAGGTCAGGACATGTCAGTACAGGTCAGGACATGACAGGACACATCATGATACGTCAGGACAGGTAAGACAAGTCATGACAGGTCAGGACAAGTCATGACAGGTCAAGACATGTCAGGACACGTAAAGAAATGTCAGGACTTGCCCAGGAAACGTCAAGCCATGTCAGAACAGGTCAGGACATGTCAGAACACGTCATGACAGGTCAGGACACGTCATGACACGTCAGGACACGCCATGACACGTCAGGACATGTCATGACAGGTCAGGCTATGTCAGGACATGGCAGGACATGTCTGGACATGTCAAGACACGCCATGACAGGTCAGGACACGTCTGACAGTTCAAGACATGTCAGGACAGGTCAGGACATGTAATGACGGGTCAGGACATGCCATGACAGGTCAGACACGTCATGTCAGTTCACATGTCAGGACAGATCAGGCCATGTAAGGATATGCAGGGATAGGTCAGCAATGTCACGACACGTTATGACAGGTCAAGACATGGCAGCACACGCCAGGACAGGTCATGACAGGTAAGGACAGGTCAGGCCTTGTCAGGACATGTCAGAACAGGTAGGAACATGCCAGGACTGGTCATGACAGGTCAGGACATGTCATAACAGGTCAGGACTAGTCAGGCCATGTCAGGACACGTCATAACAGGTCAAGACATGTCAGGTTAGGTAAGGACATGCCAGGACACGTCAGGACAGGTCATGACATGCCATGACAGGTCAGGACAGGTCACTACATGTCAGGACATGCCATGACACGTCAGGACAGGTACGGACAGGTCAGAACGTCATGATAGGTTAAAAGATGACAGGACAAGTCATGACACGTCAGGACAGGTCAGGACATGTCAGGAAAGGTCATAACATGTCAGGCCCGGTCAAGACATGTCAGGACTGGTCATGACATGACAGGACAGGTCAGGCCATGTCAGGACATGCCAGAACATGTCAGGACAGGTCATGACAGGACAGGTTACGTCAGGACATGTAAGGACAGGTCACGAAAAGTCAGAACATGTCAAGACAGGTCACGAAATGTCAGGACTGGTCAGGACACGTCAGGACAGGTCAAGACAAGTCAGGCCAGGTCAAGAAACGTCAGGACTGGTCAGGACACGTTAGGACAGGTCAGGACACGTCATGACCGGTGATGACATGCCATGAAAAGATAGATACGTCATGACACGTCAGGACAGGTCAGGCAATGTCAGGGCATGCTAGGACATGTCAGGACGCGTCATGACAGTTCACGACACGTCTGACAGTTCACGACATGTGAGGAAAGGTCAGGACATGTAATGACAGGTCAGGACATTCCATGACAGGTCAGACACGTCATGACAGGTCAGACACGTCAGGACAGGTCAATAAATGTCAGTTTAGGTCAGGACATGTCAGGACACGTCAGGATAGGTCATGACATGTCATGACAGATCAGGACAGGTAACACACATCAGGACAGGTTACAACACGTCAGGACATGTCATGACAGGTCAGGCTATGTCAGGACATGCCAGGACATGTCAGGACAGGTCAAGACACGCCATGACAGGTCAGGACACGTCTGACAGTTCAAGACATGTCAGGACTGGTCAGGACACGTCAGGACAGGTCAGGACACGTCTGACAGTTCAAGACATGTCAGGACTGGTCAGGACACGTCATGACAGTTCAGTACATGCCAGGACAGGTCATGACAAATCAGGGTATGTCAGGACACGTCGTGACACGTCATTACACGTCAGGATAGGTAAGACACGTCATGACAGGTCAAGACATGTCATGTCCGGTCAAGACATGTCAGGACTGGTCAGGACACGTCAGGACAGGTAAGACACATCAGGACAGGTTACAACACGTCAGGACATGTCATGACAGGTCAGGCTATGTCAGGACATGCCAGGACATGTCAGGACAGGTCAAGACACGCTATGACAGGTCAGGACACGTCTGACAGTTCAAGACATGTCAGGACATGTAATGACGGGTCAGGACATGCCATGACAGGTCAGACACGTCATGACAGGTCAGGACACGTCATAACAGGTAAAGAAATGTCAGGCCAGGTCAGTACAGTTCAGGCCATGTCAGGACATGTCATGACAGGTCAAGACATGTCAGCACACGCCAGGACAGGTCAGGACACGTTATGACAGGTCTTGGCATGCTAGAGCAGGTCAGATACGTCATGACACTTCATGACAAGTAAGGAAAGGTCAGGCCTTGTCAGGACATGTCAGAACAGGTAGGAACATACCAGGACTGGTCATGACAGGTCAGGACACGTCATAACAGGTCAGGACTAGTCAGGCCATGTGACGACACGTCATGACAGGTCAGGACACGTCATGACAGGTCAAGACATGCCAGGTTAGGTAAGGACATGCCAGGACACGTCAGGACAGGTCATGACATGCCATGACAGGTCAGGACAGGTCACTACATGTCAGGACATGCCATGACACGTCAGGACAGGTACGGACAGGTCAGAACGTCATGACAGGTCAAAAGATGACAGGACACGTGATGACATGTCAGGACTGGTCAAGACATGTCAGGCCCGGTCAAGACATGTCAGGACTGGTCATGACACGACAGGACAGGTCAGGCCATGTCAGGACATGCAAGAACATGTCAGGACAAATCAGGACACATCTGACAGCTCAATACATGTCAGGACAGGTCAGGAAACGTCTAACAGTTCAAGACATGTAAGGACAAGTCTGGACATGTAAAGACAGGTCAGGACATGCCATGACAGGTCAGACATTTCATGACAGGTCACGACATGTCAGGATAGGTCAGCCATGTCAGGACACGTCATGACAGGTCAGGACACTTCATGACAGGTCAAGAAATGTCAGGCCAGGTGAGGACACGTCATGACAGGACATGTTACGTCAGGACATGTAAGGACAGGTCACGAAAAGTCAGAACATGTCAGGCCAGGTCAAGAAACGTCAGGACTGGTCAGGAAACGTTAGGACCGATCAGGACACGTCATGACAGGTCATGACATGCCAGGAAAGGTTAGATATGTCATGACACGTCAGGACAGGTCAGGTAATTTCAGGACATGCCAGGACATGTCAGGACACGTCATGACAGTTCAGGACACGTCTGACAGTTCAAGACATGTGAGGACAGGTCAGGACATGTAATGACAGCTCAGACATTCCATGACAGGTCAGAAACGTCATGACAGGTCAGACACGTCATGACAGGTCACGACATGTCAGGACAGGACAGGCCATGTCAGTACATGCCAAGATAAGTCACCTATGTCAGGACACGCCATGACAGGTCAGGCCACGTCATGACAGGTCAAGAAATGTCAGTTTAGGTCAGGACATGTCAGGACACGTCAGGACAGGTCATGAAAGTTCACTACATGTCAGGACTTGCCATGACACGTCAGGACAGGTACGGACAGGTCAGAACGCCATGAAAGGTCAAGAGATGTCAGGACACATCATGAATTGTCAGGACAGGTCAGGACATGACAGTACAGGTCAGGAGAGGTCACAACATGCCAGGACACGTCAGGACATGTCGTGACTTTCAGCACATGTCATGAAAAGGTCCGGACACGTCCAACAAGTCATGACATGTCAAGACAGGTCAGGACATGTCAGATCATGTCGTGACAGTTCCAGTTCAGTACATGCCAGGCCAGGTCATGACAAATCAGGGCATGTCAGGACACGTCGTGACACGTCATGACACGTCAGGACAGGTAAGACACGTCATGAAAGGTCAAGACATGTCAGGTCCTGTCAAGACATGTCAGGACTGGTCAGGACACGTCAGGACAGGTCAGGACACGTCATGACAGGTCATGACATCTCAGGACATGTCAGATACGTCATGACACAACAGGACAATTCAGGCCATGTCAGGACATGCCAGAACATGTCAGGACATGCCAGAACATGTCAGGACTAGTCAGGACACGTCTGACAGCTCAAGACATGTCAGGACAGGTCAGGACACGTCTAACAGTTCAAGGCATGTCAGGACAAGTCAGGACATGTAATGACAGGTCAGGACATGCCATGACAGGTTAATACATGTCAGGATAGGTCAGCCATGTCAGGACACGTCATGACAGGTCAGGAAACGTTATGACAGGTCAAGAAATGTCAGGGCAGTTCAGAACACGTCATGACAAGTCAAGATACGTCAGGACATGTCAGGACAGGTCACGAAACGTCAAAACATGTCAGGTGGGTCACGAAATGTCAGGACATGTCATGCCAAGACAGATCAGAAACGTCATTACACGTCAGGACAGGTCGGCCCCTGTAAGCACATGCCAGGACATGTCAGGACAGGTCAGGACACGTCATGATAGTTCAAGAAACGTCTGACAGTTCTAGACATTTCAGGACAGGTCATGACATGTAATGACAGGTCAGGACATGCCATGACAGGTCAAACACGTCACGACAGGTCAGACACGTCATGACAGGTCACGACATGTCAGGACAGGTCAGGCCATGTCAGGACATGCCAGAATAGGTAAGTCATGTCAGAACACGTCATGACAGGTCAGGACACGTCATGACAGGTCAAGAAATGTCAGGCCAGGTCAGGCCAGGTCAGGACACGTCATGACAGGACAAGTTATGTCAGGACATGTAAGGACAGGTCACGAAACGTCAGAACATGTCAGGACACGTCATGACAGGTCAGGACAAGTCAGGACAGGTCAAGACAGGTGATGACAGGTTCTGACGTGTCTCGACATGTCCTGACATGTCCTGACGTTACCTGACCTTTTATGACGTTTCCTGACTTGGCTGACCTATCCCTGCATTTCCTTACATGGACTGATCTGTCCTGACATGTCGTGACATGTCATGACGTGTCTGACCTGTCATGACGTGACTGACCTGTCATGGCATGTCCTGACCTGTAATTACATGTCCTAACCTGTCCTGACATGTCTTGAACTGTCAGACGTGTCCTGACCCGTCATGGCGTGTCTTGACCTGTCCTGACATCCTGACATGGCCTGACCTGTCCTGGCGTGTTATGACGTATCTGACCTGTCCTTGCATGTCATGACCTGTCATGACTTGTCCTGACCTGTCCTGACGTGTACTGACGTGTCCTGACCTGGCCTAACATGTATTGACCTGTCAGACGTCTTCTGACCTGTCCTAACCTGTCAAGACCCTTCCAGACCTGTCCTGGCATATCCCGACAGGACATGTCAGGACAGGTCAGGACTCGTCTAACAATTCAAGACATGTCAGGACAAGTCAGGACATGTAATGACAGGTCAAGACATGCCATGACAGGTCAGACATGTCATGACAGGTTAATACATGTCAGGATAGGTCAGCCATGTCAGGACACGTCATGACAGGTCAGGAAACGTTATGACAGGTCAAGATACGTCAGGACATGTCAGGACAGGTCACGAAACGTCAAAACATGTCAGGTGGGTCACGAAATTTCAGGACATGTCACGACACGTCAGTACAGTTCATGACATGCCAAGACAGATCAGATACGTCATTACACGTCAGGACAGGTCGGCCCCTGTAAGCACATGCCAGGACATGTCAGGACAGGTCAGGACACGTCATGACAGTTCAAGAAACGTCTGACAGTTCTAGACATTTCAGGACAGGTCAGGAAATGTAATGACAGGTCAGAACATGACATGACAGGTCAAACACGTCACGACAGGTCAGACACGTCATGACAGGTCACGACATGTCAGGACAGGTCAGGCCATGTCAGGACATGCCAGAATAGGTCAGCCATGTTAGAACACGTCATGACAGGTCATGACACGTTATGACAGGTCAAGAAATGTCAGGCCAGATCAGGACACGTCATGACAGGACAAGTTATGTCAGGACATGTAAGGACAGGTCACAAAACGTCAGAACATGTCAGGACACGTCGTGACAGGTCAGGACAAGTCAGGACAGGTCAAGACAGGTCATGACAGGTTCTGACGTGTCTCGACATGTCCTGACATGTCCTGACGTTACCTGACCTGTCATGACGTGTCCTGACTTGGCTGACCTATCCCTGCATTTCCTTACATGGCCTGATCTGTCCTGACATGTCGTGACATGTCATGACGTGTCTGACCTGTCATGACGTGTCTGACCTGTCATGGCATGTCATGACCTGTCATTGCTAGAATAATAAGATGGCATGGTACGTGCTTTGGGTAACAACTGTTGAGTTGTCTATAGGTGCAAGTTTTTGTGTTTGGGGGGGGGGATAAATATTATATAGCTCAATAAAACATGTCCAATTTGTGCTGAACAAAGGTCATGCATAAACTGCAAATAAATGGATTTGTGATTTAACCGGTAGACAAATGATAAAACATATAAAATATGTATTAAAAAATATGTGGGGTATTGCTAGAATAATGCGATGGCATGTTTCGTGCTTTGGGTAATAACTGTTAAGTGGTCTATAGGTGCAAGTTTGTGTGTTTGGGGGGTGGTATGTGGGCGCGTGTGTGTTTTGGTTATTTCCATGCCTGCTAATGTTGAGCGTCTAACAAGACTACCAGTATTTATCTTCTTAAATTATTCATATTTGTTTGAAATTACTGTATGACACAATATTCTTTATTGTAATATATTATCTGTTTTAGCATCAGACAAGTGTGTCTTCGGTAGAAAAAAAATTATATCGCAAGCTGGTATGATTATTTTAATAAATATTTCAACTTTATGCAGGCAAATTGCAACATTAAATGATCTACAAGTAAAATTTATAAATAGAAAACTCACGCGGAACGGCATTTGATGTGTGAGGCTTGTGATTAGTAAAGAAAACAATGCCAATGTTTGTAAGGCTTGAGATTTATTTACCTGATGTGCTTAAATAAAATGCGTGATTTTTTGCCTCTGGAACGATTGCTTCATGAACCGCCCGAAAGGTATAGATGGATTGAAGAAAAAGTTTGGTACTGTTAAAGACGAAAATGGATTAATTTAGGGGTTTATATGCACGGGGGTAAGAGTGAAGACAATAAGTTGAAAAGTTATTTTTATATTGACTGTCAATTTTCTAATCTTTTTAAAGTACTTTTCATTGGTATGGGCAGGAGTCAATAATATCACCCAAACCCCTGGTGGCATAAACACTATAGCTTAGCAACTGTTTATATGCTTTTTGAATAAATCAACTTTTCTCGAATTCGCTATGTTTTTTTTAAAAAAACCCCTTTAGATTAAAATAGACATTGCTTGACAATGCCATGTGAGATATTATGAATACTCTAATTTGGAGGCAAAATTTCAAAGTCCAGTAGATTGGCTGGTGTAAAAAAATCATATGTTTTTCTAATGTCTATATAATTGCCAAAAGCTCACATGAATTTCTACAGTAATCTTAACTTATGAAGAATACAACTTTCTTCTCAACGGTTTTCTACATAACATGGATACATATTAACTGCGATCAAAATTTTCTCTCTCGTTCTTTGATTGGAATGTTAGATTAAAAGGATGAGGTCTCCAAATTTTAACATGTAATGTCAAAGGATCCTTTAAGTATTCCTTTAGTTTCTCTGTGAGTAGCCTCTACAAAGCACATTCTTTAGCATTATACCCTCTGTAAATAATTTGCGGCATCATTGACTTCCTAAACTACATGTTTTCTGTATCTATATAGAAGCTTATTCTATACAGAAGATTATTGCGTCTAAATATTTGCTTCATCTTTTTCCATTCTTGGTTGAAGAGACGCAGCAGCGTTCACAGGCCACGGGTGCCACGCTAACCCTAGCCGCCTTTCCTTCCCTAACTAGTGTCATGTGCCCATTCGGAGCTGGGTGGACTCAGGGAACAAATCCCTACCTTCACGGGGATTCGAACCCATTCGACCACCGTGCAACACCAAAGTCACCAATAAATTAGAAAAGAAAAAGATTCAATTGCGACTTTACTTGCACTTGTCTCATGCCCATCATGAAGAGAATTATATATATAGATTTTCTTACATTTTCAGTTAAAAATTTTTAGAACTATTTATGATTAAATTCACGAAACTTATTATTTTTTTTCTAACATCGCTAGTGGCTAGAATCAGAAAAGGCTGGTATAAAAAAAGTATGTTTTACTTTACAATGCTATTCACTGTTCAAAACTCAATTGTTTTACGATATTAATAAATATACACATGATAAATTTCTTATTTACTTCAACATAAATAGCAGTCATAAAATCCTAGCGGGAATAAAATATTTTGCAGGGGGGGGAGGGAAAGAAGGGTTTTAAGTACCAATGGGATATGTAAGTTACATAAATACGATTTCAATGGAGACTTTGGTGACTGTGACATAGCCGTTTGCAATAAACTTACATATAATTTTCTAGACAAGTAATTAGAAATATGAGCTAGATAAGTCTATTGTTTGTTATATTGTTTCTGTGTATGTGTTTATCTGTTATTACAATAAAAAAACATTTATAAAATAATTTTATCCTTTTAATTTAAATTTTGTAATGATAAAATTATAGCGGAAGGTTTCGATTCCATGATGAGAAAATATTGCTAAAAGAAGAAGGTAATGATTATTTTTTTATTATTATTAAGTGAAACACTAAGTTAATCTGATTTAAGAGCAAATCTGGGCATCTGTGCACGAAATAAAACGAAATTTGATTTTTAAAAGTATTTTAATTTATAATTCGTGTCACCAAAAACATAAAAAATAAAATTACTTCATTGAATGGTTTATTTTCTAATAGTGTACGCATCAGTCATCTCAGAACTTTAATATTTTATGCTTTAAAAAGAAATTTTATATCCATCCATTTTATATCACTAAGAATTATTTCATGTCTTCCACGACGGCATGAATAATGTTTCATCTATAAATACGGATGTTTTTATTTGTTTTTATGAAAGTTGGGTGCTGCTAAAACTATCCCTACTGGCAACGCCGCTGTTCATGGGCTCATATTGGCTCATAACGATAGTCGTGTCAACACCAAGAGTTTATAACCTTTTTTACCATATGTTCCAGCCATCAGCAAAGTGTTACAAAATCGTAATGTCATAAAAGTCATCTTCACATAACGAATTTTTGTTGACAAAACGTAATAGCTCACACTTGAATATTTATAAATAGTTACATGCAGGTCAGTTTACTTAGTTGTTGGGACTTTGAACTAAGGGAATTTCTTTTCAACTTAAGGCAAGTATTGACCTAAATATCTATACTTGAGAAGCATTATATCTTTTAATAAACAGGATTTGCGAAATAAAAAAGGATTTTTTTCCTGTTTATAAATAAATGTCAAGTGACGTCATACTTTATTAAATTAGTCAACAATCTTAGTTCGTAAAAAAAAACTCTAACATCAAAATTAGAGAAGGTTTGTGGTCAACAAATAACATTAGAGAAGGTTTGTGGTCAAAAAATTAGATTAGAGAAGGTTTGTGGCCAAACATCAACATTAGAGAAGGTTTTTTGTTCAATCATCGACATTGATGAAGGTTTTTGGCAAACCGCAACATTAGATAGGGTTTGTGGGGAGACAGTAGTGAGAGAAGATATCAACAAATGTGTAACCACAGCAGAAAGGTCAAGACCCAAAGATGGGAAGGTTGCCAATGTTGCTGTTTCATATTAATCGTGTAATATGTCTCTGCGCGTGCCTTTCAAAATATTTGAGCTTTACATTTCATTTCTTTTATCACAAGATTATTGTGCACACTTGAAAAAGAAGCAAGACGATGTTTTACAGCATCATGGTCAGAATGACCCCATTAGTACTGTCCTTGATGGTCATCTTGGCGTATGTTGATGGTCGGTCACAAGTAGGAGATGATGAATGGTCTCCCGTGCAAGATACGACCGACACCAAAACGCAGGATGGTTACGATGGTAGTGATAATGGTGTAACGCTAGGAGAGAGGGACTTGATCGAAGTAGAAACGCTGTTCAAAGTGCGTGTCTGCAGCTATCTTATATTATTGGATTTTGTTTTGTTTATTAGTTGTTGTTTTTTGTGATCTGTCTTTAGATTTTCTTAAAAATATTAGACTCTATCCACCGAAAGTGCACGAGAAACGTGATTCGGCTGAATCTCACAAACGTCTACATGCTATCAGGTGTGATGATTTAGCAGGACTCAGTCCAACATATCTACATTGTACAGTAATATGTACCACATCCAAAGGGAAATATCTTTGTAAACACTTTCCAATAGCTGCTAGACTTGATACTGGTGGCACAGTTGGACGTTATCAAATAAGCAAGAAAACGACCTGAATGCTTAATACTCAAATACGAAAATATGACATATTGTAGAGATATAAACTTTTCACCCAGCGAGGTTCAAAATAAAATACAAGTTTTATATCCGATTTACGGGAAACCGTTAATTCTGTAAAACATTAACCCCGTCTATACTACAATAATTTCTTTCTTATAACTCCCTTCTCTTCTACCCATAACTCACCTCTCTACTCCCATAACTCACCTCTCTACTCCCATAACTCACCTCTCTACTCCCATAACTCACCTCTCTACTCCCATTAACTCACCTCTCTACTCCCATAACTCACCTCTCTAGACCCATAACTCACCTCTCTACTCCCATAACTCACCTCTCTACTCCCATAACTCACCTCTCCACTCCCATTAACTCACATCTCTACTCCCATAACTCACCTCTCTACACCCATAACTCACCTATCTACTCCCATAACTCACCTCTCTACTCCCATAACTAACCTCTCTACTCCCATAACTCACCTCTCTACTCCCATAACTCACCTCTCTACTCCCATAACTCACCTCTCTACTCCCATAACTCACCTCTCTACTCCCATAACTCACCTCTCTACTCCCATAACTCACCTCTCTACTCCCATAACTCACCTCTCTACTCCCAGAACTCACCTCTCTACTCCCAGAACTCACCTCTCTACTCCCATAAATCACCTTTCTACACCCATAACCCACCTTTCTACACCCATAACTCATCTCTCTACTCCCATAACTCACCTCTCTTCTCGCAAAACTCACCTCTCTACTCCCATAACTCACCTCTCTACTCCCATAACTCACCTCTCTACTCCCATAACTCACCTATAACCTCCCATGACTCACCTTACTCCCATAACTCACCTCTCTACTCCCATAACTCACCTCTTACTCCCATGAATCACCTTTCTACACCCATAAATCACCTTTCTACTCAACTCACCTTTCTACTCCCATAACTCACCTTTCTACTCCCAAAACTCACCTCTCTACTCCCATAGCTCACCTCTCTACTCCCATAACTCACCTCTCTACTCCCATAACTCACCTATAACCTCCCATGACTCAACTTACTCCCATAACTCACCTCTCTACTCCCATAACTCACCTATAACCTCACATGACTCACCTCTCTACTCCCATAACTCACCTTTAACCTCCCATGACTCACCTCTATATTCCCATAACTCACCTTCTCTACTCCCATAACTCACCTATAACCTCCCTAAGACTCACCTTACTCCCATAACTCACCTTCTCTACTCCCATAACTCACCTATAACCTCCCATGACTCACCTTACTCCCACAACTCACCTCTCTACTCCCATAACTCACCTCTCTACTCCCATAACTCACCTATAACCTCCCATGACTCACCTTACTCCCAATAACTCACCTTCTCTACTCCCATAACTCACCTATAACCTCCCATGACTCACCTTACTCCCATAACTCACCTTCTCTACTCCCATAACGCACTGATCTACTCCGATAACTCACCTCCCTACTACCTATAACTCACAAAATAAAACACATACAAATAAAATGCTCAGAAATGTAGATTCAAGTTTAAAACTTGACTCCTAATCTATATCTAGGCAAAAAGCAAAAGACGTTTTCTAGTGCATGTGTACTTTCTCTCCCTTCCCCTGTTACTTAAACGGTGTTACTTTTGTGTTTGTTTTAATTCCATGGCAGAGATCTAACGGGACTGGTAGAGGAAGGCGACTGTGTTATTACGTGAGAAGACTATGGAGGCATAGAAACAGACCCAACAATGGAACGACACTTGAAAATGGTCAATTCACTGACAACTTTAATCAAACAGTGCGTGTAAGTTAGAGATGACAGGTTACTGCTCTTGTATGCTGGGTTGGTACAGTGTTACTGCTCTGGTATGCTGGGTTGGTACAGTGTTACTGCTCTGGTATACTAGGTTGGTACAATCTTAATGCTCCGTTATGGTTGGTCGATAAAGTTTGTTCTTCTCCGGAATGGAACTGGTTCTGCACACACACAAAAATAAAAAAATAAATAAATAAATAAATAAATTTTAAAAAATCAAAAACAAAAATTTTATTTTTCATTCGTCTGAATTTTATTCAATCCGTTTTGGCTTAGCTATTTGGTAGAGTAAACATGATGTATTTATTTATATATGTGTTTTTATATTTATGTTATATGTATAATACAAATCCATCAAAGGATAAAGTAGTCGGCCAGCAGCCTTTGCCTGTGTTAAGAAGGCTGCGTCCGTGTTTCTTCAGAAGACGTGGGAGGAAACAGTTCCGGACGACAGCAGAATTCAGGACAACTACGTCTGCCACGGACACATCTCTAATCCCTTGAACAGGATAGAATGATTTGAATATTTAAGCAATAAAATATTTATCAAATTAAAGATTGTTGTTACAATCCCATTAATTAAATGATATATATCGCTGTACATATGTTATTTTAACTGCAGTGTTTGTATGTGTAGTGTACAGTATTTGTATTCCAATGTTAATAAATTTTGTCCGTATAGGAAGAGATTTATCGCTGTAATCTTATTTCAAAAAAAAATTCAACAACGATAAATATGAAAATGTCGATTTTGTTTTACATACAAAAAGCATTATACTAATTCACAAGAAAACGACCAAGCTGAGCGCCATTTACATGATAGCTTGTTTGGAGTCTAGCACCATGAGAACTTGGTTTGAGCCTAACACTATGATAACTTGTTTAGGGTCTAGAACTATGAGAACTTGGTTTCAGCCTAGCACTATGATAGCTTGTTTGGAGCCTACCACTATGAGAACTTGGGTTAAGCCTAGCTCTATAATAACTTGGTTTGAGCCTAGCACTATGTTAACTGGTTTGGAGCCTACCACTATGAGAACTTGGTTTGAGCCTAGCACTATGAGAAATTGGTTTGAGCCTAGCACCATAACTTGGTTTGATCCTAGCACTATGATAACTTGGTTTGAGCCTAGAACTATGAGAACTTGGTTTGAGCCTAGCACTGTGAGAACTTGGTTTGAGCCTAGCACTATGATAAATTGGTTTGAGCCTAGCACTATGATAACTTGGTTTGAGCATATCACTATGATAACTTGGTTTGAGCCTAGCACTATGATAACTTGGTTTGAGCCTAGAACTAAGAGAACTTGGTTTGAGCCTAGCACTATAACTTGGTTTGATCCTAGCACTAAGATAACTTGGTTTGAGCCTAGCACTGTGAGAACTTGGTTTGAGCCTAGCACTATGAGAACTTGGTTTGAGCCTAGCACTATGAGAACTTGGTTTGAGCATAGCACTATGATAACATGGTTTGAGCCTAGCACTATGATAGATTGTTTGGAGCCTTGCACTATGATATCTTGTTTTGAGCCTAGCACTATGATAACTTGGTTTGAGCCTAGCACTATGAGAACTTGGTTTGAGCCTAGCACTATGATAACTTGGTTTGAGCCTAGCACTGTGAGAACTTGGTTTGAGTCTAGCACTATGAGAAATTGGATTGAGCCTAGCACTATGAGAACTTGATTTGAGCCTAGCACTATGAGAACTTGGTTTGAGCCTAGAACTATGAGAACTTGGTTTGAGCCTAGCACTGTGAGAAATTGGTTTGAGCCTAGCACTATGATAACTTGGTTTGAGCCTAGCACTATGAGAACTTGGTTTGAGCATAGCACTATGATAACATGGTTTGAGCCTAGCACTATGATAGATTGTTTGGAGCCTTGCACTATGATATCTTGTTTTGAGCCTAGCACTATGATAACTTGGTTTGAGCCTAGCACTATGAGAACTTGGTTTGAGCCTAGCACTATGATAACTTGGTTTGAGCCTAGCACTGTGAGAACTTGGTTTGAGTCTAGCACTATGAGAAATTGGATTGAGCCTAGCACTATGAGAACTTGATTTGAGCCTAGCACTATGAGAACTTGGTTTGAGCCTAGCACTATGATAGCTTGTTTGGAGCCTAGCACTATGATAACTTTATTTGAGCCCAGCACTATGATAACTTGATTAGAGCCTAGCACTATGAGAACTTGGTCTGTGCCTAGCACTATGAGAAATTGGATTGAGCCTAGCACTATGGTAACTTGGTTTGAGCCTAGCACTGTGAGAACTTGATTTGAGCCTAGCACTATGAGAAACTGGATTGAGCCTAGCACTATGAGAACTTGGTTTGAGCCTAGCACTATGAGAACTTGGTCTGTGCCTAGCACTATGAGAAATTGGATTGAGCCTAGCACTATGGTAACTTGGTTTGAGCCTAGCACTGTGAGAACTTGATTTGAGCCTAGCACTATGAGAAACTTGATTGAGCCTAGCACTATGAGAACTTGGTTTGAGCCTAGCACTATGATAAATTGGATTGAGCTTAGCACTATGATAAATTGTTTGGATCTTAGCACTATGAGAAATTGGATTTAGCCTAGCACTATGATAACTTGGTTTAAGCCTAGCACAATGATAACCTGGCTGGAGCCTAGAACTATGATATATTTGTTTGAGCCTAGCACTATGATAACTTGGTTTGAGCCTAGCACTATGATATATTTGTTTGAGTCTGGCATTATGATACCTTGGTTTGAGCCTAGCACTGTGATATCTTGGTTTGAGCCAACACCTTGATAGCTTGTTTGGGACGTAGCACTAGGATAACTAGGTTTGAGCCTAGCACTATTATAGCTTGGTTGGAGCTGAGCTATGTGATACCCTGTAATATTTAGTCTTAAATATTACAGTTGCCCTCATATTTGCCGGGGTTTTAAGTACGACACCTCAAGCCAAACATATATTGATTTAGTTTTCCATTAGGTATCATCAGCATCTGATATCAGAGGCGTAACAAGGTTTTTGGCAACCTTGGCTAATTTATTTTTGGCGCGCATGATAAATTGACAAGTTTCAGCTTTGCCATTTTTCATTTGTTAGTAAAAATTATTGAATTTCTCTTATTTTATTTATCACAATAATTACGTAGTCTGACAGTGACAGTCATACAACGTGAATATAAAAAATGCAAAAGACAGGAAAAATACTAATTTGCAGTTTATTACTTACTAAATAATACCAAATAAATTGGTGGATAAAACGGGATATCGTTACGTTAATAAAGAATACAGGAAAACTTGAAGTAACATGTATTATAAATAAAAACAATAGTGTCAATGTATCATACTCATTATCCCATACATAACGATAGAAACTCACAATTAAAAGTAAATTTAAATAACACTCCACCGACTACAGCTCAGCACTTCAGTTAGCTGGCGTATTAGCGTGTTCCTAATACAGTCTGACCTTTCTAAGTCCAACTCTTTACTCAAAAAAAAGATTTGACTTACGTAGTTTTCGAGTTAGGGAAACTGGCGTAATAGGCGCAGATTAATCAAGGACAATGTTGATATTGAGAAAGGGGGTAGGGGGGGAGAGAGAAACAGCCATAGCGACTAGTAGGCTTGACAGGAAAGAGGGGCGGTGATGTTTCATATGAAAGGAGCCAACTTGTTTTGACATACCGACACAAGCCCAAGAGAGGAGACACCTTCCCTCCTCTCTCCCATTTTAGTCCCTCAAAAGTGGGATGATGATAGTAGGATTTTTCTTTTTAAAAGAAAGACTGTACAATCATATTGACATTTGTATGATAAGAAGCCCCGCAAAGGCCACAACCATAATAAATATGGTTTCAATGAAATATATTTAAATATAATTAATTATTCACTTTTTTGTTATCGAGGATAAAAGTGAAATACAGTCGGACCTCGCTAAGTCGAACTTCCCTAATTCGAAAACCTCCCTATATTGAATTAATTGTTAGGTCCCGACCAAATTCCATAAGACTAATGTATTTTAGATCTCCGTAACTCCAAGATTTTTGGCTTTCAACCTCTCTTAGTCGAATTTTTCAAAGCGTTTGGGTTATTATTCTGGAGTGAGATTTTAGAACACGTGTTCCGAAGAGACACGTAAATGGACGTAAAATCTTATCTTAGTGCATTCCACGAGGGATTAACCGACCCTTGCAAGTACAAAAAATGACAAAGACAAGAATAAAACAAACCAGTAAAAACAAAGTTTTTGACTATAAATTCCTTATATATGAGACATAACTAACAGTATTGGTTATTTTCAAACGCGACAAACATTTACAGACTGAATCTGTCTTAACTCAACTTGCCTTCATAACCCAGGGGAGGGGGGGGGGAGAGGGGAAAAGTCTGGTCACCGATCGCTGGACCGAGCTCAGCGTGACACGTAAAATGTAAACAAAAGCACGCCGGTTCTTCGATGGGTCGCGTCAACGCGTGACTGAACAATCACGTGAAAAAAACCAATAACAAACTGAAATTGAATTACATACCTAGTATAGAGATAAACTATAAATGCATTAATTTAATTACGATAAGTTCGATCGATCTGAAATTTTGATTCGATGTATTGTTAGGTGAGACGGGTCCGTGTGCCAAATTTCAGCTCAATCGGATCACGGGAAGTGGGTCATTTTTTACTTTTGTTTTTTCCGCCCGCCCAAGACAGACAGAGAGAGAGAGAGAGATGACGACAGAACGACAGAGAGAGACGGCGGTGAAGTTAATATAAAAGATTTAAAAAAGGAGTGGTAAGTGGCAACTAATTCGCGTCCCTTTGCTGCATGCTGTGACTCTTTTTAAAAAGAAAAATCTTACTCCCCCCATCCCACTGTGGAGAGTGTAAAGTGCGGGAGGGGAGGGATCAGTGGCGTAGCTAGAACTTTTGCCGCCCGGGGCGGTCTCCAATTTGCCGCCCTTTTTAGGGGCCGTCCATAAATGACGTCACGCACCTTGGGGGGTGGGAGGGAGTCACATACGTTTGTAACGATGTGTGACGAGGGTGGGGGTGTTTAAGAAATGTGACGTCGCGTCAAATCGCGCAACTTTAAATAAATTTCCACTTAAATATTTGATTAATGACACTTTATTTAATGACGTTTATGTAAATCGCGTGTTACCGATATTAGAATGCAGCGCTACACTAAAAACATAATTAAATGGCAAAAATTTAATTTGAAACATGCTCATTTTCAAACACAAAATACGGCTTTTATTGGGGGTGGGGGGTCAAAGCTTTATTACGTCTTATTGAAGAAGGGGTCAAAGTTTTTGTGACGACGTGTGACGAGTGAAAAATCAGCCAAAATAGCGTGCTTCATTTATGGACGGCCACTTAGTCGATGTATTATGGTTTTTTTAAATTAATAAACATGAATAAATAATTGTAATTGAAACGAAGTAAAGGTGGGGAACATGTTTACCATTGCATGCCATATTTATGTAAGCAGTAATAAAAGAGGCCGCATAAGATTATATACCTATAAATACACATTTATAAAAATACAAGATACTTTTTTTAAAGGCCACAAGAAAGTTACTGAGGTCGCAGTCCACCCATGAGACAAAATATATTCCAAAATTTACACCAAAACAAAAAAAAACATTACCAATTACTATTCTTTTATTTTGTATTTATAAATAAATATATTTTTCCTTTACAAACAAAGAAATTGTATACATTAGCAGTGGCGTAACAACGGCTTGGCATTGGGGCAGTTGCCAAGGGCGCCGGCCTGCGCCAGTTCAAAAAGGATCCGCTAAATCTCTAATTTTAAATTTTTATTTAATTAAAAGGCGCCAAAAATAAATTAGCCAAGGGCGTCAAAAACCCAGTTACGCCTCTGTACATTAGTATGTAAACATATTTATACATTTATTTTCCTAACTTTCATAATAGAAAAATCGTGTATTATGCTATCAAAATTAAAATTCTTTGTAATATCATGTTCTATGGACAGTATTGCAAGATTTTGTTGTCTTTAATCGCTCATTGTGGAACGAAGATAATTTTTTTTATCAACTTCAGTTTGGAGAAGCTCCTTTCACAACTAGCGACACTGATAGCAATAGTTGAAAAAATTCATAGCAAAATTACAATGTTGGGTACAGAATTTTCCAATCTATACTGTTGAATAAATTTTGATAGATCAAGGGTGCCTTTTACCCCCGTTTCTTCTAACATAATGCCTCTTCTTGTAGTAGTGTAGGTACAGCCATAAAAACCTGGATCCTTTTTCTTTCCATCATTGAACAGTCAATGTCAATAAAGTAATTTATTTGATCTTCAAATGTTTCATTTAGTAGGTTACATGGTATTATATACGAATATTTTCTTGCAAGGACATGCAACTCATCAAAGCTTTATTTTATTTTATTTTATAATTCCATCCATGGATAAAAACATTTCTCGTTGTACTTCTTGTTCTAAAGATAGAACCACGTCTTCTGAATTTTCCCTACTCATATTTTTCTCCTTCTAACTAGGCGTTCAGTTGATATCTCCATCTCTTCACAAATTGTTTGGCTGATATAACAGCATTTTGTATTAGCACATCTCTTTGTTACATGCAATGGCTTTGCATTAATTTTTATAAAAATGACGGGTTCCCATAAATTGAGATAACATAGAAGAGAAAAAGATTGCATTGAATTGAGTAAAATTCCAGCATCTGATCTCGTTTTCCTAGTTACTTCTTCAGATGTCAATTTTTCCAAGACTCTTGAAAGTTTAAAGTATGTCTTTTTCGAAATTATTATGCCTATTGTGGTGTTGATTAACAGAGAAATTTGAATATTTACATATTCTTGTCATAAATCTTAATAATTTTCCAAAAAATAGACGAATTCAAAATTATTTACACATTACTATTACTTTAATTGGATAGGCGTAACATGCTTAATAAATAACCGTATTTTAATGAAAAACACAAATTATTTGTGCTACTTTAATGCAATAAAAACAAAATAAATTTATTTTTAATAATTTACCTTACAATAATTTACTGAAAACTGAAACGGTAATATAAATTACTACTTGCAAGTTAAACTCAATATTTGAACCACCATGCCTTGTAGGTAGGTGCTTGTTCGTGCATCATTCTGCGAATGTCGAAATTCCACGTAAAAACTGTCGTGGCGATATTAATAGCACACATTTTTCGGCCCAGCGGTGATTTTTTTTTGGGGGTAGTTTTCTTATAAAAGCGTCATCTGTGACTATACCGATTAGTTTTCCAAACAAATGGATACGTTTTTTGAGCGATTAAAAATTTTTTGAACGGTTTTGCGTTAGTTATAATATCCACTATATAATCAAACAAATGTGGGACCGTTAATTAAGACGCGAAATTACGAATATTTTTGTTTCACCTTGGTTTTCCCCCTTCAAAAGAAAAGGGGCGGTTGTCGGAAATGGTTGTACTTTCCAAATGCCCACAAATGCCGCCCCTAAATGAGTGCCGCCCGGGGCGGACCACCCCCACCCCCCCTCTAGCTACGCCACTGGGAGGGATATGAGAAAAGTTGTTGTGTTACGAGTGAGGAGTCAATTCAAAATTGCTCATTCCTACTCTCAATTCATATATAACAAATTTAGTTTACAGAAATAACCCGTTTCTGCACCAAAGATCACACAGGGATGGGCGGTGAACCCTGAATACCATATGTTACAGGCCTTAAGTTTGTCTGATGGACGGCACAACTTGAAGTGAACAAATCGTTTGTTTACTCTTGAACTAGAGTGTGTGTCTTTAATGACCTATTTTTTTCACTGACACACTTTTCGGCAATTCCCATATATAATAGGGGATTTTTCCCCCAAAAATAAAAACGTTAAAACCCAAAATTGTATACTCTCTACAATATAAAAAATTCAGTTTGTACTTCATTTCTGTCCAAAATTGTTTCAACTTTTGGAAAGTAATGTGCAACCTCTAACAACTGTTTTAACATGAATTCTATGTCAAAATGTGATTAGACATTATTGTGGCTGTTGTTGGGGGTATTCGGCATTGTCTTTAAATTAGTATTATTAAAAAAAAGGTAAGCATTTTAAAGTTGTTGCTAAAAATTTCTTACACTTCAAATAGAATAGCATATATATAAATTTTAATAGTTTCAATGGGAGCTACTTGCTAGAATGTTATTTAAGGAGTTAATATTTCAACTTAGAGAAAACTAATTTATATGATTGTAGCTAAGGAGTTAGTATTAAAACTTAGTTAGAGAAAAGTACATTTTAGGAATGTGGCTAATATAAATGAGTTTGTATCTCAAACAAGACTAAGAAACGAATGTATAGGAAGGAGTTAGTATCTCAACCAAGACTAAGAAACGAATGTATAGGAAGGAGTTAGTATCTCAACCAAGACTAAGAAACGAATGTATAGGAAGGAGTTAGTATCTCAACCAAGACTAAGAAACGAATGTATAGGAAGGAGTTAGTATCTCAACCAAGACTAAGAAACGAATGTATAGGAAGGAGTTAGTATCTCAACCAAGACTAAGAAACGAATGTATAGGAAGGAGTTAGTATCTCAACCAAGACTAAGAAACGAATGTATAGGAAGGAGTTAGTATCTCAACCAAGACTAAGAAACGAATGTATAGGAAGGAGTTAGTATCTCAACCAAGACTAAGAAACGAATGTATAGGAAGGAGTTAGTATCTCAACCAAGACTAAGAAACGAATGTATAGGAAGGAGTTAGTATCTCAACTTATGTCAAGTTCAAGCTCAATTGTTACCAGCTACGTTCAGCATTCCGGTCAGCTCTAATGTCGAGGGGGGGGGGTGGGAGTGGGAGTGCTTAAGGCGGATAAGGAAATTAAAATTATCATTTTATCATAAATTTATTAGTCTTTAGTTTCATATATAAAAAAAACCTTTTTATTGCTTAACTATTTTTTTTAAAAGCTTTAGTTTGCTCTCCTGGCTAATAAAAACGTAGAAACTGAAAAACATGTTTTTGAAGAAGAAACTCAATTAAAGTAAAAATCTTTCCTAGATGTCTTACTAATCAAATTTTACAAAAGAAGACATGAATATTTTTATCAAAAATACAAAGTAAGGTGTTCCTAGATCACGTTATCTCAGTGTGTGTAGTAACTACTCGACACTCGAAACCTGTACCCCAAACGTTAACCTTTCTGACTTCATGTTGTTTGCTGGTGTTCATTTAGACAGCTGACAGTTATAGTTAGATTTCTAAAGCTTTGCAACTTTTAAGAGATATATAGACGAAAATATCCATTGGGAATATCCAAAACTTCGTCCAAGTGTTGAACTTTATATTATCATCGCCTTATGGGAGAGGTTCGCTAACGGCTTAGCGGTTAATTTTCTTTACTTAGAAATGACTGACAAAATCCGATTACGTTCACAAAAAGTTTAATTTTAGGCGAAATAAAATGTTGAGGGCAAGACTCCATATACCTCGCTGTGAGACAACTGATTGTGATGACCCACTAGATCACCTGTCACGTGACTTACAAGAACAAGGTGTCAGCGTTGCGGAGTATAAAATATGTAAGTGTGTAATTAATGGTGGGCAGATGTGAGTATGAAATATGTAAGTGTGTAATTAATGTTGGGCAGATCTGAGTATAAAATATGTAAGTTGTGTATTCCATTTGGCTTATTTGATTCTTATTTTATTTCTCGCAAAAGAACAACATTACACTGGTCTCTTATACGTACATATATTTTTACCCTCAATACTTTTTTTTATTCACTTACTGATGTACTGACTTTAAATGGTCTATAAATAACCCAAGTATGTTATGTGATGAAGATAACGTCAGCTTTAGAAGAAAAAAACACACCTTTGAAAGTCAATTAATTGCCCTAATAGGCAACTTGCGAAAAGATAATAACAATTGACTAGATACAACATTATAAGGCCTTTCTAGATGAATAAAAAAAACAACACTTAAACTCTATGGCATCTCTGTTCCCTAACACCAGTGAACACAAGATCTCTTAATGGCGGAGAGCGTAACGGCTCCGTTCAAAATAGCCCGAGACAATTTTGATAAAATTATTTAACAAAAAAATTTATTTATTTTTTTGCATTTTAAGCTGTTTTCAACTTTTTCACCCTTTAAAAAAAGTGGTAAAATCGTAAAATTATTTCTTGTGATGTTATTATATTGTTTCTTGTCAAAATACAACCGTGATTGGTACCACTTCGCGTAAAGGCTATTAAATTCACTCTTGTGATGTTATTATTATTGTTTATTGTGAGCGAAAACTGACACTGAATAGGTGAGTAAAAATACGAATATAATATTTGATTGTACATTTTACTATTAGTCCATCTATTAGTCCAGGGCCGTTTTGTTGGGGCCGTTATGTCGGAGCCCAATTGTCGGGGCCGTTTTGTCGGTGAACCGTAAAATTTAATTGATTTAAATCAGCACCAATAAAGTAATCTTATGAGCGACCAAGGCCACTTAGTCTTTCTGATTTACTTTAATGATTTACTCACAGCACCTCATCAGGACCAATAGATAGAACAAGATACCGAAGTTTTACAAAAACACCTAAATGAATTACAAAGCGGGCAACTAATGTGAGTGGGCAACTAATGGGAGTGGGCAACTAATGGGAGTGGGCAACTAATGGGAGTGGGCAACTAATGGGAGTGGGCAACTAATGGGAGTGGGCAACTAATGGGAGTGGGCAACTAATGGGAGTGGGCAACTAATGGGAATGTGTTTTTCATCCCAAAAAGTTTTCAACTGTCTAAGAATATCCAAGAATAATAAAAATAATTGCAAAGTTTTTCATTCATGGGAAACAGCTAATACAAACTAAGATGTAACGTTTTTAGGAGTTATTATTAAAGTAATGAAGTAATCCTCATGTTAATTAAAAATAATCTTATGTGAATGTGAGAAAATGATAGACTTTAAAATATTACCTTAAATTTGTAAAATATATTCTACAGTATACATTTTCCGTTTGAGAACCATCTACCAAATGAAAGGGGAATTTGAACAGATTTTAAAAGAGAACAGCCATATTCATTAGTTGTGACAAAAGTAATATAATTATTTCAATCACTAAACTAGAAACAAAAGAGATTAAAGAGCAAAGAGGAAAGTAGTAATAATACATAAAGAATTATTTTCTAACTTTGAAATACAACACACCAATCTAATACAACCTTCAGACAGACATGGGGATAAATCACTTTCTTGCTTACATATATATATATACATATATATGTAATAATATATATATATATATTAAATATATATATATTAAAAATATATATATATATATATATATATATATATATATATATATATATATATATATATATATATATATATATATATATATATATATATACTAGCGTATCACCCGTCAAAAATGACGGAAGTTTTCAGCTGAAATCTATTTATTTTATAAATAATCAACATTAAAAACACTTTTTAAAAACTAGTCTTATATTAAAAATGCACTAATTTTCTCCTTTTTAGTCTAAGCATTTTACAGTAAGTGCAAAGCCAGCTTACCTTTTGACTATAAATCCCTTATATATGAGACATAACTAAAAGTACTGATTATGTTTAAAGGCGACATTTACAGACTGAAACAGAATTATCTCCCCTGGTTTTAAAACTGGGCGCAGGGACGGTAGGGGGTGTGAACAGTGACGGTCGGCGTCCACGCGTGAACTGAGCACGTGAAAAAATATAAACAAATAGTGGGACGGTTCCGATTAAACTTACAAAGCAAGTTAATAGACTAGTAATTGCCGACTTTTTCAAAAGCCCAACTAACTTGTCCTTGTGTGATAAATACGAAATATTAAACTTTCTGAAATGTACACAAAGTATTTTATAATAGGGGCTGTAGGGCACCTAAGGCGCCCCCTTTGTTTTTTGATTTTATAATTAACCATCATCAAATCTTCTTTTTACATTGATCCCTTTTCCAAAATTAAAATATGAGCGAAAACAATGACGTCATATAATATTGTTTTTACAGCGCATCTATAATTTGCACACCTTTTGATGCATTGGTGCAGTAATTTGGTTTTCCCTTCTTTCTAAAATTAGTAGCGTCAGGACTGACAGACACTACTTGCGTGACAATTGCAAATTATATTGTTCAATATATATATACACATATATATATTGTATGGCATCTGTCCGTCTACGAAAGACGATAGATTTATCTTTATTATTTGAAGCTCTTGGTGTGGCTGATGAGACCAATCCTTGAGTGGCAGTCTCTTCTGCATGACACACACACGAAAGCATTGGGGCAGTGTTGCCTGGCCTTTCTCCTCGCTCTTTTCCCGACTGCTTCTGCCCTAGTTTGCTCCTCTGCTCTTAGTGATCCTTCTTTCAATATAGCCCGCCACATGGACCTATCCTCTGCCAGGTTTTCCCAGTTTTGTATATCAATGTTGGCTACTTTCAGGTCTCTCTTGCATATGTCCACGTATCTGAGACATGGCAGACCAACCGACCTTTTCCCTGTCGCCAGCTCGCTGTAAACCACATCCTTGGGTATGCGACCACTTTGCATCCTCTTGACGTGTCCATGCCAACGGAGACGTCTTTGGCTTAATATGGCTGCAATACTACTCATGCTTGCTTGAGCCAGGACCTCTGTGTTGGGGACTTTCTCTTGCCATTTGATGTCTAGGATGCGGCGCAGGCATCTGAGGTGGAAGCTATATATATATATATATATATATATATATATATATATATATATATATATATATATATATAATATATATATATATATATATATATATATATATATATTGGGGCTGCTGAAATTAACGATTAATTTCTCGATTAAAAATTCTAACGAATAAATTATTTTTTAACGATTAATCGACCTATGACTTATACATTTTTGGAATTAAAAAAGCATAAAATAATAATAATAATAAATAGCGGCTGATAAATAATAACAAATTCCCTAACGATTACACGAACATTTTGGTTTTAAACTATTGACTGACGGGAATGTTCAAAATGTTGATAAAGTTTATTGTATCCCTTCTGAGAAATCGTTTGCATACCATGGTTTTAACACTTCGCCTACTTATCTAACAAAACGCAAAGCGTATTAAGCAAATGGCAGTAATGGAGTCTGACTGAGAGACAGAAAATGACGACAGCTCTTCTGATGAATTATTGCGTTACAACATTGAGATGAAAGTTACTGAATCCATTAACCCTCTACAATGGTGGAAACTTAATGAACACGGATATCCGATAATGTCATTCCTTGCCAAGACCGTTTTTGGCATACCAGTTACCTCAGTTCGATGTGACTGATTGTTCAGCTATGAAAGGTTATATTGTCAATTAGACCCGCTCATCACTTGAACCAAATAATGTGAACACACTATGTTTTGCGTAGTTGGTTAAAAGTTGACATATCAAGGAGACATTCCAGTGTTATTTCGATTTTCAACAAGAACGTTTAATAAGTAGGGCTGTTAACGATTAATTTAAAGTTAATAGTTAACTTTTGAAAAATTAACGATTAATTAATCGTTAATTTCGATTAAAGCCAAAAATTAAAATGTATTATGTCATAAGTAACACTCCAGACCTTGTTTATCTACCTGGTGAATACTTGGATATCTACTCTTGGGCTGGTAACATGTCATTCTTTGACGTCAGCATCCAGTGCCCAGTCCTTGGTCTCACTAATGTCCTCGTTAAACCAATATAAAAATAATGTATAAATAAATAAATTTGTGATTAACAAAATGCTATTAAAAGGATTTGATAAAAATTAAAGTAAGAACAGATTTCAATAGTGTGAAACAGATATGTGGTGGCGTAACTTTGAGAAGAGGGTGTAACAAGCTTTGGGTCTAATACAGCGCTTTAGGGGCCATCCATAAATGGCGTCAGGCGACTTTGGTAGATTTTTTACCCCCTCCCCCCTAGTCACACATCGTCAAAAAAATTAATACCCCCTCCAATATGACGTCACATAGCTTGTAGCGCCGTCCCCCCCCCCAATAAAAGCCGTTTTTTGTATTTGAAAATGAGGACTTTTAAAATCACTTTTTTGTCACTTAAGTATGTATTTAGTGTAAGGCTGCATTCTAATATCGTAACACGCGTGAAGCCCTGTAAAACGTCATTTAATAAGTTTTAAGCAATCAAATATTTTGTGGAACTTTTATTTAAAGTTTCACGTCTTTTTTTATATGTGACGTCACAGTTCTGTAACACCCCACCTCCCTCTCGTCACACATCGTCACAAATGTGTGACCCCCACATTTATATTTATTTCGCTGTATTATTTTGAAATCAAGCAAATCTAATGTGATTTAAAACCAGTGCTTCTCAAAGTGGTTGTCCACGGACCGGTGCGGGTCCGTGGGCTATCCGCTGCCGGTCAGCAGAAGTTATCAAGTAAGGACATAGAAAATATAATTATAATCCCTTGTTAGCAACTATTAATACTTACCCTACAGAATTTTTAAACTTTTCGTTAATAAGCACATAAAATGAAACAAATGAAATAAAGTAAATAACATTACGCTAAAACGCCAGTACAGTGAAAATAGTTCACTGGTCCCTGGTTCAATGGAAAAATTCCTGACGTCCGCCATTTAAAAAGTTTGCGAAGCTCTGATTTAAACGATTTCGAAATGCATGCCTCGTGACTACTTATTAAAGGTTGTATCCCTTTATTTCATTTATTTGTATCTCATTTTAATCAAAATGAAAGTTGACCATTTTTGACAAACAATCTTGTGTAGGTGGTCAATACAGGGAGGAATTCCAGTCCAACTTTGAGAGATGCCCACTCACCATTCTTCATAAATGTTCTGTACTGGGGGAAAGAGTAAGTATACATCTGCTTTTTAGTCCTAATGATAAACTTACAAACCTCTATTAAAATAGTGTTCAGGCATTTTCTGTTGAGCCAATACAAATAAAATGTTTAAATAACATCTAATTTTGTGGAACTCGACGCATGTGTAAAATTTTAAATGTCATTGCGACCAGGTTGTCATAGCAACCCAGGGCTATTTATTTTTAAAAGGTTTCAATAGTTATGTTGTATGTCCTCCGTCGAAGCTGCTTTTGGGTGGGCAAACTTTATCCATAATAGATGTCTGATAAATTTAATATTTACGATCAGAACTACATTAACATGCATCACTTACCGGAGTTTAAGTAAACTATCAATTTCGTCAGTTTTATATTACGTCAGGACCAGATGACCTCTGATCAAATTACATTTAGTGTCATTAAAAATATTGGGAGAAATTCATGGGTTCGAGGCTAAATAAAATTCGCTAATGAAAAACCCCCTGGGATCGACAACATATCTTCCAAAGTATTCAAAATTGGCCAATCGTAATATAGTTCCAACAGTTAAATATACAGCTGTTGAGTTTTACATTTAAAGTCTTTGTGTGAATGTATATTATTAGAGGAATTGACCATACAAAAATTCAGCTTCTGTTTGCTTATTGTACGTGACATATAAAGAAATAATTGTATTACGTGTGTGTGTTTCTTTTTAATTAAATTCAAAATATAAGTCAATGGATAGCAATCGGAGTTGAGTAGAAATATTTTTAAAATATGAAACCAACTATGGAGATTCCATATTTTCCAAGTTAAATTTAATGTTATCTCTTGAATGGAAATTTAGCTATTTTCAGACAGTGAAACAATTGCATTTTCTTCAGCTTCTCAAATCTGGAGCACATAAACTGTTGAAAAAACACACTCAGAAATGTGTATGCGTCCTGGTAAACACACTAACAAACAACCAAGCCACTGATATGTTCAGCAAGTTCCATGTCCTCAACATTACAACGGAGAGCAAGGTCAAGGACTTTGTTCAGAAAGTTATCTCCCTTCTGTGTGAGTCGGACAGTCACCGGAGAAGTTGGTCATTGCCGCCCATGATTCCACCGAGGCCTCCATCTCTGGCTCAGTCCATGAGCAGCGTCGCCTCTGACGGCTTTAACTACTTGAATGCGCCCATGACGGACGAACTTATTTTTGAGAAGATGAAAGACCTTGTTTACCATGAAAAGAATCCACCCCTGGAAGATTACACCTTGTTGAGTTTTAATACAAATTCCACCTCCAACAGTCACAGTGTCCTGGTGAAGTTCTTGAATCGTGATGAGATGAACGAACACTTGATCTCGTGTGAGTAGATTTTATCTTGTAGAATAATGAGCTACTTCCCCGACAATATTCCCTCTGTGGATCGTTGGTCCTTGTGCACAATAACAATCATGTGTGCCAAAATTCAGAGAGTCCATTTTTTCAGACACCTTTTTATACCCCGCAAAACATCTCATTTTAATATCCTTATCAAAATTTGATGCGTGGTTACTCTAAACTGCTGCGCGGTGTCGGTTCTCCGAATATGAATTATTGCTGGATTGAATTCATGGCATTGTCACCGAGTTGGAATACACGTGTTTCAATACATATGATTGAATTTATAAGTTTGAATTTCACGTGTTTGAATTTAAGTCTTTAAATTCATATTTTGAATAAATGTTTTTGAATTAATGTCTTTTTATATTTTTAATACATGTATGTCGGTATGTGTGGAGTGCTAACAATGTATAATTGCATATATGCCAAATTTAGTTTGCTTTATATATTATTTATACGTCTGTTTGTCCACATTGCATTTAAACGTTCTGATCTGCCGCGTCAACAGTGTAGTGAAATGGGGTCAAGACTGTCTCAATTCAACTTTCATCCCGATCACTAAAATGATTGAATTTGTTGTTTTTTTCATTTGCGTACAGTTAATGAGGTCATGAATTTCCCTGAACTGAGAGTGTACATTAACGACCTACTCAGAGATCCAAAATCAAAGGCCGTTAATCTCAGTTTTCTGCTTAAAAAGGTAATCAACACTGTGATGAATGATTTTATCATATCTTCATAATATCATTATTTATAAAGTTTGTTTAAAAACAACTCATTTATAATTATTTCCATTAAAAGGGACAAGGTGACGCATAATATATTAAACTAGGGGTTGTAGGGGGTTGTTTTTTCAAAAGCCTTGTTTAATAAATACGAGATATTTTCAATTTATAACTGGACACAATATGTCACGCTGTTGATTGGGTAATTGACGTCATATAATATTTAACGGCGAGAAACACCACACGCTCTGTTAATCTCGAAAACAAAATGATTATGATTTTACTTCTATATTTTCAATTAAAAAATATGCTGATTATGATATCTTTCTTTTTTTAACTGCTATGGACTGTGGTATTATGTCCCTCAGCGTTATGGAGTCAGTGACTTGGGCTTTTATTAGATTACTAGCTGACCCGCGGCTTTGCCTACGCTGCTAATGATTTAGTGACGGGTGAAGACTTCCTGAAAGATAGAATTGTCAAAATGGGGTGGGTTTGGGCAAACGACTGTGAGTGAATGAAAAGAAGGAACTCTGGAGTGACCCGTGTTGTAGCTTACGCTGCAGACTTGCTCATCATAGAAATTGCAAAGAACGGTTGGGGGGGGGGTGAGAGTACAGACACAAAAAAGCAGCACTAAGTAAATAAAAAAAGCGAGTAAACGTAAAGACATGCACACTGATGTTGTTGTTACCCGCCTCCCATTTATTAACCAACGTTCACGAGCGTTGTTTTGATTTCTTCGTGCTGTAGTTTGTGTCCGTTCTTTCTCCTTTCCGTTTGCACTCTCCATGAGCAAGTCTGCGGCGTATGCTACGCCGTGGGTCGTCCAGATTCATAATAATTATAAATCCTCAAATCCTATTTTTACATCGTTCCCTTTTTAAAAATTAAAATATAAGCCTAAAACAATGACGTCATATAATATTTTTATACAAAATCGATCGCAGCGCCACCTAACTTACATCCATACAGACAACGGGAATCAATATACATAATTAACATAAGTAACTTATCCGTGTTTGATAAGTACGAAATATTAAACTTGCAGAAATGTACACAAAGTATTTCGTAATATTTATAAATCCTCAAGTCCTATTTTTACATTGCACCCTTTTCAAAAATTAAAATACAAGCATAAAACAATGACGTCATATAATATTTTTATACAAAATCGATCTCAGCGCCACATAACGGCATTATTACATACATACATACATACAAACATACATACATACATACAGAAAACGGGAATTATGTATATTGATATATATATATATATATATAATAAATATCCTATATAATAAAAGGTTATGTTCCGTGCGGTCATCGATAGCGATTGGTTCCTCAATCACATATGACTCCTACAGCCAATCATATTGAACACGTTTACGCGGAAGTTCAAAGCGAGTTATTTTTAGTGCATTATTTCTTCCAAGACTTTATTTTGAGTTATGCGCGTTGGGATTTATAGTCAAAAGCTCTGTTTTTACGAGTTATTTATTGTTACTATAATGAATATTATTTTTGACGTGATGGACGTGTTTGCCGGTCGAGACGGCTGTTGGAGGGGAGTTACAAACATGCCACCGAACGGTGGCGGAACGTCCTTGGACGGGCTTTGTTGCTCGTATAATATATTGTAATATAATTGCGAGATATCAGAAATTGATGGGCTACAGAATGCCTTGATTGAATATACTGTAAGTAAAATCTCAAGTTAACCATACGAAAAAGGTGAGCTATGACGGCAGGAAACAGGAAATAACAGGATACAGTTCAATTTAATAATGTAATACTCTTTAATACTGTATTTTGTTTGAAATGTTAGATAGTTAATAGTGATAGTTGTTGAACCGTGGTTAATTTATTTGTTTTATATTTTAGATGATTCCAGAGTTGTATAATTCCAGTTATTTATTTCACATTCTAGATGATTCCAGAGCTGTATAACTCCAATTGTGTTTTTGGTATCGCCACCATGGCCCTCTGTGACTGTGACGTAGTACACAAGGACGCCATCGTCTGCTTGGAGTTGCTCATCCTAAAAGGCCAGATACCAAACAGCTTCATTGACAGATCCACGCTGGTAGGTCTATGGTCATTTGAAACTATGTATGATATAATTGACATGCCTTTGTGTACCCATCAAGGATTCGTCTTCATGTCATCAAATATGTTGTATTAAAATATAAAATAAAATACAACAGTTTTTAAACTGAAATTTAAGTATTTCGCTCTTATTTCAAAGAAATTGTTTTATTTTGCAAGCTTGGTCTTTCTTAAATACATATATTTTTTACGGTAACACTAGAAATATATTTTTTAAAAAAAGAAATGGCTTATGATATTTACAATTTATTGCCAATGCACTACTTTCATTCTAAATAACTACAGATAAAGACATTGAATGCATGATATATTTATCGCCTTGCAAATAAACATGACGTATCCGTATCAGTATGATATTTACACAGCTATATGTACACACGATGCCAGTAAACATGGCGTATCTATATCTGTAATAAATTTACACGGATATCTGTACACACCTAGCAATAAACATGACGTATCTGTATCTGTAAGATATTTGCACGGCTATCTGTACATACCTAGCAAGTAAACATGACTTATATAACTGCATCTAACATATTTGACCTCTAACAGTCTTGTGGAATTACTTCGGATAACATTATTTCATTATTTAATTTTAACTCTGTTAAAACTTTAGCAAACCGTTCAAGGAATGCTGGCTGAAGCCATTCAGTTATTAAGGTAACATAAATTACACGTTTTACTCTCTTAAGTGCTAGCTGGGATCGCTGTTTAACCCTATTACAAGCTTTTATATCTAACAACGTCTGACCATGAGCTGTAAATAATTTATTAACCTGTCTTTAAATTTCTTGATCTCTCTCGGCTTATTCTGAAAGAATTTGTACAGTCAACGAAAAAAAAGCGGATCATTAATTCCATACTCCAAACTGCAAATAAGTGTAAATTGTCGTCAAGCTGCAGTGTGCATGTATATAATTGTTTCTATGTTAAACAATGTTTTAATAAAGTATAATTTATTTTTATCATGTTCACTAAACTTTTGATAACATTTCTTTGATAAGTTTGGATTCCCAGACTGTTTTATTTCATCTAGCCCCATCCTCAGCACCCATCTACTCACACTGTATACATTATGAGAATCGATTTACACACCCTTAATGCTTTCATTTTCAATCTATAATCTCACACACAACACGTCGCCTATTTCGCTTTTATGTATTCAGCTGGCTGTGCTATATGTATTGCAATATGTAGGTGTTGAATGAAGCTCTAACGCTAATTTCTCTGTTTCTTGCCTACTTTGGAGACGTTAATGGCAATGTGAGTACTATTTCATAAAACGAAAATATAGTAAGGCGATGACAATTCTAAGCGTCGTAAAAAATGTCAGAAATGGTTTTGAAAATTGAATAATGCTGCGCGAGAGTAAGATTTAGATGTATCTATAACAGGCGTCTCTAGACATGAACAAATTGATTGACTTACGCGACTGTAGCAATACCACGGGGATGCCAGGTTTGTCCTCCAAAGGGAGGACAAAGAGGGAGAGCATAAAAAGGAGGACACGTCTTTCTTTCGTTTAAAAAAAAATTTTCCTTCCATTTTTAAATCTGTGAAGTGTCAAAAAAAGTGCCAATAAAACGCTCCATTGTTCTTACTAAACCATATATATTAGCTATTCATATTGGCATTTTAAAAAAATCCAGAAATACTATAAGCAACCTTGAATTTGTTTTTATCAATGTATCCCTTTCCCCCTTTAAATAACTAGTATAACGAAAGTATATCATATTTAATACTTCTTAATTCAGTAAATGATAAGATACGCAGGCTGTTTCACTTTCAGGGGAATATGAAACTCTATATTTAGAGTCGCCAAATGGATGTGCCTTTCCACTATTGTCAACTTGAAATGCCCTATTATTTTAAATGTTTTCATCTTGGAACCCCATTTATGCTGTAACCTTCGATGCTCAGATAAATGAAGCATTCTGGTATATTAGTTTTCCTTTATCGTTTGATCAATAATAAACATATGTTTTAATCTATCTTGACATTTGTATAGATAATTTACTGAAGTAAAGAAACAAGTTTCGAACATTGTAATAAATACACAAGTAAAAATCTCGATTGCTTCGAATTGTCATCATCTTACTGTATTTTATAATAATTATTTATTATCTAGAGTCGCTTAAGTGTAGATTGTAAACGCTCTGTCGTGATATCTGTGGAGAGGACCTCTGTGTGACGCACATGAAACTGCTCCAACTTTGCCGAATTATTTTTAATCTAATTATACATTAAAGAAAAACCTAATCAGAAAAATTACTTAAACATCTTCAACGGTTTATATTTCCAAATTTAGTTTCTCAGGAACAATTTTAATCATATTTTCAATTATTATCTTAGAATATCTATTTATCGTTTCAGCCATGCATAAACTTATATGATCAACTCTTCTTTTCAGTACAAAGTATCTTAAACAGTCTACTGCCACGATTGAGGCTTCCTTGAAAAGAATGTGTCACGTGATTCTGTTGCTTAATAGTGAACAGATTGACATGATTAATGAGGACGATGACCTAGAAGAGTGTGATGCATTTAACAAACACCTGGGGTATATATCTTTTCTGTACTAACTTACGCATTCTTTTGGGGCTTGAGCTTCCGGTCTTAAATCCTCACATCCTGTCCTCACGTCCTGCCCTTCCGTCCTGTCCTCCCGTTCTGTCCTCCCTTCCTGTCATCACACCATGTCTCACTCCTTGTCCTCACGCCCTGTCCTCTCGTCCTGTCTTCACGCCCTGTCCTCACGTCCTGTCCTCACTCCTTGTCCTTACACCCTGTCCTCATGTCCTGTCCTCACGCCTTGTCCTCACGCCCTGTCCTCACGTCCTGCCCTCACGCCCTGTCCTCACGTCCTGCCCTCAAGCCCTGTCCTCACGTCCTCCTCACGTCCTGTCCTCACGTCCTGTCCTCACGTCCTGTCCTCACGTCCTGTCCTCACGTCCTGTCCTCACGTCCTGTCCTCACGTCCTGTCCTCACGTCCTGTCCTCACGTCCTGTCCTCACGTCCTGTCCTCACGTCCTGTCCTCACGTCCTGTCCTCACGTCCTGTCCTCACGTCCTGTCCTCACGTCCTGCCTTCACGTCCTGTCCTCACGTCCTGCCCTCAAGCCCTGTCCTCCCCTGTTAAGTCCAATCGTCAACTGACGCTCCACTGTTTCAAGGACGACAAGCAGTTTCAGCAGTTCAAATTCCATTTCCTGATATGGCTTACTAGCCAGTTGAAGTAGGAGCTATTGATGGAGTCACGATCTGCCCTCTCATGAGTCAACGAACTCAAGGGCCGGTGAATCACTTTCAACAAGATCTCTTCTAGGCTCTGCTGGTGCACTTATTACTACACTCAAATCAAGTGTGTTCCCAGTTCTCTTCTTGTATCACTATTTCCTAAAATGACCAACTGACTATTTTTTTACCCTTAAATACGTTATTGGGATACAACTTAGTGGTTGCCGTCCCGGTATTTTGTCGGTACCTTTTTCAGTAAGATGTAGATTTTCATTAATTTTCGAAGAAGTCGTTGGTACGTTACTGTTAAGTCTATTTTAAAGGTTTCTGTTTAAAATATTACTGAAATTAATGAACAAGTTTTTAGGCGATTAAATAATTTTAGTGATTTAATTATGATTTTTAAGCGATTCAAACTTGTTTGATTTTAACTAGGTACAACTATATTTTAAACATTTTTGTGTTCAGTTGTGCTTTTTTGTCACACACTTTTTTTTTATTCTGACAAATAATTCGTTGAATACCTATGTCTTTTAGAGACTTTAAAACGAGATCTCCGTGTTCCTGCCTTTCACATCTTTATAGATCTTCTTTGGTTTGTATTTTTACATCACCAAAGATTTATTGACATTTTTTTGTCACATATTGTCAAATATATGTTTGTAGATCAATTCTGGCCAAGTGCAAGACGTCAAGTAGCATAGAGAAATATTTCAAAACAGTGACGTCGATACTTTGCACACCTTTTGAGAAAACAATCAAGTCTCTAAATATGTTTGGGAGTGTTGAGCACAGTGACAACCCTGAGAAAATGTCCCGGTGTCTTCTAGAGAGTGGCGTGCCCCTACAATGGTCTGTTACCTTCAAGTGTTTGAAAAAAGTAGGTGTCATGACCAACATAGACATTTATTTACTTCCACCATACACCTGTAAATGACATTACATTTTTTTAATTCCACCGTACACCTGTAACTAACAATCAATTTATTTACTTCCACCATACACCTGTAAATGACATTACATTTTTTTAATTCCACCGTACACCTGTAACTAACAATCAATTTATTTACTTTCACTGTACACCTGTAACTAACAATCAATTTATTTACTTCCACCATACACCTGTAAGTGACATTACATTTTTTTAATTCCACCGTACACCTGTAACTAAAAATCAATTTATTTACTTCCACCGTACACCTGTAACTAACAATCAATTTATTTACTTCCACCGTACACCTGTAACTAACAATCAATTTATTTACTTCCACTGTACAACTGTAACCAAAATTAAATGAAACAGTTACAGAGCTGCTTGAACACTGAGATACTAGTTTTTGCAAGGGAGGTTAACTCTTCAAACAGTAATCATCTCAAAGTTTTATTTAGTGCATAGTAACTTTTAAGGTTTTTTTAAACGAAAAATATGACTAATTTTGACTTATTTTGCCAACATAATGAATTATTAGTATTGATGTGAAAGTTTCAATCAGGCAGTGGTTATTTTCAAAGAATGATAATGTGTAAATATTATTGAAGAAGTAGTATGCCTTTTCTTTGGTTTTGACACTGCTCACGTAAACGAGTGTGTAATTTGTTTGTTTTGTTTACATGTTGGCTGTCAATTAAGTCAATATGTTTGTTTGTTTACTGAAGTGTTTATTAAATGGTAAATTATTCACATTCATAATTCTAGTGTGGAAAAAAATTAATTAAAAAAATTAAAATTCATATTTTTCTGTAGATAAAAAATATCTGAAACTGACTTTAATTTTCATCGTTTGAGTGTAACTTTTTACAAGGAGCATCTAGGACTAAACATTTTATGTTACATTATAATTTTAATGAATTAGTATCACTTAAAATTTCTTCCAAATCTATAATTTCAATACACACAAACATTTATTTATTAATTTTCATTAAACAAAGTACAACCGGCTAAGACGACAGTTTAATTATATTTTTCAATGAGAATATTTCTGAGAAATATAAAAATAGATGTCGTGTCATTTTCTTTTTGCAGTTATTTTCAAGGATGGATATGAGATTCTTGGTTTTTCTGGAGCGTTACTTGAATCCAAAGCGGAGAATGTTGATGAATCCTCCAGCTATCCCTTCAGTGGTCCATCATTTACTTCTTCGTGGTCTAAGCCATTTTTTGAGCTCTGTTCTGAGTGAGTCTTTGTTTACATAAGACTATAAATCATGTCCAAACTGATATCATATAAGGCCATAAATCATGTCCAAACTGATATTATTGAATATCATGACGGAAGCAAATCACTTTGAGGCAAGCGTGGCTTCATTTCTAGTAAATTGAATTCGTTTTGGGTTTGGAAAAAAAAAGTTTTAAAACGCAAATAAAGATTTTAAAAATTCACTAACTTTTTCTTTTAAAAAGCAATACATTGTTTATATTTAAGATTTTCCTAATACATACGATTCACTGCATTAACAAAAAAATAAGTTTTTATACGAATGATGTGTATTAGCATTCTAATAAGTTTAAAGTGACTTACCAAAATAGTTTAAAAATAAAACAATTGATCTCTCTCTGTGTCTGTGTGTGTTTAAGTGTGTGTGTGAGTGTATGTGTGCATGCATGCGTTTGTGGGAGTGTATCATGTATGCAGTGGCGTAGCTAGAACTTTGCTACCAGGGGCGGTCTCCAATTTGCCGCCCTTTTTAGGGGACGTCCATAAATGACGTCATGCTCCTGGGTGGGGGGAGGGAGTCACACGTTTGTGACGAAGTGTGACGAGGGGGAGTGTTTAGGAAATGTGACATCCACGTCAAAACGCGCAACTTTAAATAAATTTCTACTTAAATATTTGATTACTGACACTTTATTTAATTACGTTTATGTAAAACGCGTGTTTCGATATTAGAATGCAGCGTTACACTAAAAACATACAAAATGGTTGTACTTTACAAATGCCCACAAATGCCGCCCCTTAATGTGTGCCGCCCGGGGCGGACCGCCCTCACCGCCCCCCTAGCTACGCCACTGCATGTATGTGTGTGTGTGTGTGTGAAAGAGAGAGAGAGAGAGAGAGAGAGAAAGAGAGAGTGAAAGATGTTACAGATATAGAAAGTTATTCAGATATACTTTAGTCTTTTGTTTATCTACATAATTTTGCGTTTCTTAATACTCTATTCCTATGTTTTAACCCAATAGTCAGTTCTTGATGCATACCTCCAATTACTTCGTGCACCACTACAAACAGAAGCTGTATATCAATTTATTTGCATTATAATAAACGAAACTAATTTAAGGGATCAACATTTTCCTTCCACCTCGGTGTTGGTCACTATAGTAGTTGTAAACTTTGATCCACCTAGCCACCCCCACTTTCCAATGTTCCATTATTCTGTTATGATTTGTCCATGAAAATTATTATCATTATTATAATTATTGATATTATTTTATATTTGCTCTTGTAGGAGAGGCTCCGCACAGAGACATACAAGAGCAGTGCATCAAAGTGGTTGACATAATGTATTCAGTGTCTTGCAGTCAGCAGGCCCTGCCTAACGAGGTATTCAATGGTAGTACCTTTAAAAACGTGAGGTGCTTTTAGATAATGGGCCACTGTGACGGTTTGAAAATCTGATAGGTTATGTAGGATTTATTTATCATTTTTCATTGCCGCATTTCTCACGACCAATTTAAAAAGCAATCTAACAAATCTGTCCAGTGATGTAAAAAAAAATTCGACACTATTTTTTTTTAGCTCCAAGACCATTTAAAATCAATTTATATGACATTTTTATGTATATCTCTGTTCCATGATAGCATTGTTTTACTTCGATATAAATTCTTAAATTAATCAAAGAACGAATATTGCTTGATATTCATGATATTTAAAAGCAATACCAAGATTTGTTCAGGTCTTGTGTTTAAGCGCATTTTAACATAATACTCCAGGTCTCCCTTAAGTGTTGTTTAAATTACCTGTAGCCATTGGAAAAACCCATATTCATCAACTTTGGCTTTAATAAGTGCACAGAGAATATTAATAATTTTTCAAATGTAAGAGGATATATTATTGTTTCCCAGAAATAAAAAAAAGGTGTTTAACAACTTTAAAAAATGTGATTAATTACTAGGGCTGCGGAAATTGACGATTAATTTCTCGATTAATCGTTAAAAATTTTTATCGATTAAAATTATTTTAATCGAAAAGAATTCGATAAAAATTAAAGAAAATATTTATAATGTTTTTTAAAAATTTATTAATAAATAATTAATTATTATTATACATAATTCCCGTTGTCTGTATGTATGGATGTAATTATAATGCTGTTAGGTGGCGTGCGAAATTTGTAATGCTGTTAGGTGGCGCTGTGATCGATTTTGTATAAAAATATTATATGACGTTATTGTTTTAGCTTATATTTTAATTTTTGAAAAGGGAACGATGTAAAAATTTGATTTGAGGATTTATAATTATACTGGACGCCCCGCGGCGTAGCATAACCCGCAGACATGCTCATGGAGAGTGTAAAGAAAGTGTCGAAAGAACGGACACAAACTAAAGCACAAAGAAATCAAAACAACGCTAGTGAACGACGGTTCAAGGGGGGGGGACTTCCAACTCATTGTTGGTTTCGAGACATTTGCGGGCGAAATTCGGTACACCCCTAACTTCTATAAAACTATAATCGTTTTTAAAATCGGAGTTACATAATCGATAATCGGTTTTCCAAAAAAAACAAAAGACAACATCACGCAATTAACAACCCTAAATATGACTAACCCTCGCTAGGGTCGGCCAATCACAGTTTATGTTTAAGGGATGGTAGTATTAAATGGGAGGCGGGTAACAACAATCTCAGAGTACATGTCTTTATGTTTACTCGCTATTTTTTATTTACTTAGTGCTGCTTTTTGAGTCTGTACTCTAACCCCACCCCCCCCGCCCTAACCGTTCCTTGCACTGTCTATGATGAGCAAGTATGAGCGTATGCTACGCCACGGGTCTCTCCAGAGTTTCTTCTTTTCATTCACTCACAGTCGTTTGCCCAAACCCACCCCATTTTGACAACTGTGTTTTTCAGTAAGTCTTCACCCGTCACTAAATCATTAGCAGCGTAGGCAAAGCCGCGGGTCAGCTAGTTATTAATAATTAATAATAATTTATATATTTTTTTACGTACAAACTTCTCCCGCGTAATATTATAATTTATTTTATCAATGTATGTTGACCGGCAGACGTCAACTAAAAATTGGCTGACAGCATCAGCGCAGTAAAATTTAAACATATAACTGGAAAGTTGAGCAAAAAATTGTTTTTAAGCTAACTGCGGATGGCAAAGTCGATGATGGTGTCATAAAATTTAGTTCAAAATATTCTTCTTTTTCAATGTCTGTGAGACAGGGGAAATAAATTTTAAAAAATTTTTCAAGTCAATTACCTGTTTTTGTTACTTCCCTTGAAATGTTCAGTTTAATGACGTCATAAATTTCGATTTTTGGCTTTAATCGAAATTAACGATTAATTAATCGTTAATTTCTCAAAAGTTAACGATTAAATTTAAAATAATCGATAACAGCCCTATTAATTACACTTAATCTCATTTTTTAAAATATTGTATTTTAAACTTCTTCGCACTTTTATATTCTTCATGTTATTCATGGAAAATATAAGATGACGCGGTATAAAATATTATTTTTTTAAAATCCAGATTGCTCAGTTACTTAGGCCACTAATTTTTGAAACAACTCCAGTCATACGTCAAAATGTAATTGACCTATTTCAACAACAATACACCCATCAAAATGACGTCATGCACATACTCGTGGAAGAGGTTAAATTTCTACTTTTTCCATTCTTGGAATTGGACATTGATTCAATGAAAGAGAACCTGGTAGGAAGAAACTCAATTAGACTAATTACTGCCTAAAGAACGTACCATTAAAATAGTAACAACTCTTTGTTTTTCTCTAAATGCCTTTTTAAGAAATAAAATATATAATAAATTATATTTTTGTTCATAAAGAAATGTAGCATTTCATAGCATGTTTCATCTATAAATTTAAATTCTAAATGAATTGTAAAAATTATTTTAACGATAACACGTGAAATGGTGGAAATTACCATAATGGTATAGATTTAGTCACATTTGTCAAACTTGAATATATGGAGTCGTTTTTAAAAATTAGTAATTATTATTATTATTTAATATTAACTATATTCTTATTTCATAATTAAAATTAAAAATGCGTTAATAGTATCTTATTTCATTGTTAATAACAATTAAATGTTTACTAAATTTAATTGATATTATTTAAATTTATTTTAAAAATTAATTTCTAGGCTACCAAAACGACAGCTGTGGAACAATGGCTTACTTTTTCAGGAAAATTTAACTGTCAAGACGCTGTTATAAGGATTCAAAAACCTTCGGACAGAGATTATACTGACCACGACAGACCAAGGCTTACAGACCAGGAGGATACTGTACATCTCAAGGTCATCAAAACTTTATCCAGGCTCGGTCACCCCAACATAATTCAACTGCTGGCATACAGCAAAGATACAATACCGTTATTTTATATTGTAGAAGATTACAGAATTAAGACATCACACACCAGTGTACACCTGCAGGTCAGTTCATGCTTGTAAAATTAGTAAAATATTAAAACTTTTAATCTATAGGTTCCAAACTGAATTTCTTAAAAATAATAACCATTAATTCTTGAAAATGATTTAGACTCTAAATCCCAAAACAAATCTTAAGCCCAAACCCCTAAAAGTTAAAAGTAATCCCTAACAAAAAAAAATCGTTGTTTAATGAAAGCGCAAATCATTTGATCTTCTGTAATATTTTAAAATCTCTTTGTTTGGTGCAAAGTAAAAAAAACTAAAAATATCGGTGTAATCTTTTTGCTTAGATTTGAATTCATATTTGAGATTCAACATTATTAAAATTTTAAAAAAATAATGCGCATAATCCGACGACGCTCTATTAGTTTGGAGATATAAAAAACATTTAACTTACCAAATATAAAAATGTCATATTCTCTACTACACAGGAATATTTGGTTAACAGAAATATCAACCAAAGATTCTGTTCTAAAAAAACTTTGTGCAAATTTCTGCTACAAGCGATTAGTGCTCTTGAATACTGTCATGAGTTAAATATTGTACACAACAATCTGACAGCTGAAAGTTTCCTAATGGCAGGAGAAGAATTCATAAAACTTGGGGGCTTACACCTGGCAATGGACATGTGTAGTGGCTCTGACACAATAGTCGGTAGGTCTACCAGTTTGTTCATGTTCAATTAAATTCTCCTATGCCATATGTTAATAAAGAAATTAGGATGCAATTTTGCATAATCATCGCAATGATATGATGTTATTGAGGAAGACATAGCTCTTGAGAAAGTACAGTCCAATATAATATGGTTGTCTTATACGTCATTCCCATTTAGTTTTATTCATCTTATTACAGACTTTAGCCTATATTTCTTTGGATGCTATGAAAAATGTATTTTAAGCGTTTCTTTCTTTTGACTCAGTAATTCAATGAGCTTGTTGTGATAATTTTATTTTTAAAGTTTTAAAGACATTAATTAAAAAGGTTAAAAATGATGAAATTTGTTGCACGTAGTTTCATTGACGAGTTTTGTATAAATCTTGTTCTTCCCTTCCCCGCCATCAATCCGGAAAATGGTCAACTAGGCCTTTCTATTAATCTAACCAAATACAATTATATCCACAATTATATAAACATTTACATAGAAGAGATTTGTAAAATAATTTTTAGACTATCTTTAATTTCAGAGCAAATGTGTCTACTGCCCACAAGATTTTGTGCCCCAGAAACGATCAAACACTCAGAATCAACACCTAAAACAGATGTTTACATGTATGGTCATCTGATGTATGAGACCCTCTCCCATGGTGTGTTGCCCTACTCACACAAAATACTTTCAGATCCTGATTGTGTATCAAGGGTTGGTATTAACGTTGAAAGCTTTACAATATAAACATTTATTTATTAGTAATGTCTTTGCCTACATGTGGCAGAAAATCAGAAGCCCCGAGCCTAATGCTCTTCATGGGTCTTCCCGGAAGACCCTCCCAGCTATCTGGCCCCTTCCCCCAAAGGGACGTAACAGCTGGGAACCCCCCCCCCGGAGCGGTCGCTTCTGAAGCGGAGACCTGGGCATCCAGGACAGAAAGTCGAAGATGCCTCCCACTAAGTTTGGCCTCACAAGGAGGGGTGGAATTTTCCTACTACGACCCGCTACCACTTTGGCGCCACTCCGGCAAAGCACACGAGTCTCCATGGTTAGGACTGCAGCAGAGCGGGGTATCATCAAAGACCTACCTAGGGTTAACCCCCACTGGAAGGTTTCCTCAGAGCTGGCGTCCACTGCGTTCTTCGCGGTACCTTTTGCTAATTCATACTGGCGCTCCTGACCCTAAACCGGCACCGCTCAATAGCGTTGCTAGTAGAATGAGGGGGGCGAAAAGGTCGCTTCGGATTTACCCGATCCTCAACGGGTACTTTGGTTCTCATCATTGACAATGCATTTAAGATGCTTTGTCTAAGATCCGTACAGCGACTGTAATCAAATGTAACTAGCACCTAACACCTAACATATCGGACTTAGGCATTGCCTGCCAGGAGTTGTTGGTTTCGGGTCGCAGGCAACGCGGTCAGGTCCGCGACCCGCGACCATACTCGTCCGCCGAGCTCCGTAGAGGCCACCCCTTCTCGACGGGTCTTTGCCTACAACAATAAACAATTGCTCAAGTTTTAGTTTTAAAAAATGTGTAAACCTTTGCATTTAGGAAACCAGCACCATATCATTACATTTATCTCAGTAAAAGCAATTTTAGATCTATCAGATTCATTTGAACCCCAGGTAAACGTTTAGTGAGACCCCATTCTAATTTGATGATTATTTTCAGATCTTACGTTCTGAGATCAAACTCTGTCATGAAAAGTGTATCCAACAGGATCATTTTAGAACAATTGAAGACTGCACACATTATGATCCAAATCAAAGACCAAGCATCAAAGATATAAGAAACAGAATAACAGAATTTGAGAAATGTAGGTCACAAAGTTAGCTTAATGCACTTCCATTTTCAACAAAGATAAACTCCAACTGATTTTATATCTGTTTTTAGAAACAATGAATTTTTCAAGTGTCCATTCATTTATTTAGCTGATGTCCCCTAGTGCAAGTACTTGTGAGATACGGATCACTTCTTATTAACGTAAAAACTAGCTTAGAAATATTGCTGGATAAATTTGGAAAAGGGAAAGTTTTAAAAAATTATTACGTAACCTAATTATATGTATCTAGTGGTAGCCTTATTGGTTTCACCTATTTAATTCTGTCACGGTTTCTGATTATAAAATCCCATAATGAAAGATACCAAATTATTATAAATGTGTAAAATATTTTGTTCACCATCGTTGCTCGCTCATTCTATAGTTGTATTTACTTGATTTGATTTCCCTTTCACTATAATTTCAGACCTTTTAAATTATAAATTGGTATCTGTTTTAGGTGCCAAAGCAGAGTCCTCTTACCCACAAAGTTATCCGAACTTAACAAATGGACATAGACAACCATCTACTGAGTTGAAAAGGGTGAGTTGAGTCAATAGCATTACATATTCTACTTCCAAGTTGAAATTATTTTACTCATTAGTTTAAATCAAACGAAATATATAATATATATAATAAAGAAGATTATTGCGTCCCCTGCAAAATAGTTAAACCTTTTAATATAAATTTTTATTATTTCTATCTATGTTTTTTTTAAATATACATTTAAATTATAACTGAAAGATGTTTCAAGATTTTTAAATCAAATTGTCACTCTTCAATTTTGTTACACATATTTTTATTATTTGTTGAAATTTAATACTTCTAACAATCAGTCATGTTATAACTTTAGAATGATCATACTATTGCAAATTGATGAAAATGTGTACTTATTTCAAACAATATTTATTACAGGGTGTACCAGATTTATTAGGTAAGATTTAAACTTTTAAAGAGCACTATGATTATTATTAGCAATATTTTCTTGACTTCTTTTTAGTTTGTTTATTCATTATTCGAGAATACACTACGTGCTTACCTACAACATTTCTCCCTGTTTCGCTACTACATTATCAATGAAATGTTACACATAGATTATATAAAATAATAATTAATGATTTATAAAAAATTTTATGCTCATATTTATGTTGATAATTTGAACATATAAATTGCTTATTTACCAAATCTCTCTATTTCAATTTCAGCCAAAAACATGACTGAAAAAATCAGCAAACATTTAGTGGTAAATAAATGAACTAATAATTGGTCATTGTATTTTGAGTGGAATTTTGTAATTTTCGGCAATTTAAGTACACATTGTAGAAATCATTTATTACTCTTATTAGCATTTGAAAGAAAATAAATTCGTGCTTCAAATTGACAAGTATGAAGTTACACATATGAATGGAATGTCTAAAGAAAAATAGATTTCAAAACATGTAACATTTAATTTAAAATAAAATTCCAATATAATGTGTAAACTGTGTGAAAATTTGATAAATACTAAACGCCATTTTTTAAAAGGTACTTAAGCAAAACAATAATCTGTCTCTCTTCTTAATTGTACCATAATATAACCGAACTAATAAAGCTTTTAAAAAATAATTCTGTACATCAATTACACATGATGGAAAAAGTTTTATTTTAAATGGTACAATGTCTTAAAACAAAAATATCATTATTATCATACAAGGCTTTTAAAAAATTTAAATTCAAGTTTTTTATACATTTGAAATATTGTCGATAGTTTAGTTTACAAAAATAACATCGGAACAAGTACTGCAAATGGTCTCCATATTAGCTTAGCCTGTCATTTTTCAAGTCACCAATCTGTTACCCTCAAGACATGTAAAAATGTATCTACTCTGTTCTTTAGGGCGACAATTACTTGATGAGAGAGATTGTTCTTCGCGACTTTTCAAAAGAAGTGATTGACAAAGTGCATTCTGGGATTTTGAATGAGCTGGTTCCAAGAATCATCATTACTCCGTACATGAATGATAAACACATCATTGTAAGTCTTACAACCAAGAATTTCTGTACTATTTCAATATTATAATGTTGATTCCTGTATTTCTTTTATCCTCTGTCAGTTTCGGTGTGCATTTAAAACATATATATATATATTGGTGTTGTTTTTTTGTTGTTGTTTTTTTTACCGTCCGAAAATGCTCAGTTTCAACCAGATGTCGGCAAACCTTCAAAAGCTGGACAAGTAAGAAAACATAATCAATGGTCTGATGACTAGATAAATTGTGTTAAAAATAATAAATTAGAATAGCCATCTAAATTATGTATCACATGAAACTAAAAATTTGAACCGCAATAGATCTCAGAGTTTCTTTGTAAACGGGTTATATTAATTAAAACCTAATTGGTTCCTTAGGCAGATAACTTTTAAATAAATATTTAAATTACACATTGTAGAAAGGCACCTGTGTTTTCTAAAATACTAATGTATAGTTGAGACTTACAATCCTGATCTTCAAATAATTTGTTGGGCCACATTATATAATATTATCAAAATTTATTGTTTCAAAATCCAAACTGAAATAATGCACGGATTTCTTCAAGATTTTTGGCAATCTTATTATCTGTCGGTATTTCAATCATAAAAAATTAATTTGAGCGTCACTAATTCTTCGACATGCAACTTCACAATTATCATAGCTCACACCGGTGTCCCCAGTATCAATCTTTTGCAGCGCCGTAAAGATAAGTGTAGTGCTGCCTAGAGTGGGATATTATTCCACAGTTGTGTTTCCTAAGGACTTCAAATTTGTTTATTGTATCTAGCTTATCATTAGATCCATTTCTTTTATTGTTTCATTAAATATTTGCAAAAATTATCTGTTATCTCTTCTTAATTTTATTTATTTGAAATTATGCAATCTACACAATTCTGTAATCCATACATCACAGAAAGACCTCATTTGGGGAGATACGGGTTTTTGGCCAAAAGTGAATACTCACATGTAATATTTTCTTTAGCCCAAATATGTATCACTAATCATTCAAACAAGTTTATAGAAGAGGGATAAAATACTCTTGACTGCTGACATTAAGCAGAAAGGCAATTAATAGATGTATCTAAATTTACACTTTTAAGTTAATCCTAATTTAAAGCATTCAAGAACAATAAACGTGTGTTGATTTTATGCTGGAAAATATTGTTAATTTATCACAGGATATCGAAGTTCCGTGTTCAAGCTGCAGTTTTCTAGAGATTGTCTCCGACAGAAGAAATCCTTGCTCTGTAAAGACGTGCATTGTGCTCCTACTTAAGGTTGTTGAAATGGTGCAAAACTTCCACAAGCTGTCATTCGTGTTAGGGGACATTAGGGCCTCATGGATCTACGTAGACCACAGGGATGGAGAGTTAAAGGTCACTATCAGTTTAGTGTGTTTGCTTTAAAAATATGCCAGGAAACGGTTTATACGAAATTACAATAACAAATATGGCCATGGAAATTATTATTATTTTTGTAAATAGTAAAGGCTAAATGCTTGGCTAGTACTTTCAAAGCCATGTTAATGCTCAATGTATGTCCTCACCTGCTTCATTATAAATTCATACTCCTTGGTAATATACGGAATGTACACTAATGATGTTATTATATGTAGTTGAAATAGCTCCAACAGCGAAAGTATTAAAATCACCAACATTATGGGACATTTGTTAAGTAGCCGAGGTGTTTCACATGCAGCTTAACGCTAATTATCTGTAAATCACTGTATTTGTGGTTTTCTTTCTTTAAAACAATATAATTCTTACACTACACATGTTTTCCTGATCAGCTTTATCCCGTCTCACTTCATTCCTTGTATTACAAGCCTGGTAAGAATTCTAAACAGTTTCAAATGAGATCACCTTTCCAAATTGACACCTGCCATAGGTATGATAAATTGTAGTGTATTTCTAATAAAAATAATCTTGGTTTCAATAATTTTTCATTGAAGATTTTAATGCATATAAATATATAAATATATTTATAAAAACTCGTCATTTGTCAAAGAATTTTGAAAAATATACATTTAAACTTTGAAGCTGCTACAGAAATATAACTGGAAAACGTGAGCCGAATAAGATTTTAATGTTCTTACACAAAAATAATAATAGAGGTAAAAAAAGATTTGAAAAAACCAAGTTTTTATAAGTGGACTAAAAAGAAGAACATAAATTAAAACTAATAAGTTCAAGTACTTTGATTTAATATGACTAAAAAGTGGGGCGGGCGCTTATGAGATTTTACATATGCAGTTCACTCATTCTCTCACTTATAGATCTCTCTTTTGCCTTCTAAATTATAAATCTTTAATTTTTATACCGAACACCTATCTTTGTGGTGTATTTCTAAATTAGAATGGGATTTTGAAGCACCCGCCCCACGTTTTTAGTCATATTAAATCAAAGTACTTGAACATATACGTTTTAATTTATTTTCTTCTTTTTAGTCCACTTATAAAAACGTGTTTTTTTTTAAATCTTTTTTTTTACCTCTATTTATTTTTTATACCAAACACCTCATAAGCGCCCGCCCAACGTTATAATACCACGGGAATGTGGTCACGGGGTAAACTCAGGTGACACGTGAATGTCAACGACAGCAGACGGATACAAATGATATATAGAGATAAACTAAAAATGCATTAATTTAATTACGGTACATTCGATCGATCTGAAATTTTAATACAATGCATTGTCATTCAAAATCTATCTGTTGTAAAATTTAGAAATCTCTAGGACCATCAAAGGGTGGTTAAATTTTACGTTGGAAAATTTGAAATTTTGCGGACAGACAGAAAGACAGACAGGAACGAAAGGAAGTTAATAAAAACGTTGTAATAAATCGTTATTCAATCTTCGAATGGTAAACTGGTAAAGTCTCAAGTCTATTATCACTGACTTTTGAATGGAAAGTAGTGGGTGAAGTCTAAATAACAAATTTCACGGGCATAGATAGACAGAGGGAAAAACGAATTGTCAAATTCATTAACTTCGAATCGTATCTATTTTTAATACTTGATTTAGAAAATGCAAGGAAAGTTTATATTTATGTGCTGTGGTATTTCACGCCGTCGAAGTTTAAAGCTCTAATATTTCGTGTTGTGTAATGACCTCAAACTTTTTCAGGACTGCCCCAGAGCTAAAAGAAAAAGGCGTTGGTAATACTACTACTGATGTGTTCAGCATCGGAGCTTTGATGTTAGATGTTTTTAAAGCACTAGATTCTGACAAAAAGTTTTCAAGGGAAAATGGCTTAAATTTCATCCCAATTACGGACCCTATGGTGAGAAAAACATTTTACTTTTGTTCTCATAGAATATAAATAGATTTTCGGCTCGACGTCGCCTCACATACTTAGTTTCATGGGTTCCAAGAGTATAGAGGACCTAATTTAATTTGTCAGCTTTTACCATTCAATTGGGTAAGGCTGACAGAACAAGTATCAAAATGTTTTGAACCAAAGATAAGTAAGACGCCTGTGTTTAGCCCTCATTTTAATAAAAATGATTGAAAAATTATACACTCTGGGAAAATCGGATTCTCTGTTATCATGTCACTACCCTTACTTCTTACCACAGGACCAGCACCTGAGGGAAAAAATGGTGCTTTTTAAAATGAAATATGTATGCAAAACTATTTAAAAAGGGCCGGTCATAGCCTTTTCCATATTTATTAATTACTTTGATCTAATCAAAAAGGAACGCGTATATTTACCAATGAGATGGGTTGAGGTGGGTAGGGTGGAAGCAGACTGTTTGAAGGATATTTTTATTTATTGGTGGGAGGGGGGATTCTTAAGGAATGGAGTTTTCGTGTTTCTACGTCTAACTAGACACCAGGTTAACATTTTTTAACAGTTATTGTCATCTTTTCTATTTAAAATGTCAATTTTTATTATATTTTAATTTTTTTTTAGGAAAGCGACTGTCCAACATTTACCAAACCATTTTCTTGCCCAAATACCTTATTTGATTTAATGAAAAAATGTATGCATGATAATCCAAGAAAGAGACCAAAAACTCAAAGTATTATAAGGTAAATTGAACCTGTTTGTGGAAAGCTTTTAATTGTTAATGGGATGTATAATTTGATATTGCATGGTTAATATATGTAAAATAATAAAAAAATTAAAAATTACTACACTTAAAAAAAATTAAACTGCGTAAAAAAACCAAACAAAAATGAATTACAAAGATCGAATACTAAATACAGTATGTCTTTCCATACAAAAAGTGTCAACTGCTAAGAATATCAAAGAAAAAAATGCAAACTTCTTCATTCATCGAAAACAACTATTCAAAATTAAAGGTGCAAATACTAGGATCAATAATAAATGAGAAATTATCAATGAAACACCTCGTAAAAGAAGTAATTTAAAAATCCAACAAAACATTAGGGTTTATAAATAGAACATTTCACAGAAGTAATAAGAATATACAAGTAAAATTCTACCTTTGGTGAGACGTGTACTAGAAATATGCATCTTCTGTAAGCAACCAATCCACAAGAGTAAGCATGATAAACCAGACAATATTTTAAAAAAGAGCTGCCAGATTCATTACTGGAAAATATTATAAAGTGACAAGAGTAATACCATTAGTTAAATCATTAAACTTAGAAACACTGGAAGTATTAATACATACTAACTGGGAAATACAACGCAGAGATAAGCTAATACATCCCTCAGACAAACATAAGGATAAAACACTTTTCTAATTCCGTAAACAAGAACAAATATATACAAATTCTTCTTCTTCGCGTCGGGGATTTTGGCGCGGAATATGTTTCCAGAAAAATCAGCACTCTATCAACATTACACTCTTATAAAAGTGCATAGTTAGACATAAATCATGGATAAGTGTAGCCATGGAAGCAACATTTTAGTTACCGTATAGTAGGCGTCTGTAATCGATAAGATACGATTAATAAGATAAGATGATAAGATGAATTTTAAATAGGAGAGTTATACTTATGGCATTGCAGAATTCCCTGATCACTGTGGTATTTCTAGGAGGAAGAAGTTAGGGAAATGATTGAATTATAATAATATGTGTGTTGTATGATCTGGACTGCTTTTGTAAATGAGATAGTGTACTTTAGTCTTGTTATGGTGAATATCTTTACGAGCGTTGCCTCTCAAATCAATCTTGGTTGTATCAGGAAGTGTTCAACGTATGCAGTCATGTTTAAGTACTATCAATTGAATTATTTTCTCAGATCTGAAGGAAGACTGCATAATTCATGTTAAAAATTTATGTACAGCTAGTGAATATAAGATAATGAATTAATAATCTACATACCTTGTGAGTCAATTAACGATATCCATCCGTGAAAAATAGTAGGCTATTATAAGTCAATTAAGAAAAAAAACAATAGTGCTGTATTTAGTTTTATAACTGATTTCACAAAAATCAATCTAAATGCAACGTTGATCGTGACCTTATATAGGTCTACGTTTTTCTTTGCAGAATATTGCCCATTGGATATTCATTACTAATAGGCCGTTACCATATAACTTGTATTATTTAAATGTGAATGTCTTTTTTAAAATATAACTTATTCAAATTTCAGTTGTCTTGAAAGAGTAGCCAATATGCCAAACGAAAGCATAAGTCCAATAAATCCGTCAGAGTCATCATCATCATCAGATACGTGTAGTATTGGACGTGATCGAAGAAGAACACGGCGATGGCATCAAGACAAAGGAAAGCTAAGAAGCCTTTCACCATCTAGTCTACATGTCATCAACCCATCAGATACCTACGGCAGCAGCTCTGATGACACATGGTGTTACAATCTGTCTGATGGCTCCCTGAGCTCAATCTACCATGTAGCTGACGTGCACACGGATATTTATATTGAACCTTTAGACGATATCAGCTGTTCAGAAATGGAATTGAGCTCCCAAACTATTCCCAAATCCATTTATGAAACAGAAAAATATCAAGGTAAAGACAACTTGCATTTTACTTCTGATGTAGTAAACGCACACACTATTGATCCCAAAGTTATGCGCCTCAAATTGTAACATGGATCCAAAGTGTGTGCAAACAGAAACTTTTAAATATCCCTACGGATCTATGATGAATAGACCATTACCAAACATTCCAGAGGACGAAGTTCAAAATATTACGGCGAAAGATCCCAGTTGAAACCTGGCGTACCCCAACGACTGCATCTGTTGTGCCGAGAAGTGATCCCGAGGAGACATTAATTACCCCCGATTCCCCTGCACAATACAATTTGGAAACACAAGAAGACCTGATGTTTTTATTCATTTGACGACCATTTGCCTCTAGCCTTGTACACAACCCCTTTAGTCAATGCCATACCACATAAGCAACCGGTGAATAAAAGAAAAGGCTACACTGACTTAGACCCACAGACCGTAGCCAATGATACGGCGCCACAATATTTGTACAAAAATGTTCAGATAAGCTCAGCTCCTGAGGTGGTATTATCTCACCCTCCACATTCAAGTTTCCAGAGTGAGTATTTAACACACGTTTTTCCACCTGGACTTCCTCCACAATCCAATGGTCTGGAAGATGTATCTGCAGAATCAAATCACCAGATGACGTAGATCAAACTCAACATTCTGGTGAGATCGAGGGTAACTCCAGCTTTTCTTCAGAACCACCTGGACTTCCTCCACAATCCGATGGTCTGGAAGATGTATCTGCAGAATCAAATCCACCAGATGACGTAGATCAAACTCAACATTCTGGTGAGATCGAGGGTAACTCCAGCTTTTCTTCAGAACCACCTGGACTTCCTCCACAATCCGATGGTCTGGAAGATGTATCTGCAGAATCAAATCCACCAGATGACGTAGATCAAACTCAACATTCTGGTGAGATCGAGGGTAACTCCAGCTTTTCTTCAGAACCACCTGGACTTTCTCCACAATCCGATGGTCTGGAAGATGTATCTGCAGAATCAAATCCACCAGATGACGTAGATCAAACTCAACATTCTGGTGAGACTGAGGGTAACTCCAGCTTTTCTTCAGAACCACCTGGACTTCCTCCACAATCCGATGGTCTGGAAGATGTATCTGCAGAATCAAATCCACCAGATGACGTAGATAAAACTCAACATTCTGGTGAGATCGAGGGTAACTCCAGCTTTTCTTCAGAACCATTTGAAGGTACTCAGCTTCTATCAGTAACAGTATACACGGACTTGGGGTGTATGTCGGACTGTGAAGAGATTTATGTATAAACTTACTTGAACTTTCTTGTCATTCCAAGCTTCCATCTATAAAAATGTGCTAAATTCTATATATTTCTTAACATATTTTATGAAGACCATTAATAACATTAATTAAAGCAATTTCAAATTTAGATATTTTTATTGACAATGTATGTTTGACTTTAATTTTGAACAACTATTTGGTGTCTCCTTTGTCTGTGCCTAGAGATGACCAGTTAATGTCTTTGAATCTATTTCAGTTAACACTAAACGTTCTTGAATGATTTCTAGTAAAAGTTAATACCAAATGAGAAGTTAAAAGAGACTAAGAGTAGATATTACTAAAGGTTGTGGGGGATGTTTGGGAGTTTTGTGAAATGACACTTTTTGTCTGCATCATTTAGAAATGCAATTTATTTACACTTCTCATCTATAAGTAAAAAATTAGATATTCAAGTAATTTTGCGTACAATAAAAAAATTTTTTTTTAAATCATAACCGAATTAATTTCAGATCTACTAGACATGGTTGACAGTACGGTAATTGTACAATACAGAGTTAAAAGTGCGGTACTTTAACCAGTCATGTTTGACAGTGGGGTAATTGTACCAGACATGTTAGAGTTTGACTTCACATGTGTAAGTTTGTGTGTGACACAGGAACATCTGTTGCGTTTTCCCCATTTTAGCGTTAACGTTAAAACAAGCAGAAGTATTAAAGTTGTTTATTTTATATTTTTCAAATACTGTCCCTTGTTTCCCTTGGTTAATAAAATAAAAATTTGGGGATTTTGTTTAATGCAATTCATGGCAGAAAGCTCAAAACTTTTTCTACCGACCACCAAAACAGCGTCTGTTGTGTCAAGGTTTTAGAATGCTGTAACAATCTATGGACGTGAAGTTTCCCATTGACATCTATGTCTATCAAATGTTTCATGTATGCTGTTAATGTTATAAAAATATTATGTGAACCACATGCATTTTATTTTGAATTGTTTTTTAAGCTAAGATATTGTTATATTTTTACTGTTCAAATCAAAATTAAACACCGTTTAATACGTAGAGATTAAAGCAGCACTAATTTTTAATACTCTCCAATTCGTTGTGTGCTTTTTTCAAATTTTTGATTTTGTCATATTGATAAAATACTTACTAATAATTGATATTGATATTGTTTCAGTTTTTTCCCTAAACTAAATAGCCCCGAATTTAATTTTTTGACATTTTAGTAGTCTATTAGTAGTACAAATAATTTTTTGGGTAAATTCTTAAAAAACATAGCATTGTAAAAATACATCTCATAATTTTAAGAACCCCCTAATTTTGTTTTAGTTAGGACGTCTCTAAATTCTTCACGTTTGTTCCTCAGACACTCGTACTCGTGAAACCAATGGACACCAGCTTGCTCAACAAGATTATACCCTTATTTGGTATTAACAAAGCTTTCATCTACCTGGCTTCGTCTCGGTCTTCTAAAAGTATCCATCGATCCCTCAAAACTGCATTTCTTGTCCGCCTGGAACTGGGTTTCAACTTTACTCAAAAAGTTATTGTTTCAACGCTATTGATCACTCACTGTTTCAACGCTATTGATCACTCACTGTTTCAGCGCTATTAATCTTTCACTGTTTCAACGCTATTGATCTTTCACTGTTTCAACGCTATTAATCTTTCACTGTTTCAACGCTATTAATCTTTCACTGTTTCAACGCTATTAATCTTTCACTGTTTCAACGCTATTGATCACTCACTGTTTTAACGCTATTGATCTTTCACTGTTTCAACGCTATTAATCTTTCACTGTTTCAACGCTATTAATCTTTCACTGTTTCAATGCTATTAATCTTTCACTGTTTCAATTCTATTAATCTTTCACTGTTTCAACGCTATTAATCTTTCACTGTTTCAACTCTATTGATCACTCACTGTTTCAACGCTATTAATCTATCACTGTTTCAATTCTATTGATCGGTCACTGTTTTAACTCTATTGATCTGTCAGTGTTTCAATTCTATTGATCGGTCACTGTTTCAACGCTATTAATCTTTCACTGTTTCAATTCTATTGATCTGTCAGTGTTTCAACTCTATTGATCTGTCCCTGTTTCAACTCTATTGATCACTCAGGGTTTCAACTCTATTGATCACTCACTGTTTCAACCCTATAGATCACTCACTCTTTCAACTCTACTGATCAGTCACTATTTAAATTCTATTGATCAGCCCTTGCTTAAAACTGCATACATCGAACTGATATGTTGGGAAATAAACCTCCCATTTTATAGCAGGCATTGTCCCATAGACTTGATTTTCCCATGATCTGAATGTCTCAGAATGGAACAGTCATAAATAGAAAATATCTGTTTTAGGTGATTGACTTAGTGACCTTGGTTTCTCTTACTCAAAGTATTTCTACACAATAATGAGATGAGAGGAGAACTTAACAAAATGAATAAATTTAAAAGCAACCGTTCACTTCATGACATCAATTCCATTACAAAGGGCAGTGCGTACAATCTGTCGAAATACAAGTTGCATCTGTAACCAATACTGCACAATCTGAGGAGCATGATTTGCGCGTTTGGTTTTTTTTTACAAATTTTTTTTTGTTGCAAGCTTTTCAATGGCGGATGCTATTCGTTCACGTAATTTGGTGTGGAGATTATTTGTTTAACATTGAAAAAACATATCTCTCATATGAATTTTTATAGGGAAAATGGTGCATTTGATTTTTTGTTAATTTGAGGACCCGGTGTGAGCAAAAAGTTAAAGAAAGACTTTTGGACACAAATGTATTTAGGCTATTCCTATTAAATTCTTGCTACTTCACAATAGGGAGACTTTTAGTTAGCTATTGGTAGCTGCTGTTTTTATTTTGTCGTGATATTATCTTTTGGTTGTCTTAAAAATCCAGCCACAATACCTCACACCCATAAAACCATTGTGTGCATGTGACATCCGAGACCTCACACCCATAAAACCATTGTGTGCATGTGACATCCAAGACCTCACACCCATAAAACCATTGTGTGCATGTGACATCCAAGACCTCACACCCATAAAACCATTGTGTGCATGTGACATCCGAGACCTCACACCCATAAAACCATTGTGTGCATGTGACATCCAAGACCTCACACCCATAAAACCATTGTGTGCATGTGACATCCAAGACCTTACACGCCTAAAACCATTGTGTGCATGCATGTGACATCCAAGACCTCACACCCATAACACCATTGTGTGCATGTGACATCTCTTAGAAAAGTGAGATTCTGCTGTGATAAACTCTTTTTTTGCTGGTGATTGGTGATATCTTCGCAGACTGGACTCACTTTGGACACACGACGCTTGTCTGTGTAGGTGTGTGCTGAGCGCTTCTTTGCAAGTGACTAATCTCATAGTGACGCCCTGTCAACTATGTGAGAAAGATTTAGTGGAGCGTGGAAGGAATCATGTGCGAACTCGCCGACCTTTACACAGGATTACTGCAGGGTATGCCACACTTCGCGGTGTAGTGGACAAGAGTCCTGCATACCAATGTTGTAGTGGCGTTTTTGAGAGCTCTGTAAAGCAGCAGTACGTGGTATGTTGACGGCAGTATGGGGATGAATCGGAGTGCTTGGGGAGTCCAGTGATCGCACAGTAATCCGTGATGTGATCAGTGATGGGCAACTTGTGTCCAGAACCTCTAAAACATTATAGGAAAGAAAATAAAAGGAAATGGAAATCTCTCCTTTGGCTACAAGCTTAAAACTAAACATTCCAAATGTAACGAGTTATTCATATTTTTTAAAACGGTTCCCTTATTTCTTTTATTAATTTATACCGTGCTTTAAATTTTTTAAAAATAAACTTTATTTTAACATTGTTTAACTTTAGAAGACAAGTTACAACGAGGAATTTGACACTCCCTAACAAAGTGCCGCAAAAGGCATTCGATTGGCTCATGGATATGGCATAGTACATTTTAGCATCTTCAATAGGAATAAACTGTTAAATTTGCAGAATTTACAAGCAGAAGAGTGTCAAGTTCTAATACTACTTAAAGCAGGGGTGTCCAAAGTCCGGCCCGCGGGCCAAAACAGGCCCGCGAAGCTATTTTATCTGGCCCGCGGACTCATTTTAAATATCTAATTGTCGAACTTATTATTTCTGTAACGACATTGTTTTTATTTTTAAAAGTCAAAATTTTGTACTATTTTGAGTACCACAAAGGATGGCAAAAATCGATACAATTTTATTGGTTACTAATTTTTAGACTTTCATCTTAAAGACCAAACAAGAGAAACAAATTTAGTTGCTTCTGTTTGTTCTGCTCTTAATGACGTTAACTTACCAAGAAAACATCTCTGTATTAATTACTGATGGTGCCCCTGCCATGACTGGTGAGCACAGTTAACTACCAAAACTTGTCTGTAACAAAGTCAGCGAAGATGCTGGCAAAGGTTTTAAACTTCAGTGTATCATTCAACAACAAGTTGTTTTTTTTAAACACCTGAGATGTGATCTTGTCATTGAGCCAGTGATAAAAGCTATAAACTCTATTTGCTCTAAAGCCCATTTTCACTGCCAGTTTCAACAGTTTCTTCTTGACATCCAGGGAGAATACGAAGATGTTGTGTATCACAATGATGTAAGATGGCTCAGTCGGGAAACAACACTTCAGCGTTTCTACACACTTAAAAAGAAATTGGGCATTCCATAGAAAAATAAGGATTATTTAATTCCAGAACTATCTGATCCTGCTTGGCTGGCAGATTTTGCATTTTTAGTTGATGTGACAAGACATCTAAACGTTATTTATACAAATCTTTAAGAGCACAATGAAGGGGTAAGCCAATCATATTCACATATCAAGGCCTTTGGGAACAAGCTGCAACTTTTCAAAGGTAACAGCCTCAAATGCAGTCTAATATCACACATTTTCCCTCACTACAAGAAAACATGATATGTTTTACAGAAAGAAACTTCAATGAGCAAATACAGAAGTATGTTGAAGATGTCAAATCCATGAATGATTAATTTCAAAGGCTCTTTAAGGACTTTGCAACTATTGAAAATTGAAAAAAAGTATTTCTTTAATTCTCTCTGATGACCCTGATGATGCTCCAGGCCATCTGCAACTGGAACTAATTAATTAAGTAGCAGAGTGTTGCTGATTGTCGCAAAAGACAACAGCTTTCTCCCATAGACTTTTACAGTAAGCTGTATAAAGAGAGATTCAAAGAGAGTCATACATTTGCTAACAAAGTCCTCAGCTTGTTTGGCTCGATATACTTGGGTGAGCAGACATTTTCATTTATGAGTTTTAACAAGAACCATGTGAGGACGAGATGTCATACTTATCAAAACCAGTGGCACTGAGCATGATCTCACCTATTAACAGCATTCAAGAACTCAGTTTCACCATTCACATTAAAATTTTGCGATAAAAACTTCTCAACCAATGTCATTTTTATAATATTATTTTAATCTGGCCCGCGAATATTTATACCTCTAGGAATATGGCCCACCATACAAAAAGTTTGGACGCCCCTGACTTAAAGCCTCTTGATTGTTCATAATAGTAGCATTTGTATCAGAAGAACTTTTTAAAAAATCAATTATAGAGTTTGAAGTTTTGGAATTAACATTCCTTTTTTAAAATTTCTTATGTGGTTTTTATTTTATTTTGAAAAAAAGTTCCAATTTCATAAATGTTATGTAATTATTCAAACTAATTAACGACAAGGAATTTGCCGCCACTATCAAAGTGCCGCAGGGGGCATTTGACCCCTTGCTCCCACTCGCTACTCCACTGACCCTAATCATAAGATGCCAGGTCTGGACCACACATCAGCAAACATGACTCTCCATTTCTCTCGGCTTTTAGCCATTTCAAGGAAGACATTATTGCGTGCACTCCTCGTTTGTGTTCATTCGTTCAGACTCTATACGTATGTTATTGTGTGCTTTCCTCTATCTCTCCTATCAGAGATTTTGCCACATGATGCTTGTCTTTCTGTTGCACTTTCCTTGTTGATGCGTCCTAAGAATGTTATTTTTCTAACCCTACACTTGTTAACTTGACCCTACCCAAATAAGGAGTACTCCATTACTCTCTATATTTATCAAAGATAATTGAAATTTATCATCGAATTAAGTAGTATTTACAAGTTTCTTATTTCTCTTTCTTCTAAAGAAAAAAAAATCTATTCTAATCCTTTACCATAATTGTATATGATATTAAATACCATAAGTGAAATTATTTTTAAAATCTCATAAATATTCCAATCAAACACAAATCAATGGGTCTCTCGGCACCACACATTATTCCCCACATTTCTTACTGTAATTATTGTGAATGTACATCTTTGATAAATAACAATATCTATAATAAATTTATTATCAAATATTTCAATAGTTCTACACAAAGCTTTTAAAAGATTTTTTGTTTGTTTGAACCACAGTTCTTTACAAAGCTTTAACAAGAAATCATCCCGTCTCATTTCTACTTAACTAAAGCAAAAAATACAACTTGTGACGGCTGTTACTATTCATAACTAGGATGTAAACATTCCAAAATTTGTTAACGTTGTCTCGTGTCTATAAGAACTGCCAACACAAATGTGAAGTAGGCGGCAGAGGTAGCATGTCTTTGGGAACAACAGGTGTCATGGAGAGGGGTGGAAGGGTGGCTTGTTGTCATAGCACTGGGTAACCTCGGTACTGGCCAGGTCCACCCTTATACAACCGTGGTTCAGCGTGTTGTAGTATTATTGTACAACCGAGGTCCAGCGTGTTGTAGTATTATTGTACAACCGTGGTCCAGCGTGTTGTAGTATTATTGTACAACCGTGGTCCAGCGTGTTGTAGTATTGTTGTACAACCGTGGTCCAGTGTGTTAATAATAAATAATAATAAATTGATAATTTATATAGCGCTGTATCCCAGTAAGGAACTAGGCTCACAGCCATTTACATGAAGTATTAACATACATATCCTATATAATAAAAGGCAAGGTTCTGTCCTTTCTGTCCTTTCTGTGCCGTCATCTATAGCGATTGGTCCCTCAAACACATATGACTCCTACAGCCAATCACTAGCGGAGAAAAATTTACATATTACGCGGAGGTTCAAAACGAGTTATTTTTGGTGCAGTTTTTATTTGGTCATAATTCATTATGTTGTTCCCATCTTGAAGTGATGCCAGCCGCTTATTCCAATGACAATTCTGTTAAATGCTTTTTCCTTGATGGTCCTGGGGGGTAGTGGCAAAAGTTTTAAGTTTTGTTTGTTTTTTGTTGCTGTTATTGTTGTTGTTTTGTTGTTGTTGTTTTGTTGTTGTTGTTTTGTTGTTGTTGTTTTGTGGTTATTGTTATTGTTGTTGTTTTGTTGTTGTTGCTTTGTTGTTGTTGCTGCTGTTGTTGCTGTTGTTGTTGTTGTTGCTGTTTGGTTGTTGCTGTTTTGTTGTTTTTGTTTTGTTGTTGTTGCCGTTACGGGCTTTGTTACTAGTAAGTAATAAAATAGCATTCATAACATAGCAACCACATTAATTACAGTACATACATATAAAAAAGAAACGTTAATTATTAAAAGAATTGTTGTTTCACTAATTTGGGAAATAAATTTTGAAAAGATGTGTCTTAAGTGCAGTCTTGAAGGACTAGGTTGTTTGAATACTACGGATGTGTAATGGTAGAGTATTCCATTGTTTGGATGCACAAAAAGAGAACGACCTTTAGCCAAAAGTTTTTGTGCGTGTCTTAGGGACAGAGAGAATGCGTGTGTCCGCAGATGAGCGTAGCTGGCGAGTGGGTGAGTAGACTGACAACATTTTAGTAAGATAGGAAGGGCATGAGTCAGAAAAGAAGTTGTGACAGAGAACCGCCAGTTTGTAATCAGTTCGGGCTTGTATAGGTAGCCAATTAAGTGAGTAAAGTAGAGGAGTAACATGGTCATGTTTTTTTTTGCTTTAAGAACAAGTCTGGCAGCTGAATTTTGAACTTTCTGTAGTTTTTCAATACATTTTTAGGCACATCTGACAGAAGAGAATTGCAATAATCAATGCGAGCTAGTACAAAAATACAGACTAGAGTTTTTGTTGCACTAATTGTTAAGTATTGGCGAATTGAGCTGATCTGACGGATGGTAGTGTAATCAGAGCGACAGATGTGATTGATGAAGTTGTTGGTAGACATGTTGTTAGAAATAATGTAGCCAAGATTCCTAGTCGATGTTGTGAACAGTATATCCGAACTGGCTACCTGAATAGAATTCGGAAGAGACAAATTACTGCGTGATTTATTGTTGCAAAATAGAAGTACTTCAGTCTTGACATCATTCAGCTTGAGTTTGCTGAACGTCATCCAAGATTTTACTTCATCAATGCACTCTTGCACCAAGTGGACATTGGAGTCGATATTAGAGGGATCAGTGTGAGTGTATAGCTGGGTAGCATCTGCAAATGATTGGCTATTATATGAATGCTTTTTGAGCAGTAGAAGTAGTGGCCTTGTATAAAGTACAAAAAGTACCGGGCCGAAAACGGAGCCCTGAGGCACACCATAAACCAAATCAGCTTTGTGAAAGATACAGCCATCTACAAATACCACCCGTGTTCTGTTAGATAAATATGTTTGAAACCAAGCTAGAACCGAGCCAGAAAGTCCAAAATAATTTTGCGGGGTTTTTAGCAATGTTTGATGGTCGAAGTTGTCAAAGGGTGCACTAAGATCTAATAGGACCAATATAGAGATTTTCCCACTGTCCAGTGCGAGTAGGATGTCATTTGTTACCTGAAGAGTGTGGTCGCTAAGGTAAGCAAAAAGTTGTTTTAAGTCTAGTTTTTCAATGACTTTCAATACAAATGAAATAGATACAGGTCTATATTTGTTTACATTGTTTTTGTCTAACCCTTGTTTTTTCAGCAAAGGTTTTATAACAGCAGATTTACATAAAGAGGGAAAGGTACCAGATGTTAAACTCTCATTAACTATATGAGTTATTGTTGGGAGTAAATGATCTAATGACTCAACCAATAGTGGAGTGGGAATGGGATCAAGAGAACAGGACGTTGGTTTCGATTTTAGAATAATACTTTTTACTTTATTTTCCGTAACATGCTGGAATTTTTCAAAGTTTGACCTCACAGGAAAAGAGGGAGATAAATTATGTGATGGTAACATCGTTCTGTCAAGCTCATATCGAATTTTAGAAATTTTGTTGATACAAAATCACAAAATATATCTGGTTGTTGATGCAAGGGATATACAGAGGGGAGGACCACAGCTTTACCACTCCCTCTGAGGTTATTACATACATTAAATAGTTGCCTATTCGTACTGCTTGTAATAATTTTATTATTATAATACAAGGTTTTTGCTTGATGTACAATATTAGTAACACATCACTTGGCAGCGGAATAAATTTGCTTATGGACGACAAGTCTCGACTTCAACCAAGTCTTTTCTGCTATACTTCGATCTCTCTTGGCACGTCGAAGTTCATCCCTTATTGTTGAATATCAAGGAGCTGAGCGTGTTGACTTGACATTGTGGCGTGTGATAGGGGCAAGTCTGCCCAGCACAGAGCGTAGTGCAATATCCAGCATATCCAAAGTGGGGCAGAGGTCAGGGGAACGGCCACACATAAATCTTGCTAGAAGGCGTCCCTGTTCATGCCACGCAGACTGCGAAGGTCCCGGAATTTTGTGGGAGGAGGGGGCAATCACCCTAATTTCACATATTACACAAAAGTGTTGTATTATTGTTGTACAAATGTGGTCCAGCGTGTTGTAGTAGTGTTATACAACCGTGGTCCAGCGTGTTGTAGTATTGTTGTAGAAATGTGGTCCAGCGTGTTGTAGTATTGTTGTACAAATGTGGTCCAGCGTGTTGTAGCATTGTTGTACAAATGTGGTCCAGCGTGTTGTAGTATTGTTGTACAAATGTGGTCCAGCGTGTTGTAGTATTGTTGTACAACCGTGGACCAGCGTGTTGTAGTATTGCTGTACAACCGTGGCCAATCGTTTGTGGTACTTTTTTAGTAATATTGTTTCCTTACAACTATCTTGTATTGAGGTTCACTTGAGAAGTGGTCTCAGGTTAATCTTGCTGAAGTGGATTTCAGCTCTTGGAGATTGAATAACAATTCTTGGCACATCTTGTGAAATGTCATAACACTATTGACACGGGCTTTCAATTGGAAGCTACTATACAATCTTTTACATACACAGTAAATTTAACAGAACTTAACTGCTATGTTTGTCTGATTGATAGGTACCAGCAATTAATAACTCTACACTTCTATGCTGGCCTAATCTTTATGCTCCATCAATAGATTCATAAGCACCACACTTGTATTCTGGCGTAATCGATAGGTTGCAGAATTAAATTATGCTCCACTAAATTTGTACTTTGGACACATTTAATTGGAGAAAAATAATGTTTATGTCTTTTGGCCAGATCCCAAACCTTTTTTCCCGTGTATTTTATAGCTTTAAAATAAAGTGTCTTCAATTTGTGTAGGCAAACTACAAGGAAATGAACTTGTCACTAATAGAAGTTGCCAGTTTGTGTTTGAATGCTAAAGGTAAGTTGAAGGGAGATGAATGGCTAATTAAGTCAATTTAATGATTGGTTTAAATACGTCAGAAGTCAACCAGGCGTTTCTAATTGCGGCGTCCTTATCGGCAGGGAAGAATGTGGACCGTTTTATGAATTGATTATTGATTGTGTATTAGCTGTTTCATTTATTGGGATGTGGGCCATTCAGTGATAATCGGTCCAATGGCTCACCAGGTCTATTTTAAGATGATGGCCTGTCACGTGATCTTGTCGTTAGATGGATGTTAAAACAACGTTCGTTTATGGATGGAGTAAGCCACATTTCATGTTCATTTCTAGTGGAATCATTAGGTCATTTGGACCACATTTCATGTTCATTTCAGGTGGAAGCAATAGGTCTCTAGGGCACAATTTCATGTCCATTTCAGGCGGATGCATTTTGTCATTAGGGCACAATTTAATGTTCATTTCAGGTGGATGCACAAGGTCATTAGGTCAACATTTCATGTTCATTTCAGGTGGACAGATTATTATATTTTATATTCATATCTAAAGCATAGAGGTTGTGTTCGGTGAACATTTGTGTTCAAATGTAAATTGACCATAATTCAGAGAAAAATTGAGTTAATGATGAAATAAATTTATTATTGAAAAAATCATCTTTTAAAAAAATATCAATAAATGCGTTCATTGTATTGATGCTCATATAGGAACAACTTTAATCAATCTTAGAACTCAGGGCAACAAAGAATGATCAGAAAACGATTACCAATGGTTCAATTAAACTGTTATTGTAAGGACCCAGAAGTCTTATTTTCAGGGGACCGCAATCAATCTTAGTTACAGAATGAAGCGGTCTGGTTTGTTAGAGACTACTATTAATCTAGGTTGCTAGGAGACAACAACCGATCTTGGTTGTTAGAGACTGCCACCAATCTAGGTTGTTAGGAGAAAGAAACCGATATAGTTTGTTAGAGACTGCCACAAATCTAGGTTGTTAGGAGACAGCAACCGATTTAGTTTGTTAGAGACCACTACCAATCTGTTGTTAAGGACTGCTACCAATCTAGGTTGCTTGAGACTGCTACCAATCTACATTGCTGGAAGGCAGCTACCAATCTAATTTATAGGAGGCTGTTAAGAATCTAGGTTGTCAGAAGGCTGTTAAAACGCTAGGTTGTCATGAGGCTTCTACAATTCTAGGTTGCTTAGAGTCTGCAACCAAAGTAGGTTGTTAGAGACTGCTACCAATTTAGGTTTTGAGGAGGCTGCAAACATTTTAGGTTTTTATGAGGCTGCTGCCAATCTAGGGTGTTAGTAGACCATTTGGAGCTTTGTTTACTTTTGTTGTTTCACAACAGCTGTCAAAATTGGAAAAAAATAATTCGTCCAGTTCATTTGTTGACCAAGAAAATGCCATATTGATTGGCAACTATGAACTTTAAGTTGTCTAATGATGCGCGAAACAAGAGGCCCACAATGGAAGGAATCGATTAGATTGAAATTAAATATTGAGGTATCAAAACACGGAGATAATTTGGACAGCCTCGCCTAAAGGTAAATACTCCCAGCACACCGTGTGTGTGCGTATGTGTGTGTATGTGTGATTGTCCGTGTTTGAGTGTGTGTGTATGTGCCTGCGTGGTGGACAGTGTGGAAGTATGCTGATGACGTAAAAGATCTTTTGTTATAGTGTGTTATTGGGTTATAGTAAATACATTTATATATATATATATATATATAATATATATATATATATACTAGGTGTGCTGCGCCTGTGGCGCCCACATTTTTAGGGCGCCTACGGCGCCCATACCTTTTCAAAAGCCCAACTAACTTGTTCTTGTATGATAAATAAAGTAATATTAAACTTCCTTAAATGTGAACAAAGTATTTTAAAATGGTGGGTTGTAAAACTTTTTTTTTGTTGTCAAAAGCCAAAGTAACTCATCCTTGTATGATAAATACGAAATATTCCTGAAATGTACACAAAGTATTGATATAATATTATTTTACAGTGCTAATCACCACACGATTTTTAAAGTAATATTAGGAAGCAGCGCACCAAATAACTGCACCAAAAATAACTCTTTGAGTCAGTCAGCACTGTTTACAACACAAATGCTGACGTCATAGGTTCGTGCGTTGTTTGGTTAATGTTAATCTGGAAACCAAAATGATTAGGATTTTTAAGTCTATATTTTCCATTTTAAAAAATCAGAGTGATGTCCCTTAGCGTTATGCCAAAGTGAGTCAGTCATACTATACATAATTGAGGGGTAAATATATATCTGATTTTTTAATTATTTTTTTGGGTGTAATTATTAAACTCTTCATATAATATTTATTAAACTTAGTGTGTTCGTGTTGAATTCATGACATAAAATGCCTTTTTATTGAAGTTTGCTTTAGTGTTACATTAAAGAAATAAGTGATCTTGTGTTATGGTGTTAGGGTTACTTTTATGGCATAATGAATAATGGATCTTTTGTTTATGTGTTTAGGGCTATTTTAATGAAATGAGTTAGTTTTTTTCTTATTGTGTTTTTAGACTTGAATTCATGAAATAATTGTCTTTTTTTCGATGTGTCCTAGGTTTACATTTTGAAACAAGATATCTTTTGTAATTTATGATTTAAGTACTGTTTGTGTTTTTGTGTTTGTGTGTGTGTATATGTGTGTGTGTGTGTCTGTGTGTGTGTTTGTGCAGTTGGGGGGGGGTGGCTGGTTATTTTGGTATATAAACTTTATTTTTTACACGAGAGCCTGATTTCTCTTTGCATCGGGTATCTATCTATTAATCGGGTGTTTTGGAAAGTCACAGACAAAAATAAATAGACCTAAAACTAAATTCTCATTCCAAGTCCAGAAATATACTATTTTGTTATGATGTAATAATCTAATCAATGTATCTGCTGTCCTTAAACATCAAAACCCTTCTTCACTAAACAGTGCAAATAAAGTCTTATAGCAGATACTGAAGAGAGTGGTTGACAGCTGAATGGTTTACAGTTCAGCTACCTTGACTTGACAGGATTACAGCAGTCGAGAGTTAAACATTAAAACTCCACCTTAATAAATAGTGTACATTAAGTGCAGTGGTTGAAATTGAAGAGAGTAGTTCACAGATCGGCTATCTTGACTTGACAGGGTTACTGTGAGTTGAATGGTTTACAGATAAGCTACCTTGACTTAACAGGACTACAGCTGTCCAATGTTAAACAGTGCTCAGGACAAACGAACGTGTCAAGTTGGTAATTTGATCAAGACACAGGCCGAGTTGAAAGCTTTTATTGTTTGTATTCAGGTACCAGGTCGTTACCCCTCCACCCGCCCCCCACCACCCAACGGCGTGGTATTAAGTCTTTGATTTCATCGATTATATTTATGGAACATTTCTAAGACGGGAGTTTTTAAACCCAACCCAACCCCCTTTTCTGTTGTTATATAAACACGCAGAGACATAGGACTGGTGCCAGGTATAAGTATAGGTAACTGTGTTACATATAGTATCTTGTAGGTTAATTTTTTTTTACATGCGGTGCCAGTTATAGGTTACAGAGTGCTTTGTAGGTTACTTTTTTACATATGGTGCCAATTATAGATTTCTGAGTTACATATGGTGCCAATTATAGATTTCTGAGTTACATATAGTGTCGTGTAGGTTGCAGTGTTACATATAGTTTCGTGTAGGCTACAGTGTTACATATGATGTTCTATAGTTACTGTGTTGCATATGGTGTCGTGTAAGTTACTGTGTTACTTATGAAGTCGAGTAGTTTAACTTGTTAAGCGTGGTGCTAGTTATGTTACTGAGTTTAATATCGTGTTCTATTGGATACTGTATTACATGCGGTGCCATGTGGGTTACTTTCAAATAAGTTAGATGTGTTTTAAGGTGACATAATTTGATTGGTTCTTAACAGAAGTAGCCACTTCTGACAAACGCCAATTCTAATCATTGTTAACAAATTTTCTTTAACTGAACAATTATTATTTTGTAGGTACTGAAAAGCATAGGAAACAGAAAATGAAAAATAGTTAATGGTTGAATAATGATGCAGCAATAGAGGAAATGACAGAATTTTTATTTTGTTGTATGTGTATAGTCAATGGGACCAAATCAAATGTACCATCTTTTTCCTAAGCCCTAAATTCGGGAATGGAAGCCAAAGAGAGTTGATATTTTCCCCCGTACGACCTTACTGTAACCTGATATAACGGGAAACAAGCCTGCTTGCCAGGAGGTATAGTCCTCTTCATATTTCCTTACAGCCAAGTCAGAATAAATTATTGTTAATAGAACCATGCGCGACTGGCTGGCTGATGAGGGACTAACCAGTTTAATTCCTAAAATGTTAATTGATATTTTAAAAGCTTTCTTTGCAGTATGCGTTGTTTCTTTTGTTTTTCCGAAAGTGATTATGAGAACGGGTAATTTTCTTAAATCGTGAATATTTACTGAACAATAAAACCAAGACAAAAGAATAATAATAATAATAAATTGATTATTTATATAGCGCTGTATCCTAGTAAGGAACTGGGCTCACAGCGCTCTTCATGAAAGAAATAACATACCTATAAGTATTAAATTAACTTTCATATCATAACATACACAAAAATTACAGTACATTATACATAAGCTACGTTAATCATTTACAAGAAATGGACTGCTTTCCCATCTAATTTTCTCCCTTAAAAGCATTTCATTTAAAAAATGAAATTTTATGTACTTTTAATTATAAATATGATAATTTTAAATTTTGATTATTATGTAATTTTCATATATACTTTTCGCATTTTTCGTCCTTTAAAAAATGTTTAAAAGATTGGTAACCCGCTTCAGGGAAAAGATTTAAAAGAAACCAACCAGTTTTGAATAGGCAGCCTTAATTTCAATACGTTATTATTCCCGTGGGCAATGCTCACAAAATACAATCATTCGAATTCTGGTACTCAGATACGGTATTCCATGTCATCTATATATACCATTATTAGACGTTATAGTAATCAGATACGGTATTCCATGTCATCTAAATATGCCATCATTAGAAGTTATAGTAATCAGATACGGTATTCCGTGACATCTAAAGCTACCATCATTAGTAGGTATAGTACTCATAACCGGTATTCCTTGCAATCTAAACATATCATCATTAAGGGTTCTGGTACTCAGATACGGTATTCCGTGACATTTAAAAGTCGATAAAGATCACACACGATATGGAGAAGAAGAAAAAAAGTCAAAGTGTCGGACATAAAAGAAAATGTATCCGTTGGAGAAGTTTTAAAAATAAGAATGAATTCTAAAGAGCTGGAAGCTTGAAGTAAAACGAATCGATGAACATGGGAAATGAAGTACAATAAGATCGATGCCGCCACTGTTGTTATATGTTGGCCTAATAAAAGCCAAATGGTGAGTCTTCCATTGTAGCGGGGATAGATGGACTCAAGAGAAATGCCTAGCTGAAAGATCAGCATTTATTTTTACAAGAATGTCAATTTCGTCTCTCGTTTTTGAATTACTCAAAAAGTTGAGTATGGATTTGATATACACGTGTTGCCGAATATATAAACACCTGTAATATAGGGTGCTGGAGGGAAGAATAGAATATTTGCCGATTTATATATATTTTTTTGGTAATCATTTTCTTGGCTTAGTTGGATGAAAAAAAAATAATCATGTTCCATTAAAGCTAAGATCAGATCTCAAAATGTTTCATACGATTGCTCTATTTGAGAATGTTTCAACCTAATTTTAAAAGAAAAAAAATTGACATTGAAAGGCTCTGAATGAAAATGTTGCTGTTTTTGGCTGTTAAAGATCAGACGGCTGTCAATCGATTTTCTTTTCTTGCCAGCTCTAAGGCGACCGGCCAAAGCTTTGTTTGATGTTTGAAGTCTCTTGTCTCTTGATGGTCTTGTTCCCTCCTGGCAAGCGGGCATGTTCCCTCCTGGCAAGCAGGCTTGTTCCCTCCTCACAAGCAGGAATGTTCCCTCCTGGCAAGCGGGCTTGTTCCCTCCTGGCAAGCAGGATTGTTCCATCATGTCAAGCGGACGTGTTCCCTCCTCGCAAGCAGGATTGTTCCCTCCTGGCAAGCGGGCTTGTTCCCTCCTGGCAAGCGGGCTTGTTCCCTCCTGGCAAGCGGGCTTGTTCCCTCCTTGCAAGCGGGCTTGTTCCCTCCTGGCAAGCGGGCTTGTTGTTCTGTAACAAATCTGTCCTGGCTAATCGATAGCACAAAACAACGTCACGCCGGCTTTGTGGCCGGTAATAACCTGTTTTATACCGGCTTTAAATGACGATTACGTCTTGACTGCTCCAAACGATTAGCCGGCATTACTAGATTAGCCGGTCTGGGATCAGGGGGGAGATAACATGTTAGGAAACAGTGGGAAAGATCAATTCTTTTATGTGTCTGACCACAGAGAGGAACTTGTCAGACGAGGGTTCGCAATTGTGCCGGACTCATGTTAGTATTTGTAGGTACAAGTAATCAGGGAGTTTTGTGTAGTAGTTTCTGTGGTATTGAGTGCTTCGGAATTGTGCAGGACTCATGCTAGAGTTTGTAGATGCAATTATTCAAGGAGTATTTGTTTCTGCTAGTTTCTGTGGCATTAAGTGGTTCGGAACTGTGCAGGGCTCATGTTAGAGTTTGTAGGTGTAATTATTCAAGTAGTATTTGTTTCTGCTAGTTTCTGTGGCATTAAGTGACTTGGAACTGTGCAGGACTTTTGTTGTAATTTGTAGGTACAAGTTCTCAGACAGTTTTGTGTGTGGGAGTATATGTGATATTTAGTAGTGAGACGGATTCAAGTTTGAATTCTGGAACAGCAGAGTCGTTAAATTTATGTGATATAGAGTAGTGTATCGGTGACAAAATTATTTAATCTGCAACAGTGCCTTTCTTGTAAGCTGTGCTGAATTTGAAATACTTTTCATTGGAGTATGTGTCTTTTTTTTTAAAACATAGTTTTAAAAAAACAACAATTTTATTCTGTTCTTTAAAGTTCTAGAGAGGTCGTCTTATATTTCAGAGTCCTCATCTTTGTTAGCAGTTCCTTCAATATACACTTTTATACACTGTAATATTTGACTTAAGTCTTACATGTCATTGTCTGATATATAATGAATTATTTGATATGTTTGAGCTGTGTTAATATTCGTCTGAACAGTGGTCAGTTTCGTTATTGAACACATTCTTTTTTGTGTATATTTCTTTATGTCTGACTGATGTAAACGATGTGACAGACGGACACTGCACTCACGACATAGTAATTAGGAAATAAATAGGACGTAGAAACATTGATGGGTTCTCTTGGATATCAATAAAGAAATCAATATATCAATCGATAAATCTATCAATACATCAATCAATAAATGAAACTAGTCAATGTCCACGTAGTTCATGTTCATTTGTTTCAGATGACACCTCAAGATCAAGTAAGAAAGTTATGATGTCAGCACTTTGACTTACTGTTGGACGAAATGGCGGTAAGAATTACGTTTACTGTCAATGACAGCACACAAGTAAATACTTTGTGTGTACAATGTAACAGACAATTAGTAAAGTCAATCAATTTTTTTACTGCACGATATTAGACTCTTCAAGACACCACAGGATATTTTGATGATTAACATTTTATATCGTTTTATGAGAATTACAACTGACATAAGGAATCTGCGCTGTATGCTTGAGTGTTTAAATATTAAAGTTGTTCAGGTGCGTGAAAAAAAAAGAATTAGATTTCGTAAATTACAGCTAAAACATAAGTAGACGATAAAGAGTGCCACGAGATCACAAGTGGTAGTATCATGAGATGAAATACAATATTATAAATTGATACAAATATAATAATAGAACTTCGAAATAAGAATATGATAGCTCGGCTAGAGAAGAAGATGAAAGTACCACGATACTTCTTGATTTCATAGACAACTAAAAATATTTTAGTTACAAAAATGGTAGAAAGTACAACGCGATATAAGATATATGAAAATAAATGATACAAGTTGACACAGCGGATCATGTCTTTTAAGATTATAAATGATTTGATTAGAGCAGGGGTGGCCAGACCTGGAGTAACTAAGAGCTATTTTGAAATATATTTTTTAAAAAACTAGACGCCCCGAGGCGTAGTATACGCCACAGACTTGCTCATGGAGAGTTCAAAGAAAGTGGAGAAAGAACGGACACAAACTACAGCACGAAGAAATCAAAACAACGCGAGTGAACGTCGGTTAATAAATAGGAGGCGGGTAACAACACCCTCAGTGTGCATGTCTTTACGTTAACTCGCTATTTTTTATTTACTTAATGCTGCTTTTTGTGTCTGTACTCTCACCCCCCCCCCAAACCGTTCCTTGCACTGTCTATGATAAGCAAGTCTGCGGCGTATACTACGCCGCGGGTCTCTCCAGAGTTCCTTCTTTTCACTCACTCACAGTCGTTTGCCCAATCACACCTAATTTTGACAACTGTGTCTTTCGGGAAGTCTTCACCCATCACTAAATCACCGTCGCGGGTCAGGTAATCTTGGGAAAGAGGGATAAAAGAACGGGAACAAACAGACATTTTTTTTTAAAAAATTAAAAAAACGTTTTCACTGGGGCTTGAACCCATGACTTTCCACATATAAGGCGCACGTGATAACCAGTACACTACGTATCTCACGTTAGTCTGTGAAGGAACAATGCAAGTAAAACGCAAGGACCATTGTTAGTCTCGATACATTGGTCGACCCCAGCAAGGGTCATTCGTCATGCTCAGTTGCACATGCTTGCGTCGTGGTGTCTCGCATGGCCCAATGAAGAGAATTATATATAGATACACCATCATAGTTATACAATTAACAAATATTCAAATAAAGAAATTTATAAATAGAAACACACTGCATGTAGACTCATAATTATACTCATCATTAATTGTATGATTGTCTTATGCATGCGGCAAACCAGCCGCGGTTTTGCCACCGTTGGATTGGAGTATCAGGAGTATCAACATCGTCGGCGTCTGCGGTTTCTCCAAGGGCATAGACCAACTACGAGAGACCTCCAGGCATCTCTATCCTGGGCCAGCTTCTCCAGGATCTTCCATTCATGGCCAATTCTCTTGATGTCTGCCTCCAATTCTCGGCACCAAGTGTTTCTTGGACGGCCTCTCTTCCGCTTACCCTGTGGGTTCCATTTCAGGGCTTGCCTTGTTGTATTAGAAGCAGGTTTTCTTAGTGTATGACCAATCCACCTTCACCGCTTCTGAAGAATATCTTCCTCAATGGGCTTCTGTTTTGTCCACTGCCACAGTTCCCGGTTGCTGATTTTGCCCGGCCAGTGAATCCTGAGAATCCTTCTTAGACAATTGTTGATGAAGAACTTGATTCTGGTCAGGTTTACGGCCGTTGTTCTCCATGCCTCGGCTCCATATCGCAGCACAGGTTTCACCATGGCGTTAAAATTCCTTGTATAATTGTGTAATTAGTAAAGCATATCTATCTATTCTATATATATAATTCTCTTTGTGGTCTGACCCTGCGAGGCAACAAGAAGCTGCATGTGCAACAGATATTAATTTTAGAAAGCAGCGCACCAAATTACTGCACCAATGCATCAAAAGGTGTGCAAATTAAATATGCGCTGTAAAAAAATTATATGACGTTATTGTTTTTCGCTGATATTTTATTTTTGTAAAAGGGAACAATGTAAAAAGAGGATTTGATGATGGTTAATTATAACATCAAAAAACAACCCCTATTATAAAATACTTTGTGTGCATTTCAGAAACGTTTAATATTTCGTATTGATCAAACAAGGACAAGTTAGTTGGGCTTTTAAAAAAGGTCGGCGCCTAGGCGCCCTAAAAAGTGCATTAAAGGGGTAAAAGAACTCTCCATGAGCAAGTCTGCGGCGTATGCTACGCCGCGGGGAGTCTAGTTTATTATTAAATCCTTTATTTTAACTCGTAGTGTCTGAGCCCTTGCTTGTCGAAAAAACTTTGGATTGATTTTTAACCCACTTCCTCGTAAGCTAGCGAGATGAAATTTTGCAGGCAGACTCGTGCCAATGATAAAAATGAAGTATCAACATTTCATATGGATCGCATGTACTGTAATTAAATTATTGAATTTTTAGTTGATTTTATTTATCTCTATGTATCATGTTAATTTTTGAGATAGAGTGTCGTGTGCGTATTATATTGAACAACATTTTCTATCGCGCAATAAGGTGCGTATTTTATTGACAACACTTTTTATGAACATATTCCTGATCTGTGCGCATTATATTAAACACATTTACGATGCATAACTACAATTTAGTATTTTGGATGGTCTTGCACTGCGTATTATAATGAACTAGAGTGGTCCTCGTCGTATCGACGAACGAACGAAATAATGAACATGTCTCGTACATAAAGGATTTATAGTAAAAAAACTTGTATTTTTAGGGGTTCTTTTTATTATTTTTTCAAATAAATTGTTTACAGTCGTATAGAGAATTATTATTCTGTATTGTATGTCCTTAAAATACCATGTGCTTCGAAAATGAAACCGTAAACTTTCAAAAATTTCTTGGGGTCTCATTGATCCCCCAAAATCTGTCGGCCCGAGAAGGAGCGCAGACTTTGTTTCATGTCCCCGGGCGCAAATGACCGTAGATACGCCACTGTATTCAGATATTATAATAAGTTTGGGGTTTTACACTTATTGTCTTATCCGGATATTCCCATAAATTTGGATAATAATCGAATTGATATTGTCCTGAAGGAAATGGTATTTAGTTGTTTCCTCTTTTGCGTTTCTAAATACAGACCGTAGCTAGATGAATTACACGTTTTGCCACTGTTAAAGAGATATTTAAAATACGTCTATCCAACAACGCAACTGTTAGTAAGTCATTTAAAAAATGTCTATCCAACTACGCCACTGTTAGAGAGACATTTAGAATACGTCTAATCAACTACGCCACTGTTATAGTGTTATTGAGATAATTAAAGTACGCCCCTCTCAAGATTTAACCAATTTTTCACTTTTTACCACAGGGAAAGTCAGGAAAGAGAAATATTTCCGACGAAGAACGAAAAGGTACGTGCAAACTAAGACATACAAACTAAGACATACAAACTAAGACATACAAACTAAGACATACAAACTAAGACATACAAACTAAGACATACAAACTAAGACATACAAACTAAGACATACAAACTAAGACATACAAACTAAGACATACTTTATGTTACAACAGTTGCATGAATTGCCATTTTAAAAATATGAAATTGGAAGTGAAACTTTTCTTCAAGTGTATTTAAATACATTTTGAATGTACATTTCGTTAAAACTACATGGCATGCTTGACCTTTGACAACCAGAAATACGAGATCATTAAACCTAAAAGACTTGTTTGACTTTTGACCTCCAGAAATACGAGAGGCCTTTCAGATCCTGGACGAGGACGGAGATGGGCGACTTTCCCTGGATGACATGAAGACGTTACTCCAGTCACAGTTCATGGTGTTCACAGACTCACAGGTCACTGCCGTGGTCAAAGAACTTGATGAAGATAGTAGGTAGACCACTAGTAGAATATATATATTAGGGCTGTTAACGATTAATTTAAATTTAATCGTTAACTTTAAAAAAAATTAACGCTTAATTAATCGTTAATTTCGATTAAGGCAAAAAATTACAATTTATGATGTCAAAAGTAACACTTATTAAACGTTCTTGTTGAAAATCTAAGTAACACTGGAATGTCTCCTTTATATGTCATCTTTTAACCAACTACGCAAAAAGACAAGTGTGTTGACATTATCTGGTTCAAGTGATGAGCGGGTCTAATTGACAATATATCCAGCCGAGATTAACAATCATTCACATGGAACTGAGGTAACTGGTATGCACAAAATGGTCTTGCCATTGCCAAGGAATGACAGTCAGTCAATTAATAGTTTAAAACCAAAATATTCGTGTAATCGTCAGGAAATTAGTTATTATTTATCAGCAGCTATTTTTTATTATTATTTTTTTTTAAATTTGACCTCCAATAATTTGTAAGTGATGGTTCGATTAATCGTTAAAAATAATATAATCCAGTGGCGTAGCTAGGGGGGGCGGTGGGTGCGGTCCGCCCCGGGCGGCACACGTTTTGGGGGCGGCATTTGGGAGCATTTGAAAAGTACAGCCCTTTCGGACAACCGCCCTTTTTCTTTTGAAAGAGGAAAACCCGGGTGAAAATAAAATATTCGTACTTTCGAGTCGTAATTAACGGATTCTCAAGACATTTTTTATTAAATACTGTTTGTTATAACCAACGCATAACCGTTAAGAAATTTAAAATCGCTTAAAAATTGTATCGATTTTTTTTTGAAAATTAAGCGGTATACATCACAGATGAAGCTTTTTATAAGAAAACAACACAAAGAACACATCACTGCTGGACCGAATATACTATTAATATCGCCGCGACAGTTATTGCGTGGATTTTCGACATGCACAGAATGATACGCGAAAAAGTACCTACATGGCATTGTGGTTCAAATATTGTGTTTAACTTGCAAGTAGTAATTTATATTACTGTTTAAATTTTAAGAAAATTATTCTAAGGTAATTTATTTTTAAAAAATAATTTTCTTTTTGTTTGTTTTTTCCATTAAAGTAGCACAAACAAAATGTGTGCTTCATTAAAATACGTTTATTCACAAAAACTCTTATGCATATCCTATTAAAGTAATGTTTAAATAGTTTGAATTATTCTATTTTAGTGAAAACTATTATGATTTTTCACAAGAAAGATTAATCGCTTGTTTTTTCCCCCCAAATTTTGCATAATAGTGAAAATTTGTTAAGATCGTAGATGGCGTATCACCATTGAAGAAAATTATATATTGTTTTTGCTGTCAACTGTTTGATGATTTTTTCCAATCAAATTTTAACACGGAAAATAGTTTTAACAAATAGTGGAAATTTAATCTCAAAATAAGTCAACACGAGTTGAGTCTACTGCAGATTCGATCATTTTCCCAATGGAACGAATTTGAAATAATAATCGGACATGGTTCAACTTTTGATAAACTACAACAACAGAATATTGATAAAGAAATTTAAAAAAATGATAGGAAATTCTCACAATACTTGCTATAATTAGATCTTAGCTAAACAAAATTTGGTGTTGAGAGGTCATCGTGAAAGTATTCATGAGGAAGACATCAATTCAATTGAAAATATAGGACATTTTCTAGAGCTTTTGGACTTGTTGGCCAAGTACGACCCAGTATTATGTGAACATTTAGTACAAATTAAGATGCGTAATACATATAGTGTCTCTTAAAATGAATTCATAGACCTAGTGAGAGGGGCAGCGATAAAAACAATAATGGACCAAATAAAGCAAGCTAAAAACTTTTGTATGATATTTGACAGCTCTCCAGATATTTCCCACAAATATTAAACTAGTCAAATTTAAAGATACGTAGTTTTTGATGTTGGCGAAGTTAAAGTTGTAGAATCGTTTATTTACTTTGTAGAAAATAAAGGAAACGCCAAGTTAGAAGGGAAAAACAGGTGATTGGGGAAAATTCACAAGACGTGGTCCTATCTTTTGAACATGAAGTACGCCGAGAAATGTTTTAATCTATGGATTGAATTATAAAGGAATTAAAAGAACTCTTTGATCAGTTGCATGTCCTTGCAAGAAAATATTTGTGTATAATCCCATGTAACAATGTAACCTACTAAGTGAAGAAATTGAATGTCAAATAAATGATTTTTATTGAAATTGATAAAGAACAGTTCCATAATGAAAGAAAAATGATCCAGGTTTTGTGGCTGTACCTATACTACAAAAAGAGGCATTGCGTTTGCAAAATAGAGGAAAAGGCCCGCTTGTCGTATTAGTTTATAAATAAAGCTTAAATATATTGTTTTCATTGCACAATTTGTTTGTGTATTTTGTATTCTAAGAATTTTTATAACAATTATTGTTATCAGTGTCGCTAGTTGTGAAAGGAGCTTCTCCAAACTGAAGTTGATAAAAAAAGAATTATCTTTGTTCCACAATGAGTGCATGATAAAAGACAGGGGTTGGGAAACCATGGCTCGCGAGCCATTTGTGGCTCTATTGATGGCTGCATCTGGCTCTCAGACAAATGTTCGACTATTCTTTAAAAAACCTTTATTCAGATTCATTTGAATTGCATAAGCAATAAACAGCATAACAATGATATTAAAAAGAATTAAAAGACATAATTATGGTACATTTAGTGTTGAAATTACACAAAATACACACATTTACTTGAATTTTTAGTTTTAAAAATAATGTATGGCTCTCTCAGACAAAAACTTTCCCGACCCTTGATTTAAGACTACACAATCTTGCAATATTGTCCATAGAGCAAATATAACAAATTATTTAAATTTTGTTAGCATAATACACGATTTTTCTACTATGAAAGTTAGGAAAATAAATGTATAAATAATATGTTTACATACTCATCTACACAATTTGTTTGTAAAAATATAATTAAATAATTTATTTATAAATACAAAATAAATGCATACTAATTGGTAATTTCATTTTTGGTGTAAATTTAGAATACGTTTGTCTCATTGGGGGGGGGACCTTCAACCTCATTAACTTTCTTGTAACCTTTAAAAAAAAAGTATCTTGTATTTTTATAAAATATGTATTTATAGGTATAATATCTTATTTGGCCTCCTTTATTGCCGCTAACTTAAATATGGTATTCAATGGTAGAAATGTTCGCTACCTTTACTTTGTTTCAATTACAATTATTTTTTATGTTTATTAATTTATAAAAACCATAATACTATCTACTTAGAAAGGGCGGCAAATTGGAGACCGCCCCGGGCGGCAAAAGGTCTAGCTACGCCACTGATATAATCGTTAAAATTATGTAGCGATTATTCGTATTTCTGCAGCCCTAATATATATTATATGTTACCTAGTGAGGTAGATGATTATGGTGGGTTTTCAGGATGAAGATCCTGTAATTCCTTACAAAAATATAATCCAAACAAACATTGTATAATTTTATAAAATGTTTCTACTTCCAACACGCCTTATGTAAATAAAGTATAGACTATTAATAGACCACTAATAGACCATTTTCTAAATATTTTTAGACCAAAATTTCACAAATAATATATAAAATCTTTAAATGCAAGATGATGTCCCTCGGCGTCACTTGGGTAATAATGGTTTAGAAAATTACTTGACTTCTCTGTGCTATTAAAAAGTATCAACATATTAAATACTGTTTTGATGAATGCAAAGGATTCAGATTACGATGAATTTTATTCTCTTATCCGTCTTTAAAAAAAAATATTTAGAAATTATTAGAACAAGAAACTGTCGTATAAATATGCATAAAATGGCTTACGCTTTCCTACAATTATTTAGAGAAATCTTCATATCATTTTGGACAAAATCATATTATAACCATCTTCACGCGTATGAAACATATTTTATGAGACTATTCACAATATATAATATGTTATTAATTTTTTAAAATACTTTAATTAATTTTAATTACATTTTTGGCTCGGTAAAGATAGTCATACACTTATAAGCTCATCTTTAAACAACTGACTTAATCCTCTACGCGTGTTCGCGACAGTTCTAAATTATTAGCCAGACCATAGTAAATAGAGAAACAAGAGTAAAGCTTAATAATCACTGTGTGTGTGCATGTGTTGTTTTTCCGCTGTGATCTTCGAGGACCATTCTCATACTAGCTATGTGCCGTAGCAGCTTGGCGTGTCCTTTGGTGGCTTATGAGACCTATCTTTACCCTTGGCGTGTCCTTTGGTGGCTTATGAGATATATCTTTACCCTTGGCGTGTCCTTTGGTAGCTTATGAAACCTATCTTTACCCTTGGCGTGTCCTTTGGTGGCTTATGAGATCTATCTTTACCCTTGGCGTGTCCTTTGGTAGCTTATGAAACCTATCTTTACCCATGGCGTGTCCTTTGGTGGCTTATGAGATCTATCTTTACCCTTGGCGTGTCCTTTGGTAGCTTATGAAACCTATCTTTACCCTTGGCGTGTCCTTTGGTGGCTTATGAAACCTATCTTTACCCTTGGCGTGTCCTTTGGTGGCTTATGAGATCTATCTTTACCCTTGGCGTGTCCTTTGGTGGCTTATAAGACATATCTTTACCCGAAAGTTGTGTCCTCGGGTTGGACAATAAATGATCGGGAATTCATCTGGAGGGTTACTAGTTACGAGCACGATCCTTCCTGGCCTGTCTTCAAGACTTGGCAGTAAGCTGTTTGTTCGCCTCAAAGACTGCTGTGCCGTTCCGTATCATAAGGCGTAATGGAGGCAAGGTCGCTGGCTGCGAATGTCGTAAGCCTTCAATGCGATTTTTGAGCGTGCCCTTGTAGCGATTTCTTCATGTAACAATTGTGTCATATAACGAGAACCATTGAAAGACCACAAATTGACCATAAGAAAATCTCGACAATGTGTAAGCATCACTTAGTAGATTTCCAAGAATCGTCTCATAGAACTTTCACTAAGATATTATTATTTTTAAAGTTTATAACGGTCCTGCGACATGAATGAGCGAAACTGAACAAGGTGAGTGTCACATCTGATTAACATAATTTTGTGACGTAAGGTCACATGTACAAGAGACGCGGGAAGAAAGGAGCATTTCTATTGGTTGAAAGTGTTGGGCGAACAGTTGTGTGTAGACTTCCGACGAGGGAAGGTTGTATCGTGTATACTTAAGATTTCCACGTCATATTACCTCAAATGATTCTTATGTGTACAATATATATATATATTAAAGTTGTTTTGGATAAATGAATTCGTCAGTGAATTATTGTGCACAAGATTAATTACTGTGAGAACGCCTACATAAAAAGAGATACAAAGTTATATAGTTACAGTGAGGTCACATTCCTGTTTTTCAGACAGTGGGTTCATTGAGTACAAGGAGTTTGAGAAGTATGTCCTAGAGAACAATCTGTCCAAGCCGACAGTGGAGGAGTTCGGTGCTGAGATGAAGGAAGCCTTCCAGATGTTCGACACGGACAAGAACGGTTTCATCGACGCCACGGAGTTCAAGAACTTTATGACGACGTTAGGTGAGTCTGGATTAGTGGATACAAAGTTAGTGTTAAGATAACTGGTTGTGTTCGTGGGATGGAATGACTTGTCTTGTAAAAGTTAGTAGACTGCGTTGTATTATCATTGCCAGTTTGATATTATCTTATCTATTACAAACGTACCTTCTATACAGAAGATTACTGCGTCCTATGATTATATGTGGTTTATGCCCACTCTTGCGTTTTTATTAGAGGTTTTGAATGTTGATAGAGTATTGGTTTCCCTGGTTTCATCAGGCAACCAATGCCATGTCCAAAGTCCGGACGGGAATAACGAGAATTTGTATGTTTGTTCTTGCATTTGGAATAAGAAAAGTTTTTATTTTTTTATCCCTTTGTCTATCTGAGGGTTGTACTAGATTATCTTTGTGTTTTATTTTCAAGTTAGAATTAATTGCTTTATTTACAATTATGATTTCGTAATGAATGACACAATCAAACTATTAATACGTGGATTAAGAATTTATAGGAGAAGGGGTTAGGGGTGAAGTTTATCCAATATTTATGCAATCTAGTTTTTGTGTTATAAATATAACATTTAAAAGTTTAATTTATTTAATAACATAATTAGAGATAAACAAGTGATTTAAAAGAATTGTTATTCCCTCGTTTGTTTGTTGTTGTTTTGGTGTTAATTTTCAATATTTTAATTTCTAATTATTGTAATTTTTTTTTATTTGAAGAGGCGTAATTGTAAGGTTTTATTTTCAGTAATTTCAACGTGCAGAAAACAAATAAAATTAAAATGTAAATGTTACTTGGCATTGGTTAATACGACAATGACATGACGTAGTTGTTTGAATTTTTAATTTTACTCGTTGTCATTAAAATGAAATAGAAAACAGTTTTACATTGAAATTAAAAATATTAAAAGCTTTACAATAATAAGTATGTATAACTCGAGTGTAAGAGATTGTATGTGGAATCATCAAAAAACATTTTGCCTGACAGGTCTAAAGAAATGTATAATTCGTTGGCGCGATTCTACTAGCATCTATCAATGTTTGCATACCTGCATGCCCCCTCCCCTCAATTTCTGTTCAAATCTCAGCATCAGTATTTCACTATTTTAATGAGTCTCACATGTGCCTAAAGTGTGTTCCTTTTTGTTGATGTTTGTGCAAACTGTATCATGGCGGGATTTTAAAACATTTTGATCTATTTGTCGATGTTTTGGTAATTGTGTTTATTGGATTCCACATCCCAATCCAGGTGACAAAATGAGCGATGAGGAGGTTATGAATATAATGAAAGAGGCCGATACAAATGGTGATGGACAAATCGACTATTTGGGTAAGTTTGGTTGCTTATTAAACTTTTAAAAAATAATAAAATTCACGAGTCATGTCATTGATTTGCAGACCTATTTTTATATGTTAACAACCAATTTTCTATATTTTTCCTTGATATTTAATAATAGGCAAACCAAAGGGAAATTTTAAACCACGGTCATCATGGGGTCACCTTATACAGTAGCTCGTATAGAAGTAGAGCATTCACATGTCTACCTAATTGTTGGCTGGTGTTCGCGGATTCATTTTGCTGTAGCGGAAGATTTATATTTTCTAAAGTTCTGTTATTGCTTTAGCAGTTCAAATCTTGCAGAATAAAGTTGAATCGGAAATGAGATTTTAATAAGTTAATGATAAATATTTTAAATTAAAATTATTTAATGGTTTAAATATATGATTAACTTTGGATACAAAACAAAGAGAAGAAATTACGTACTCTCTAGACTCTAGCTAAAGAGCTAATCCCTGGAATCTGATTTTAAATTATAACTACGTTGCAAAAAAAAATTCTTGAAAAAAATAAAGTTTTACTTTCCATATTATGTAAGGTTATTATAATAAACTACTGAAATAATCTTAACATTTGTCTACTTTCACAGAATTCTGTGCTCACATGACGAAAAGCTTTTGAGACATTGGTGAATTCATTGCATCGTCCATTACCTATCTGCTTGCAGTTTATTGCCATTGCCATGTTTTGTGTTTGCTTAAATATTTGATATTCAGCTGTGGATGCCTCTGTGGTCAGATGTTACTTGCCACTTTGGCCACGCCTACTGACACAGATGTTACTTTACCACTTTGGCCAGGCCTATTGACACAGATGTTACTTAACACTATGGCCAGGCTTAACGCCACGGATGTTACTTGCCACGTTTCCATATCATTCGTTCGGTGATTTCCGATATTTTTCAGTTCAATTTTTAAAAAATTTGAAATAGAATTGAAAAATTTTAAAAATAAAGAGTTATTAAAAATTGTTGCAGTCGTTAACAAATCAATATTATCTTTTAACGAAGAGTTCAGGATGAGGTCGAATAATTTTTTAAGTGAAAGTGTGTGCATTTAATTAAATAATTTACTGGTTCGGACATTATTTGATATCATTTGCAATCAAGCTATCAGGTATCCATACATCCACCCATCCATCACTGTGGCGTTACAGCCCATGTAGGGCTTGGGCTGCCTCACCACCCCCTATCTCAGTCCTAATAATTTCTTCTCCAAAGATTGAATGCCCAGCTGTTGTTGATTTTTCTCTACATCATCCATCCACCTAAGCCTAGGTCTTCCATTGAACCGTTTTCCTCTGGGGCTTTGGTGGTATAAGTATGAAAAAAAGAATAACAATTTCTTATAGCTGCGTCTTCTTAAAAGAATTAACAAATTCCAAAAATATATATAAAGTAAATAAATTTTTAAAAATTATTTTAAAAATAAAAACTAATAAAAATGAAAAAAATAAAATAATTGTTCAGTTTAATTGGCAGCAATGTTCCCTCTAAGATTCGTTGTTCCGTGTGCAAAGCACAAAAACTCGTGTGCAAAGTTGCACAGCATCCATTTTTTTGTGCATTATTTTACAAAATATGCTGGGCGGTATTCTAGACGGCTGCGCGGCGTCGGTCAGATATCTGCGCGGCCGCGCAACCGCGCAGCTTAAAGGGAACATTGATTGGCAGACATTTTTTTATTGTTGAGTTAAAAGTAAAAGACATAATTTGCAAAGTTAAGTTCAGGTCAATGATTTTAGCTTTAAAGTTTATGCAACTTTAAATTAGCTGTTCAGTATAAAAACAAATTTGATACAATAAAAACAACAACAAAGAATATGTTTATAAATTAAATAAGTACTTATAGATTTTATCCAAATATATTATCACATTGTAATCTTTCCCATTGTTACTAGACATTTGATATTAATTTATTGATTGTAATTACACATGAGTAATAAACATTTAGGATTAAAAGGGACTTTTAAATACCGCCCTAAACTCCAGTGTCCTCCGTCAGAGTCTTCAGTTTAAAATAAATCCTCGTAAAATTGCATATTTTAATGTTGAGTTTCGTTTAGGACAAAGATATTTTCAATACATTTCAACTTCACAATACAAAGACAGGTATGTTTAATAGTTAAAATTTTGCATCAGAAAAGAAAGCACAATTAAATTAACTATTTGAAAACCGACACATCTTTAATGTATTTTTATTGCATTTATCCTTAAACGAAAGATATATTGACCTATATACTCCTTAGGTTTTAAGTATGCACTAAGCATGTGAATATTTTTGGAAATAGGGCCCATATAACCAACCCCCAAACAAATAACCATCTAACACTTAAATCCAGGATCACAATAACCAGGCTATCCTGAACCTTACAATATGATAGAATAATAATCTCAAAGTTTCTTGTACATGTCATAAGTTCTACAAGCATTCATCACTAAAAAAGAGGTTAATACTAAATGCACACTTGTTTTAAATAAATTTTTTAAAACACTTTAATAAAGACATTAACAACCTTATAGATCTATTGTAAAAGTAGCTTATAAACATTGTCATAATGCGTTAATCACTCACGAGGTACTAGTGTTTATTTTATTTATTTTTTAATTTTTATAACAGAATAATAATTACTTAAAATTCAGTTCTTTATAAAGATGTTATGTTCCCCTTGAAATTATTCGAGTTAGGTTACTTTCTTGTCCTCTGTTTGTTTGAGATGCATGCACAGCTCATTCTGTTTTGGACTGGAAGACAACTCTGCTTGTGTTGAATTTATTGACAACTCCTCTTTTTTGGGATTGAGAGACAACTCATTTTGTTGGGGACCCACAATCACCTCAATGTCAGTATTGGGTAGAAAAGCAAACTTTTTATAATAGACAGCAATCAGCAAGGCCAAGATGGACAGAGCAGCGGCCATCATCCTCAGCCTAACGGCCATTGCATGGAACCGGAAGCGGAACTCGTTCAAATTGTACAAGGAGCATGCCCCAGTGGACTGACATGTTGTCTTCCATAACATACAGGTGCTGTCAACCAGGGCGCCGAATATTATTGGACCAGGAAACCAACCTTAAAAAAATAAAACAGCAGGAGCGAGCTAAGTTCATGATGCGTTTTTAAGTTATGAGAAATAAGATGTAATCCATTATAATATTTAAAAACAATTTTTTAAAATCTTATGAAAATAAAACAACTAAAATTATTGAATATTTTAATTAAATTAATACTAATTATGTGTAATTATCATTAAATGTTCGATAATTATGAAGAATGCTTAATGTAAAATTTGATGACATTATTCTCCTCTATATGTTAAGAATATTTTAATTGAAGATGTCAAATTAAAATTTAAAAAAAAACAACTTATCTCTTGATGGTACAACACAATCAGTAAATAATTTTTATATTTGTAAAAAGTGATTGTTTTGCTACTGTAGTCAATGTACTGCTATCAATCGTATTTATTTTATGTTTCGACAAACTGCTGTTGTAGTTTGATCATTTAATTCATATAAGCTATATAATATCATTATTGTAAATGTACAGTGCAAGTTAGAAACCATTTTGAGAAACTACATCATTAGATTTCTTTTCCCCGTACATAAAAATTAAACAGACAAAAAATGTCTTTACCTATCAGTGTTGAGGAAAACGAAGATAATCCGATGGCTAATGGCTTATCCACTTCCTGGACTGATCTATAGATTAAACGACCAAATTATGCACACGTTAGCATACATTTTTTTTATAAATATGAATAAATAAAGAATTGACAAGATGAATAACTTCCTGCTTTCAATTCGGTGCATCCCTTATTTTATCTTTACTATGATCGTTCTACTTATTATATCTTTACTATGTTGACCCTGACCTACCGAAACTAGAGATAAAGCCAGCCATGATGTTGACCTTGACCTACCTGATACTAGAGATGAACCCAGGCCCAATGTTGACCTACCTGAAACTTGAGCTAAAGCCAATCATGATGTTGAACTACTACCTGACACTTGAGATAAAGCAAGACATGATGCTGATCTACTACCTGACACTTGAGATAAAGCCAGACATGATGCTGATCTACTACCTGACACTTGAGATAAAGCAAGACATGATGCTGACCTACTACCTGACACTTGAGATAAAGCCAGACATGATGCTGATCTACTACCTGACACTTGAGATAAAGCCAGACATGATGTTGATCTACTACCTGACACTTGAGATAAAGCAAGACATGATGTTGATCTACTACCTGACACTTGAGATAAAGCCAGACATGATGTTGATCTACTACCTGACACTTGAGATAAAGCCAGACATGATGCTGACCTACTACCTGACACTTGAGATAAAGCCAGACATGATGCTGATCTACTACCTGACACTTGAGATAAAGCCAGACATGATGTTGATCTACTACCTGACACTTGAGATAAAGCCAGACATGATGCTGATCTACTACCTGATACTTGAGATAAAGCCAGACATGATGCTGACCTACTACCTGACACTTGAGATAAAGCCAGACATGATGTTGATCTACTACCTGACACTTGAGATAAAGCCAGACATGATGCTGATCTACTACCTGATACTTGAGATAAAGCAAGACATGATGTTGATCTACTACCTGATACTTGAGATAAAGCAAGACATGATGTTGATCTACTACCTGATACTTGAGATAAAGCCAGACATGATGTTGATCTACTACCTGATACTTGAGATAAAGCAAGACATGATGCTGACCTACTACCTGATACTTGAGATAAAGCCAGACATGATGCTGATCTACTACCTGATACTTGAGATAAAGCCAGACATGATGCTGATCTACTACCTGATACTTGAGATAAAGCCAGACATGATGCTGACCTACTACCTGATACTTGAGATAAAGCCAGACATGATGCTGATCTACTACCTGACACTTGAGATAAAGCAAGACATGATGCTGATCTACTACCTGACACTTGAGATAAAGCAAGACATGATGCTGATCTACTACCTGACACTTGAGATAAAGCCAGACATGATGCTGATCTACTACCTGACACTTGAGATAAAGCAAGACATGATGCTGACCTACTACCTGACACTTGAGATAAAGCCAGACATGATGCTGATCTACTACCTGACACTTAAGATAAAGCCAGACATGATGCTGATCTACTACCTGACACTTGAGATAAAGCAAGACATGATGCTGACCTACTACCTGACACTTGAGATAAAGCCAGACATGATGCTGATCTACTACCTGACACTTGAGATAAAGCCAGACATGATGCTGACCTACTACCTGACACTTGAGATAAAGCCAGACATGATGCTGACCTACTACCTGACACTTGAGATAAAGCAAGACATGATGCTGACCTACAACCTGACACTTGAGATAAAGCAAGACATGATGCTGATCTACTACCTGACACTTGAGATAAAGCCAGACATGATGCTGACCTACTACCTGACACTTGAGATAAAGCCAGACATGATGCTGACCTACTACCTGACACTTGAGATAAAGCCAGACATGATGCTGACCTACAACCTGACACTTGAGATAATGCAAGACATGATGCTGACCTACAACCTGACACTTGAGATAAAGCCAGACATGATGCTGACCTACTACCTGACACTTGAGATAAAGCCAGACATGATGCTGACCTACTACCTGACACTTGAGATAAAGCCAGACATGATGCTGACCTACTACCTGACACTTGAGATAAAGCCAGACATGATGTGACTACTACCTGACACTTGAGATAAGCAAGACATGATGCTGACTACTACCTGACACTTGAGATAAAGCCAGACATGATGCTGACCTACTACCTGACACTTGAGATAAAGCCCGGCATGATGCCCATTGACATGATCAGCGCGCCCAGGAACATGACTGTCAGGTAGATGATGTGATTGTTGCAATGACTCTCACACAGTCCACTCCTGGCTGTTTGGGTTGTGTTTGGGGACAGACACGTGCAGTTGACAAACACCTGGAGCGTCAGTGGGCATCAAGATCAAGATATTAGGAGAAATCAATATTGTGATCACATAGAAATCAATATTATAATCATATAGAAATCAATATAATGAAATCATATTTTAATCATTTAAAAATCAATGTTATAATCATATAGATATCAACATTAAAATAGTAATAAATTGTATTAAAATTGAACAAAGGCATAATAACACATATTGTGAAAAGCGTTGTTCACTTTCAACCTTTTTTCAACATATAGGAATCAAACTTTCAAATTAAGGCAATTGAATTATTACTCTTTTTCTTTTCAAATCTGACACGCCAGAAAGATTAGTTGAACTATTTTTGTCCCGTCCTCCTGGAAGTGAATATCAGAGCCAACTCTAGACCCACAGCAAAGGGAAATTACTTAAAATAATGCCTGATGTGTACAGAGGCACTCAGGGCTTGAAAAGGAATGTGGTATAGGAGGGGAGATGACCGCGTGAAGAGACTTTATAATAATGGAACTATTTTAGGTTAAGGAGTTTTCTGGTAATTATGTAGAACTAGTGTATCACCCGTCAAAAATGACGGAAGTTTTCAAATAAATACACATCAGATTAGAAAATAACGTAATACAGAACTTTCATTTATTTTATTTATTTTTATTTGATTCATTTATTATCATATTGAACAATTTAATGCGGAATGTTCTAAAAGAGTTATTTTTGGTGCAGAACTATAAAACAAAATCGATCGCAGCACCACCTAAGAGCATTAAAAATTTATCAGCGCCACCTAGTTACATCCATACATACAGACAAAGGGAATTATGTATATTGATAGAGCTCCCACGTTATACATGTATTTTTATGTTTGTTGGTTTGTACTTTACTTCCTATGACGTGGCATTAAGTGACCAAATCCGTAGTATTCAAACAACCAAGTCCTTCAAAACTGCACTTAAGACACATCTTTTCAAAATTCATTTTCCAAATTATTGAAACAACAATTCTTTTAACGATTAACGTTGCCTTGTGTGTTATGTACTGTAATTAATGTGGTTGTTATGGTATGAATGCTAATTTATTACTTATATGTATGTTAATACCTTCATGTAAAGGGCTGTGAGCCCAGTTCCTTACTGGGATACAGCGCTATATAAATTATCATTTTATTTATTATTATTAAATTGACAGATTTATATTGAATCACAATTTGAAAAGCCTAATACGTTAATAAAATTGGATTAAAAGCAGAAAACTAATCAAACTTAATTTAGGCACCTAGAACAATGTATTTGTATAATATTTGAATTACCATTGCCTTCTGCTTATATTTTATATAAATTCCCTGTAGAAAAGTTTTACAATAACCTGATCAAGTATCACTGTGTTATAAAGATTTGGCCTTAGTCCACATCAACACGCTTTCAACATTTACATGCGGGGGCCACCCATAATTGACTTATTAGTTGGGGGTGAAGGGATTCACATTTTTTTGTGTAGATGAGTGACACGTCACATAGCAGTATCATTATTGGAAAAATTAAATTTTATACACAATGCAAATTATGTATATAACAGCCAGGCCCATTGCCAGGCATGGTTTTGCCTTAGACAATTAGGTGAATGTGAACCCTCCTGTCTTACTGGGAAACACAATATCAGCTCAAAAAATCAACCATGAAAGGACCCTTTCACGTTAGGGCATCCAAAACTAGAGTTTTCGCTTTTAACAAACATTAGGACTGATGAAACGACATAACTTCTATTTCAAAATGGATGTAGACAAAGGTTACCAAATAACTGTGTCTGCTCGGGTTAGCATGTCAATGATGGTACACATTTATTTGTTGGATTGACGTGAATCTAGTACTTTTTTTAAAAAAAGGATATTTAGATGGGAATTAGACTTTTTTTTAAGAGAGATTTCTAGATAACTAATTTTTATTGTGAGTCTTTCCCTTAGTTACGTCACACGCCGGTGGAATGTTATTCTAAAAAATGCGATAATTTGTGACAGATCGAGATGGTATAGAATACTACAGTTAAATAGAAGGGGTCGGTAATAATTAATTGTATATTTGTAAGGGATTCTGGATTCTTTTTTAATCATTGCATTTTTTCTTTCAATCGCAAAAAAATAATTAAAATATATCGTTGTTAAAAATAGTTTTAAATAAAAGTTGGGTTTTTTTAAAGTTGAGAACTACACGCCCTTAACCGTCAATGCAGTTAATAAAACATGGACCCGCAAAGTGGCCTGAGTAATGTGGACCCAACTAATCAGCCCACAGAAAAATGATCGAAATGTTCACCGAGACAATCGAATCGACTCACTTGCAAAAGGCGTGTGATTTATCAATAGATAGATTCGCACAAAGGAAATTACAATGTATCCAGAAAGTTATTTTAAAAAACCCACCAAAATCAAGTCCATTTTGCATTGTAATGTGGTCTCAAAATTGTAATAATAATTTTTTTTAAAAAAGACATTTCGAAAAATAAACTCATAAGTTTCGATTGACTTGTATCCCATACGTTGCTAGACATTTTTGTGGCGGGCCCTAAAGTTGGGGGTCACTAAAGTCGCGGTAACCTGGCGAAATTGATGTTCTGGTTCTTTTGTTAAAAAGTGAAAGTGTGAGGAGGAGGTGGATGGCTTTCACCGCGAGTTTAGAACCGCTGATCTAGGGAAGTGTATCGACACAGGTGCATTAGATCGATAATCATGGGGAATGGGGGAGGGCGTGGTTGGTAAATTGTTTGTGAAGGACAGTGGTGGATGGGGGCGAGGGGGCGTGGTTTTTTTTTGTCAAGTATTTTTAAGGCGGAAATGGTTACAAAACTCAGTGCTGTTATATTTCAAAAGTAGGGGGGGGGGTCTAACTGTGTGTGACAATAAGACAAGGGGGTATAAGGATAAAAATCGACTCATTTTTGCGTGATGCCATTTTTGGATGGCTCCTTTGTATTTCAATTACTATTTGAATTAATAAATTTTGTCTAGATAAATAACAGAAGAATAGTTTTAAACACTCTTGTTGAAATTATAAATAGTGTATAGGACGCCCAAATAAGGGGAAAAGATAAATAACCTTCAAGTAAGGATGGCTTAGGCCTTGTTCCGTAACGTTAAGCTAAGATACGCAACAGGTTAAAACTTCTTACCGTATTTGTGTCAACAGACGCGCAGCCCGCGTGACAAGGAGAAAAGTAGTTCCTGTTGTCTGCCCCGCAGATAGGGAAGAAGTTTTGGTTGTCACAGTTACAGTTGTTAATACATGTTCCGGTTTCAACCTCCATCTCCCTGCAAAAGATGTTGCAAAACTTGATAAATCCTTACATTTTATTAATAAATGTGTATACACAGTTTTTTTTAATAAATATCTGCCTTGATCTAAATAATGACTTCAATATTTCTCCGACTTTTCGTGGTCCGAGCTGGCTGAAATTTTGTTAACGTAACGAACGATGTCTGGTGGAAATAAAAGAATATATCATTATCATCATTGATTATTAATAATTAATTAGTTTAAATTCATTTGTAAATTTTAACTAAAATCGTATTTCTTGTAATTTTCCTAATAGCAAAGAGTGAGTTGGCGTAGTGGTAGTGTACGAGCCTTCTGACATTAAGACCAAAGATCCACCCCATCAGTCGGTCATGTTACATTCCACTGTTTAAACTCTAAAGGATGTTCAAATTTTTAATGAGACAATATCAAACGCTTAGGTTTAATTTCACTAATGAGTAGGCTAGGACCTGCTAATTCACTCTGTGTACAATGTATTAGGACCTGTCAACTAACTCTGTTTACAAATTATTAGGACCTATCTACTCACTCTGTGCACACATTATGAGGACCTATCCACTCACTCTGTGTACACATTATGAGGACCTATCCACTCTGTGTACTCATTATAAGGACCTATCAACTTACTCTGTGTACAAATTATGAGCACCTATCAACTCACTCTGTGTAAACATTATAAGGACCTAACAACTCACTCTGTGTAAACATTATAAGGACCTATCCACTCACTCTGTGTAAACATTATAAGGACCTATCCACTCACTCTGTGTAAACATTATAATGACCTATCTACTCATTCTTTGTACACATTATGAGGACCTATCAACTCGTTCTGTGTACACATTATGAGGACCTATCAACTCGTTCTGTGTACACATTATGAGGACCTATCCACTCACTCTGTACACATTATGAGGACATATCCACTCACGTTGTGTACACATTATGAGGACATATCCACTCACGTTATGTACACATTATGAGGACCTATCCACTCACTCTGTGTAAACATTATAAGGACCTATCAACTCACTCTGTGTACACATTATAAGGACCTATCAACTCACTCTGTGTACACATTATGATGACCTATCCACTCACTCTGTGTACACATTATGAGGACAAATCCACTCACGTTGTGTACACATTATGAGGACATATCCACTCACGTTGTGTACACATTATGAAGACCTATCAAGTTACTCTGTGTACACATTATGAGGACATATCCACTCACGTTGTGCACATATTATGAGGACCTATCCACTGACTCTGTGTACACATTATGAGGACATATCCACTCACTCTGTGTACACATTATGAGGACATATCCACTCACGTTGTGTACACATTATGAGGACCTATCCACTGACTCTGTGTACACATTATGAGGACCTATCAACTTACTCTGTGTAAATTATAAGGACCTATCAACTTACTCTGTGTACATCTATGGCGGATTAAGGGGGGGGGCTGAACGGGCTAAAGCCAGGGGCCCCCGATGATTTAGGGCCCCCAAACTTAGCATATTTTATAATAAATGTGGACAAATGTATACATGAATTGCTGAAAATATGATAAATTAATAAAATCTCATCTATTAAAATGATCTCTTTTCCTACACGATATTCTTAGCAGTCAAAAAACCTGATTTGATAGGCTCAATAACAGACATTATTAAAGAATATTTTTATTTTTTTAAAATTATCTACCCTAAATGAGCTCTCTTGGCCGAAGGTGAAGTACTAAGGCTTGTGGTGCAAGCGGTGGTGGGTTCGATCCCCGGGTGGGGTGTGAATTTCTTTTTTTCATGTGTTTTTTTAATTTTATAAATTGTCTTTTACACTCAATTTTAGGATACCGGCAAAAAGTTATTTCTTCGAATTCGGTTTTTTCATGAATAATCATTTTGGATGAATATTTACAAGTTACAGTCTTATATTAGCTGCTGGCAATCATTTTATCTAAAGGTACACTGGCTGGATAGGGCCCCAGTTTGAATTGCAGCCAGGGGCCACGTGCAGCCTTAATCCGCCCCTGGTGTACATCATAAGGACCTGCCAACTGACTCTGTGTACAAATATTAAGGACCTATCAACTCACTCTGTGTAGCCCTTATGTATGACGGGCTGGTCACATCCTGTTAGAAAGCCAATGGCGACCAACACACTGCCAATGACCTTGCACAGTATCACCAACTTGAGGCATGCCAGGGGGGATAATTTCAACTTTGACGTGACACAACCCCCGACAACTGTTCCTAACGATGCAGCCAACACATTAATGGTTCCTGTAGTTAGGAGTGATGGGAGAGCATTGTACATTTACTGTCAAAGTCTTGGGCGTTGTAAAAGAAAGTGCTCACTATGCCAGGATTGTAACTAAAGTTTTCAACTGTAATGGAAATCATGAGGTTGAGAATGCAATCGGATAAGGTAAAAAGAAAAAAAAAGTATCCATAATAACGTAAGGGAAGCCTACAAATATTGACGCAGCAAAAAAAGTAAACTATTTTCAAAAAGACGCATTTGGCAAACAAGGAACATTAAAACAATGTGATAATAATTAATAAATGCAGAAGCGTCACTAGGGTTGGTGTCACCCGGGTGGTAGCTCATGGTGTCACCCCCTCACGACTTACCCCATAGATCTCCTCCGAATCTTCCAGTGCCAAATAACGAAAACATACAGAATTTTAAATTTTGGTGTCACCTTTTGTGATGGTGTCACCCGGGGCGGCCCGCCCCCACCGCACCCCCTAGTGACGCCACTGAATAGATGTACTGTAATATCCCAGAGTAAACCAATGGTAATGTAACGAACCGTTTGCGTGGAAAAGAAGTTTCTCTTGACAAAAGTGTACTGATTAGAGAAAAAGTACGGTACAAGTAAATCTATGTCGATTTCGCAATATTTTTTTTTAAAATCGATATTTAATATTAAACATGACATTCCTGCCTAGAGATATCAAGGTCTGAAAATCAGAATGAGTTTATTCTCTTAGTTCACAGAGTTGACGCTATGTGGAAACTTAACTGCATTCGGGTGTTAGAAAGATAGCTGAAACTCTCTTGGTCAATGCTTTGACCCTTGTAGCCTTTGGACTTTTTCCCCACTAAAACCCTTGTGGCAAAGATACCCTTGTGGTCACTTTAGCCCCCTGTGCTCTTTTATTTTGCACAAATATCCAAATGTTTACACTGCTGGTGTTCATGAGACACTGTCTGAACACACCACGATATGCCAGAACACACCACGATACTATATGCAGTGAGTGGAGAGGGTGGTTTCATGCAGTTCCTTAACACTCAATAACTTCATTGATTTGAAAATAATCTAGGCATCATTAAAAATTTTGAAATTTGTTTTAAAAAGCAAACACAAACACCCTTACACTGTTTTGTGATTACACCGCTGAACTCGACGACGGTATCTGTAATTTGGGTGTAAGAGTGTATATCATACACTTTTATCGTCAACCGCTCAACATTATGTGAGCCATCAATGAGAATATGTTACTTAGTGTCATATTCAGAAAGATGTGCATTCGAAAAACTTGATTCTGTCTCCATTGTCATAGCGACTGTTAGACTCACCTAGAAGCATGTTTGCCTTCCAGGCGGGCAGTGTGTATTGTGTCTCCAGGTACTTGGGCATGAAGGCCATCATGCCACTCACGCACATCAGATGCAGACCAGTGGACAGAGTGATACATGCGTACACGGGGTTCATCAATAATCGCAGCATGGCTTTGAAAAATCCTAATCATAAAAATTAAAGGAAGTTAAAACACTGATCTCTATAGAAGTAAAACACTCAGGTCTGACAAATTAAGCATACAACCTTGTTCCTGTTGTCATGGGAGACAACTGATTTTAAATACTTTATTTCAACTAGATCTGGTTTTTTCTTGTCTTAATTATAATTTTAAGAAATAATTTTCAACAAAAAAAAATTAAATAAATAAAAAATAAATAAAAATTGTTATTACCGCATAACAATATATAAAATACAACATTTTTTAAAACTAAAATCTATTTTATTAGAATGGTGCACTAAAGACTAAAAAAGAATAATATATCCCATACATGGTAGTATCTGGTAGTCACAGTTGTAGCAGAGATGTACGCATATAGCAGTATACGTTCACAGTAATTGTTATCAAAGGGGTTGATACAGATTTAAAATTGAGAGAGTCAGTCTAGATTTATTTTCAGTGTTTTCTCATAGATATCTAATTTAGCTCACTATAAAATAACTCGTACATATGTGTGATCAGTCTAAACTCTAAATCAATATTTTTTGACGTACTGTTAGTGAAATCATTGGCCTATACACCAAGCAGATAAATGACAATCTGTTATCTTTCTTGAAAACAAAGACAGATTTTCAATTTATAAAAGGTGGACAGCACCAGTTATGTACCTTTGAGTTGGGCTAGAAGTCGGAATGGACAGTTTGTAGTTGCTCTCTGTATCCCAGGTCTCAGGGCGATGTGCCTGGGGAAAAAGAAGAGCGGGATTCCGACCACCAGACCGAGGCTGCCAAACATCAGGAAACCCAACCACCAGGCACCCAGCCATCTTGGATCTCGGGGACCAATCTTTGTAGCTGTTCATGAAATTTTATTTATTAAGTCTCTCTAGACGTGCTATTTGAAGCTGACAAACATCATATGTTTTATAGGATATATTGCATCGATCTCTATGAATTATTTTTATAAAAATGTCAACTTTACAATGTTTTATACGATATATGTGAACATTTACTTTTAAAAAAAACTGTTAATGCACAAACGTTATTAATTCACTGCATTTTAAACGAAATGAAGATTCGTCTAGACTATATAATAATAATAATGTAATCAAACAGCAACAGTTATTTATCAAATATCTTTAGATAAAATATTCTTCACATTTTCTTAGGAACAGTATTCACATAAAACCAAATGTTTTTAACAATTACGATACTGTCCGCCCTAGCCCCATTATCACCTTCAAGAGTTATGTAAATTTTACTGAAAACACCTCCCAGGATGAAAGCCAGTGCCGGACCAAATATGGAGAGACCAATCATGATACCTGCAGTTGAAGATTGTGCATACAATTTTAATACATTGTAGTAATGGTGAAATTTGAAGCCATATGAATCAAATGATGATCTTTACTAGTCACTTTGATTTTTAAATTTCTTTATTGTGTTAAGGATAGTTTTTAGATAACTATACATATATTGCTATTGACGATTCTTGTTAAAAGTTTATACAACGACATAACAATGGTAAAGATTTTTTTGTAAACCAGTGCAGCTGTCTTGCTTTAAATGTTTGTAATGTTACCCAACAGGACGAGTGTTACCTAAGTACATAGACGTCTTCGACTTCGGCGTATTGTCGTCTATGTACGTCCCCACGAATGGTTGCCTTGGTGACTTAGCAACCCCCTGCAGTATCATCCCCACCGCCAAGATACAGATGGCGATGAACTTCCAGCTTTCAGAGACAAAGTCCGGCGTGCCGACCCGACTGGAGATCTCATCACACGTTCCGTTTAGCTGCTTCACATCAGAACACATTTGAGCGAAACGTTTTTCTGTAACTTAAATTGTACAGACACAATACATTCCTCTTTTAATCTTTAGTTGTTTTTTTTTAATAGGAAATTGAATAAATTTAAAACTTATTTAGAAAACTATTTGTAAGTTTAAATAAATTATTCATTACAAATGTATATTTCTAAAATTAACAAACAATTACGCAACTTACACAAATAAGGTTTACAATTTAAATGTGGGATATCATAAAATAAACACAAAATGGAATGATGCGAGCGCCTGCAAACCAAACCCAAAACTCTCGGCAACATCACAACAAAATTTTTAAAAAAATTTAATTAAGTTTTTTTTATTATAAATCCTTTATATACGATGCCATAACTAAAAGTAGGTTCATCTTAATACGCATCGCAGGACAATCAAAAAATTCAAAATTTTAGCTATGTCTCATATATAAAGGATTTATATATTTTTTAAAACTACTACAGTCTGCCTGCTAAATTTAAGCTCGTTTTGATCACGGGAAAAATGTTATTAAAACATGTTTAACATAATGCGCACAGCGCGACAGACTAGCATAAGATTTACAGATCGGGAATATTTTTTTTTAAGTATCGTCAATATAATACGCACCGCACCACGCGACAGGAAAAATAAGCGACAGTTTAGCACAAAAATGTACATGCTACATAGAGATACATAGGTATACTGTAAAAATTCATTAATTTAATTACAGTACATTCGATCGGTTTGAAATTTTGACAGATCATTTTTGTGTCACCTCTAGTCTGCCTGCAAAATTTAAGCTCGATAGCATACGGCGAAGTAGGTTAAAAATCGATTCAAAGTTTTTGCGGCAAACAGACACAACGAGTTAAGATAGAGGATTTAATAAAATACAAAATATTTCAACCTAAACGTGTAGGAAAGTAGAAATCAACAGTATAATGATAACAATAACAATTGATTGGAGTGGAAAGAAACAGATTAACATTCAGTAGAACACCCATATGAGAATATCCACGAGACTAACACACAACACAGACATACAGACAGAACACAAACATACTGACAGAACTTAGAAATACTGAAAGAACATAGACAAACTGAAAGAAACAAGCATACGAACAAAAAACACAGACATACTGACAGAATACAGACTCAGACATTCTTAAAGAATATTTACATACTTAGAGAACACAAACATACTTACAGAACTCAAACATGCTTACAGAACACAAACAAACTGACGAACACAAACATACAGACATAATACAACATACAGACAGAACACAAACAAACTGACAGAAATAACAACAAAATAAAACAGTAACAAACCCTGAAAAAACAGCTGAAGGACGTAGAAGAGAACAGTAGGAAGACTTGAAAATAGACGTAACAGAAAGACACGCTACAGACATTTCATAATGCAAACCACTGATAGATCTTAAGCTTCTGACAAAACAAATTGTTTAAGTACACACGTCCTCTCTTGCAGTAGCCCCTAAGGTACTTATTAAATCTCCACTACAGTAACCTAGATCCTCATAGCACATTCCCATACGGGGGAAACAACAATGTTTACTTAAGTAGAAGCCGCGTGTTTACGCTGACTTTATAAATATTGACTATTTACTCGAGGAAGATGTTGACCTATTTCACGCATATTTCTGTTGACGGTAAAGTAAACTTTCCGAAAAACATAAGTTTACTACTTTCAGTAAAAATTAATCGTAATGCTTGTGCATCGCTGAATAGCAATACATGTACATGTAGTTGGAAAACTGTCCCTTTCCAAATAAAGCCCTTTAATACAGGCATGCGTAGTTGACCTAATACAGACACGAAACTATGTCCTATTTCGGGTGAGCTGTTCTGTTTTAACAAACACATTCATGGTCCGATTCGTGGTGTTGTGAAATACCATAGACATGCGGTATTGGCCAAGTAAAAACCTACTATACTGACCAAATAAGGAATGCCGTATTGACCGAATACAGTAATTAAATATTGACCTATATTAATACAAGTATGCGGCACTGACCAATGGAGGTGTTGGGTCGAAGGACACCAGTGTTGATTTCAATACTTGAACCGAAGTAAGCGATGGTGCACAAAAGACCTGATACCCCATACATGATGGTGGAGAAGCCCAGTGCCCTGGGCACGTGAACACGGCGCGTGTAGTAGCTGATGATCAGGGTCGTCACCAGGAAGCCAAAGTCATTGCAGGACATGAGCACGCCACTGACAGAACTGCTCATGTTGAAGTGTTTCTCTAGAGTCGTGATCTGAAAGGTGAAAGGTCAGAGGGGAGCGTGGTCAGAGAGGTGAGTGGTCAGAGAGGTGAGTGGTCAGAGAGGTGAGTGGTCAGAGAGGTGATTGGTGAGAGAGGTGAGTGGTCAGAGAGGTGAATGGTCAGAGGGGTGAGTGGTCAGAGAGATGAGTGGTCAGATATCTGAGTTATCAGAGAGGTGAGTGGTCAGAGAGGTGAGTGGTCAGAGAGGTGAGTGGTCAGAGAGGTGAGTGGTCAGAGAGGTGATTTGTTAGAGAGGTGAGTGGTCAGAGAGGTGAGTGGTCAGATATCTGAGTGGTCAGAGAGGTGAGTGGTCAGAGAGGTGAGTGGTCAGAGAGGTGAGTGGTCAGAGGGGTGAGTGGTCAGAGAGGTCAGTGGTCAGAGAGGTCAGTGGTCAAAAATACAGTTGGTAGGTAAGGTCGTGACTTGATACTGATAGGTAATATGGACATTCACTAGTGTAAAGGTAGAATATCGATTTACAAATTTAAAAAACACAATTAGAATTTTGACAACGAATAAGCAAGAAACATTCTTTATTTCACTAAGTCAAAACAGGATTAGTTTATTTGATTTCTCAACTTTCCCTATTTGTTTAATTGAATAAAAATTTAAATAAGTCAGTGCTATGGCGGATTAAGGGGGGGGGGCTGCACGGGCTAAAGCCAGGGGCCCCCATTGATTTAGGGCCCCCAAACTTAGCATATTTTATAATAAATGTGGACAAATGTATACATGAATTGCTGAAAATATGATAAATTAATAAAATCTCATCTATTAAAATGATCTCTTTTCCCACACGATAGTCTTAGCAGTGAGAAAACCTGATTTGATAGGCTCAATAACAGAAATTATTAAAGAATATTATATATATATTTTAAATTGTCAACTCTAAATGAGCTCTCGTGGCCGAATGTTCTTCGAATTCGGTATTTTCATGAATAATCATTTTGGATGAATATTTACAAGTTACAGTCTTATATTAGCTGCTAGCAATCATTTTATCTAAAGGTACTCTGGCTGGATAGGGCCCCAGTTTGAATTGCAGCCAGGGGCCCCGTGCAGTCTTAATCCGCCCCTGAGTCAGTGTCTTAATTAAAACACACGGAGAAATCCACCGTCAACTGGTCTCTTATGTAGGATCTCTTACTGGTCACGAGAATGTTCCAATCATGGAATTCATGGTATTTAATTTACCATACGTTTTATCAATCAATTGTAACTAGATGTCAAGCTCATAAAAACAAAAACTTTACAAGATTCTTTCATCACTTAAGTTTTTGGAATAAAAAGTTCTCTAGTACAGAGTTTTGAAAGTTTTCTAACACAAAGATTTTAAAGTTCCCCGCAATAAGAGTGTGAATAACGCATACCAAAGACATCATACATATGACATAAAAGTATCCCATTATAATTTGTACCAATCCGTTTGTTGTGTGATATTAAATTTAGAACATTTAGCACTCGTCTGTCTCCGATCTATATTGCCGTTTTTTATTATTTTAATTTTTTTTATTTACAAATATATGTTTTTCATCTACCAAAAAAAAATGCATAAAGTTTAACATTTATAAATAGTTAAAACTGGGAAAGGCTTTAGGTTTTAAGGCTTAATTTTTAAAAATATATATCCTAATATGGAAATAGTTGTGTCAAGAGTTAAAAGGAAATTAGTAGTCTAATGTCTTAGATCAACATCAACTTGTATTGAAGTTAGGAGTCTAATGTCTTAGATCAACATCAACTTGTATTGAAGTTAGTAGTCTAATGTCTTAGATCAACATCAACTTGTATTGAAGTTAGTAGTCTAATGTCTTAGATCAACACCAACTTGTATTGAAGTTAGTAGTCTAATGTCTTAGATCAACATCAACTTGTATTGAAGTTAGTAGTCTAATGTCTTAGATCAACACCAACTTGTATTGAAGTTAGTAGTCTAATGTCTTAGATCAACACCAACTTGTATTGAAGTTAGTAGTCTAATGTCTTAGATCAACATCAACTTGTATTGAAGTTAGGAGTCTAATGTCTTAGATCAACATCAACTTGTATTGAAGTTAGTAGTCTAATGTCTTAGATCAACATCAACTTGTATTGAAGTTAGTAGTCTAATGTCTTAGATCAACACCAACTTGTATTGAAGTTAGTAGTCTAAGTTCTTAGATCAACACCAACTTGTATTGAAGTTAGGAGTCTAATGTCTTAGATCAAAATCAACTTGTATTGAAGTTAGGAGTCTAATGTCTTAGATCAACATCAACTTGTATTGAAGTTAGTAGTCTAATGTCTTAGATCAACATCAACTTGTATTGAAGTTAGGAGTCTAATGTCTTAGATCAACATCAACTTGTATTGAAGTTAGTAGTCTAATGTCTTAGATCAACACCAACTTGTATTGAAGTTAGTAGTCTAATGTCTTAGATCAACATCAACTTGTATTGAAGTTAGTAGTCTAATGTCTTAGATCAACACCAACTTGTATTGAAGTTAGTAGTCTAATGTCTTAGATCAACACCAACTTGTATTGAAGTTAGTAGTCTAATGTCTTAGATCAACATCAACTTGTATTGAAGTTAGGAGTCTAATGTCTTAGATCAACATCAACTTGTATTGAAGTTAGTAGTCTAATGTCTTAGATCAACATCAACTTGTATTGAAGTTAGTAGTCTAATGTCTTAGATCAACACCAACTTGTATTGAAGTTAGTAGTCTAAGTTCTTAGATCAACACCAACTTGTATTGAAGTTAGGAGTCTAATGTCTTAGATCAAAATCAACTTGTATTGAAGTTAGGAGTCTAATGTCTTAGATCAACATCAACTTGTATTGAAGTTAGTAGTCTAATGTCTTAGATCAACATCAACTTGTATTGAAGTTAGTAGTCTAAGTTCTTAGATCAACATCAACTTGTATTGAAGTTAGGAGTCTAATGTCTTAGATCAACATCAACTTGTATTGAAGTTAGTAGTCTAAGTTCTTAGATCAACATCAACTTGTATTGAAGTTAGGGGTCTAATGTCTTAGATCAACATCAACTTGTATTGAAGTTAGGAGTCTAATGTCTTAGATCAACATCAACTTGTATTGAAGTTAGGAGTCTAAGTTCTTAGATCAACATCAACTTGTATTGAAGTTAGGAGTCTAAGGTTTTAGATCAACATCAACATGTATTGAAGTTAGGAGTCTAAGGTTTTAGATCAACATCAACTTGTATTGAAGTTAGGAGTGTAAGTTCTTAGATCAACATCAACTTGTATTGAAGTTAGTAGTCTAAGTTCTTAGATCAACATCAACTTGTATTGAAGTTAGGAGTCTAAGTTCTTAGATCAACATCAACTTGTATTGAAGTTAGTAGTCTAAGTTCTTAGATCAACATCAACTTGTATTGAAGTTAGAAGTCTAAGTTCTTAGATCAACATCAACTTGTATTGAAGTTAGGAGTCTAAGTTCTTAGATCAACATCAACTTGTATTGTAGTTAACAGAAATTAAAGACAACACCACAGGAATCTAAAAACGACCATTCGTGATTGTTGATATTGACGGTTCATCTTGGTAACAATGTCCAATCCGCAAAGGATTCCCTAGCCTCGATCTGTGCTAAAAGGCTATTATTTCAGCTGTGGTTACGTAAACATTCACGCAAGAGCAATTATCGGCTGGTAATGTGTGTGCTCAAACAGTCATATATAAAAACATGTAGGCTAAGTCTAGTGGGCAACAGAACACACGCCTAATGAAAGGTATGTGTTATTAACAAACTAGATCTCTTAACACAGCCAGTGCTGTAGCTAGCGTAGGTGCAGTTAGAATGGGACTGGCTCCCTCCTAACCTAATCTAGCAAGGCGTTGTTGCTGTTTATATTTCTGTAGTAATTTTGTTGTTAGTTTTTGTAAGTACTGTAAGGGAGGTCAACATTTAGAATGCACTTTATACGTGACCTAAAGGCAAATTTCAATATGGGTTACAGTTCACGCTCAAAATCAGAAGACAGTTGTAGTTTAAGGTGGGATGTCCTGGGCTACCACAGGTCTCAGGTACTTTACTTCACATGGTGGTGAAATGTTGGCCTTATGTTTCTCACGTTCTCTTCTTTCTTTCTCGTCTTAGCCACTTACAATTTCCTCCTCCATTCGTCTGCCTCTCTGCGGTTTTCTTCTCTTATGTCCTCTGCCTATTCTCTGTCCTACGCCTTTTTACAATACTCTTCCTCTTTATAACTTCATACGCATTCTCCGAGTAGACCACGATTTTATACCTTTCTCATATTGAAACACGCTTTTATTTTTAAATCCTTTATATTAACTCGTGTAGTCTGGTTGCTTGATTGCTTGATTGTCTGTCGCCAAGCTTGATTGTCTGTCGCCAAAATTTGGATTGATTTTTAACCCACTTCCTCGTAAGCTAGCGAGCTGAAATTTAGCAGGCAGTTTTGTGGCGATGATAAAAACAATGTATCAAAATTTCAGATCGATCGCATCTACTGTATTTAAATTATTGAATTTTTAGATTATTTTATTTATTCCTATGTATCATGTTATTTTTTTAGATAGAGTGTCGCGGTGCGTATTATATTGAACAACCTTTCTGTCGCGCAATAAGGTGCGTATTTTATTGACAACACGTTTTATAAATATATTCGTGATTGGTGCTCATTATGTTAAACATGTTTTACGATACAACTGGAATTTTGTATTTTTGGATGGTCTTGCGCTGCGTATTATAATGAACATTCTTTTAGTTACTTCTCGTACATTTATACGGGTTTTTTTTAATTATACCCTTTGATTGCAACTCGCTTTTCTTCCGCAGTCCCCATTACTAATCTCACTCTCCCGTATTTCTCTTCTTACCCCTATCTCTGTTAATTGTTATTGTCATTGAACCAACTGAGTCCTACACCAGCATGCATTGTATTGAAACAAGGATAAAAATGTTGGATATACAAAAATTGGTTATACAAATGTTGGTTATACAAATTTTGGTTATACAAATGTTGGTTATACAAATGTTGGTTATACAAATGTTGGTTATACAAATGTTGGTTATACAAATGTTGGTTATACAAATGTTGGTTATACAAATGTTGGTTATACAAATGTTGGTTATACAAATGTTGGTTATACAAATGTTGGTTATACAAATGTTGGTTATACAAATGTTGGTTATACAAATGTTGGTTATACAAATGTTGGTTATACAAATGTTGGTTATACAAATGTTGGTTATACAAATGTTGGTTATACAAATGTTGGTTATACAAATGTTGGTTATACAAATGTTGGTTTGTCTATTATTTGACAATAAAAATAGAAGATAATTACATCAACATCAAATATTTTGAAATAGATACGTCCTCACAACACAAAGCTTTTCAACTCTGTTGCAAGGCTACGGTTCTAATACATATTGATCCTCAATCTAAGTTAAGTCAATAACAAATTTATACAAGGACGTATTGACAAAACCTCAACATTCATAATTAGGCGCCGATATTGATTGCGGGCGTTTGAGAAATAGAGGAAGAGAATTGGGATTTATTGTCATTTGGAATTGAGACATTGCCATTACTTTTGTTTCTCTAACAAAAACTGCGTGCGAGGTGGAAGTATATTTTTTTAACAAACTGGTTTCTGAAAACCTGCTACAAAAATTTACTTTTGTCATCTCAAGGTCTTCATTATAATTATTTATATGTTATAGGGTTCTAATGTAAAAAGAAGTGAATGTTTTTTTCAATCAGAATATAAAGACGTATCACATCATTGCTGCAATAATCTCGCTCACTATAAACAGCAAATCACAAGTCACATTCAAAAGGAAGCAAAAATTTGTTAAATGCTTAAGCTATTTAAAAAAATGGAACCTTAATTATTTTCTTTAATCTAAAATATGATTTACAATACCTTGACTTACCTGTGAGTTCATGTAGATGTTTAGAGCTGACGTCACGAGCCCTGTCATGCTGTAGGCGGCGGTAAAACATCCAACATTCTTGAAGCGCTACAACAACAGATTTTTGAAATAAAAAAGAACTTAAACCCAAATCATATAATTTAATGTTTAAAATAATTGGCTCTTTTAAAAATTGCACCATTAGTTGTAAGATTAATTTTCAATTATAATTTCAGAAGCACCTACTATGTGCGTCAACTTAATATGGAGTCAGTGCATCAACTTCATTTGGAGTCAGTGTCAACTTCATATGGAGCCAGTGTATAAACGGGGGGGGATGGGGTGGATAAACAAATTACTTTCTTCGTCGCTGGCTTTCATTTGTATGTTATACTATACTGCGAAATATTGAAATAATACGTCGTACGCTTTCATTTCTTTTTCGTTCTCATTAGATCGATAAAATGATAAATAAATAAATTATTAGCTTTGAGAGATCTGAGGTTTGAAGGATGTGAGTGGGACAAGTGGGATAAGTGGGACAGCCATGTTTGTGAGTTTTCAACTTACTTGTGTTAAACCACTTTTATCTACTAACTTGATTAGATCTACCCACAAAGGTATTACATCGAATTTAAGCAAAAATGAGATTTCGAAGACCCTTAAAGTCTTTATTGAATTGATTACCCCTCCTCTAATATTTTAAAACATGTAAACTGTGCTGCATAGAAATATTTCGAGAGTTACACAAAATAGTTTCTTTTAAATCTTTGCCTATCGCTTGATTTTATCAAAATTAACTCCATTTTGCATAACATTCAAAGGAATTCTATACAACTTTTTTTCTTCCTTTAAATAATGCACTAGCCCTGAGAATTTGGTTGGGATTCGCACATGTCTCTTTAATTTCAAATATTCTGCCTGCAATGAGTTTATTCAACAATAGTTTTAATCTAAATGTGGCAGTGTGCCCTACATATTAGTTATAATAATTATTAATTATGACTTGATTTAAATGTAGAATTACGTTGTAGGTATGACAAATCAGGGTATTGTCATTTAAGGTTTTAGAATCCTAGTAATTTTAGAACCACTGGCGTGAGTGGTCAGTAACGGGACTAATATGAGACCCATGACCCAGATTCATAAGTAGCCCTTTAAATTTCATGTTATAGGTCAAGGGTGGGTGGGTCACTGGTACCACAATGCCAATTAAACAATTAGGTCACCCACGGTACCTGCATACGCCATCACGCACAGGGCCGGATTTCCGCCTAGGCCCACAAGGCCCGGGCCTAGGGCCCCAGCCAGCCAAGGGGCCCCGGTGGTGGAATCTTTACATAAGCCCAAAAGCTTGGCTTCATTATCATAAAACTTTATCAAAAATAATAGTATAATAAATATTTTTACTACATTTTGCATACACTGCACAGTAGTCAAGTGCACGTGGTTCGTTTGTGTTTGTTTGTCAATGTAAGCCGCGTTCTGAGCTGCTGTTGCAATATTGTGGAGAAGACGTAGGGTGGGTGTGACAGATTGAACCACCAGTAAGAAACGACACGACCCCGACTTCCCCCCTCCCCATACCACACACAAGAGAAGACACCACCCGAGCCGGGATTTGGGGTTTTAGATTACAGATAATTGACCGGGACCGGGAGAAATTTTTTTTTAATGTTGACTGACTTGACCAGAGGCCAGGGAGATGTCACATGTAGTTTTTGGGGACCTGCCAAAGGTTTCAATGCGTTTTAATGCATTTAACTAGATGGCCTTCTACAATTTCACCTGCATACCTTTGGTCACCAATATATTGACAGGGAAAATGTTAGATCGGGGAATAGGAAGCCAGGGAGCCACCGAATAGGTTTTGAGGCGCATTGTGGCTGTTGTGAGCTCACTTTCTGATTAGGATTTTTTTTTAAAAACAGTGGGAACTAAGTTATGATCCTTTTCTGGACTTTCGGTAACAAAGGAAGTGGCACAACATCATATCTTTCATGAAAAATAAGCGATAAAATGATTAATATCATGTAGAAAAGGAAGAAAAAGAAATAATTACAATACAATCGTTACTGGGATTTTTTTTAAAAAAAGCAAAATATTGCTCTCTTTCTGTGGACTCTACTCCGGACATTTCTCATGTAGATAAATTTTCTTTCATTGTGAGATATGTCTCTGAAGACGAATATTATTTTGATGTTTATTAAAGTCACTAAAGTCAAAACAAATTACATGTTCTGTACTGCAGCGTTTGATTTGCTAAATTTCCAAAATTGCTTCGAGATGGTTGGGGGGCCCAAAAAAGAAAAAAGTGCCTAGGGGCCCTGTGTCTCTTAAATCCGGGCCTGATCACGCATTAAGTCTTGTTCCATGAGGGGTGTTAGGCTAGGCTGACCAATGAGCCTACACTGCCCGCGTGCTCACTGACAGTGGGTCAGCGTAACAGTCAATGGGACGTGACCCATGACGGGGGTGAGGGGCTGATAATAACTGGGACTTAGAGAGATGCGCTCTTGTGTGAGATGACGGCCTAAGTGAAAGTTGGGTAGAGCCAGAGTGTTTAGGGCGTAGCGGTTAGGGATGAGTAGCCTTATTATACTTGTACACTGTGTCATGTTAGCTTAGTAAGAATTGAAATAAAACACTATATACAGCTATAATCCTCTACTTACCTTCATTGAGTTATTTGTTTTATTAGCGGAACAGCTAGTCTTATTCCAACTAACAATATAGCCACCACTCGGCTACATAAAGATTACCTGAAAACAAACTGGCTGGCATTAGATAATACTACAATTATTTAAATCTAAAGATTACATGAAAACATACTCTGGCTGGCAAGAGTTAATATCACAATAGTTTTATTCTAAAGATTACCTGAAGACATATTGGCTGGCATGAGTTAATACCACAATAGTTTTCTTCCTGGGCTTCTGTTGGTGTTAGTGAGTTTACTTCAGTTTTTTTGACGAGTTCCTCCTTCAAGTGAATACCTAAAATTGCAAGTTTCAAAAAAGTTTTTAGTTGAACTGCTAATCAGAAAGTAAAAATATTGAATTTTCTGCAGTGAAATTTAACAATTTTAAATTTTCCAGGAAAAAAAAATTCATGCAAATTAAATATTAAATATGTTATATATATAATAGTTATAGAAATGAAGGGCGGTGAAAATTTATTTAATGAACATTGCATTACTGAAATTTTTTTTTAAAAGGTGATGTCACATGGCACAACGTAATGATAAAATTAAATATGTAGTCCAAAGTTTAATTCATGATAACTTACCGTTTTCAGAAGGTGTTTCATCGGCGAATCCTTTATTGATCAATCCGTTGGGAAAACTATTTTTCTCCTGATCTTCCTCCCCTGATAGCACGCGGGAAAAATCCATTGCTTTCGATTTTATTTCAGAGAGGCTAAAGTCTCTTTTCTTATTTGGACTAATCAGTCCATTCGTAAAGTCATATTCGAGTCCGTTTGCTCCTAAAGTCAAGTCCGTTTGGTACTAAGACTTAGATCAAGAGCGTTTGCTTCTCAAGTCAAGTCTGATTGACTCTCAAGCGAAGTTCGCTGTCTTTTTGTGGGCCATCTATTCAGTGTCGCCAGTAGAGTGCGCGTAACAAACCCAAGCCCATTGTCGTTGCTTATAGAAATAGCAAGATAGAATAACACATCTCCCTCTCGTCACCTGTAATTAATGGTGCAGCAACGTTAACTGTCCTGTGAGATAGGGGCAGTTTGTTAAACAAACGAATGCCAGTTTATACCAGCAAGGCTATTTACATCAAGGAGATCTTCTGGTCGTCTCGTTAGATCGCCCCAGACATGAATTTTATTTGGTAACGGTGATTAATATTCATACCGAGTAGAGGCGTTACCTGGACTCATTATGTTCTTGTGTAGAAACATTTTCAAGATCTGCACGTATTTCAGCCCCAGACATCGCTAACAGATCTGTTCGTATAGCTATGTATTTCAGCCCCAGACATCGCTAACAGATCTGTTCGTATAGCTATGTATTTCTGCCCCAGACATCGCTAACAGATCTGTTCGTATAGCCATGTATTTCTGCCCCAGACATCGCCAACAGATCTGTTCGTAGTTATGTATATCAGGGGTGGGAAGGCGTTATTTAAAAGTAGCTAAGGAAAAGTAAAACTCAGTAACACTGCTATTAATAAATCTGATAAAATGTACGTAATTTTAGTTTTTTCCCCTTTTAACACGCTAACGTATTTGGTTCACCTATTTTACCCTCTACTCCAATAAAAATCAAAACTACTAACACTACAGCAGACACAATTGTCTCTAATCTAGGGACAATTCTCTAATACAGGCACCATTCTCTACTCTAGGAACAATTCTCTAATACAGGCACAAGTCTCTACCCTAGAAACAATTCTCTAATACAGGCACAATTATCTACTCTAGGAACAATTCTCCTCATAGACCAGTTCACTGCTTCATGCACAATTAATTCTAAAGGTACGATTCTCTAAACAAGATAAAATGCCTTACTCCAGACGCAGTTCTCAACACCAGTTTCTACTCTATGATAACATTGTTCTGCTCCTAGAAAAACTTAATGCTGTCTTTAATTATTAATGTTTAAAAAATCAAGAATCTGTTTTAGTCAAGCGAAACCATTGATAGAGATGATTTTTCAATGAACTAGATAAATATTTTTAAAGTTGCAGAATTCAATGTTGAAAACTCCAGTTGTAAATTTTTTAATTCACATTAGCCATATTAATAAAAATTTCGTCCATTTTTTTCTTCCAATAGACATGCTCTTTATCTACATGAAAATGATACAAAACTAAAGAAATTTATGCCACAGTAAACTTGAAAGACTGACTGACTACATTATACTAACAATAATAATAATTAAACTGTGACCCTGACATAGATTTTTTAAATAAACAAAATAAAAAACAGGAGGCAGGGGAGAAAACTCTGCTAACCTTATCGTCTTGTTTTGAGAATGTCATGAGTTATTGGAGGCTCGCGACCCTTAGGTGGGGAAACCGTGTAGTAATAGTAATGAGTAGTTAACAGTAATAATATTTTTAAATCCCTTATATTAACTTCACCGCCGTCTCTGTCTCTCTGTCATCATCTCTCTCTGTCTTGAGCGGGCGCAAAAACAAAAGTAAAAAATGACCCTTTTTCCGTTATCCGATCGAGCTGAAATTTGGCACACGGACCCGTCTCACCTAACAATGCATCGTATCAAAATTTCAGATCGATCGAACGTACCGTAATTAAATTAATGCATTTTTAGTTTGTCCTTATATAACGTATGTAATTCAAATTCACTGTTTGTTATTGTTTTTTTTCACGTGATTGTTCAGTCACGCGTTGACGCGACCCATCGAAGTACCGGCGTGCTTTTGTTTACATTTTACGTGTCACGCTGAGATCGGTCCAGCGATAGGTGACCAGATCTTTCCCCTCTCCCACCCGACCCCGAGGGGTTATAAAGCAAAGGAAAGTTAAGACAGATTCAGGCTGTAAATATGTGGCGTTGGAACATAATCAATACTTTCAGTTCTGTCTCATATATAAGGGATTTATAGTCAAAAACTTTGTTTTTACGGGTTTGTTTTATTTGCTAGTCAGAAACCAAAGGTCGGGAGAAAATAAAACAAACCCGTAAAAACAAAGTTTTTGACTATAAATCCCTTATATATGAGACATAACTAACAGTATTGATTATTTTCAAACGCAACAAACATTTACAGACTGAATATGTCTTAACTCAACTCTGCTTCATAACTCTGGCTGAGAGAGGGTAAAAGTCTGGTCACCGATCGCTTGACTGAGCTCAGCGTGACACGTAAAATGTAAACAAAAGCACGCCGGTACTTCGATGGGTCGCGTCAACGCGTGACTGAACAATCACGTGGAAAAAAAACAATAACAAACAGTGAATTTGAATTACATACGTTATATAAGGATAAACTAAAAATGCATTAATTTAATTACGGTACGTTCGATCGATATGAAATTGTGATACGATGCATTGTTATGTGAGACGGGTCCGAGTGCCAAATTTCAGCTCGATCGGATCACGGAAAGTGGGTCATTTTTTACTTTTGTTTTTCCGCCCGCCCAAGACAGAGATGACGACAGAGAGACAGAGCCGGCGGTGAAGTTAATATAAGGGATTTAATAAAACAAACCCGTAAAAACAAAGTTTTTGACTATAAATCCACTATATATGAGTCATAACTAACAATATTGATTATTTTCAAACGCGACAAGCATTTACAGACTGAATCTATCTTAACTGAACTTTGCATCATAACCCTTGGGGGGCGTGGGGGGAACCGAGTTCAGCATGACACGTAAAATGTAAACAAAAGCACGCCGGTACTTCGATGGGTCGTCGTCAAAGCGTCAACTCAAACTCTCACGTGGGAAAAAAAACAATAACAAACCGTGAATTTGAATTACATACGTTATATAAGGATAAACTATAAATGCATTAATTTAATTACGGTACGTTCGATGAAATTTTGACACGATGCATTGTTATGTGAGGCGGGTCAGTGTGCCAAATTTCAGCTCGATTGGATCACGGGAAGAGGGTCATTTTTGACTTTTGTTTTTCCGCCCACCCAAGACAGAGAGAGATGAGGACAGACAGAGAGACAGAGACGGCCGTGAAGTTAATATAAGGGATTTAAAATGACAGCATTATTCAGAAATATAGTTTTACTTCCGATTCTAGAATCTAGGGCTATCGCTGGAATTTGGTAAAGAAATAAATTTAAGTATCTGCTAGAGTTTTTTTTTAATTATTTGATTTTCAAACGAGAGATTGTCGTCTCTCAGTGATCGGGTATTTTTTTTATCACTAGTCTTATATTAACTTGCTTTGTAAGTTTAATCGGATATCCCATCCCACCAGTGGCGTAACAACGGGTTGGCATCGGGGCAGTTGCCAAGGGCGCCAGCTCAAAAGGGCGCCACTAAATCTCAAAGTTAAATTTTATTTAAATAAATACAGCTGGACCTCTCTAAGTCGAACTCAAAAGGACCCGGAAAAAAAAATTCGACTTCTTAGTTAGGGAAAATGGCGTAATAGGCGCCCCATTAATCAAGGACAATGTTCAAATTGAGAGGGGGTGGGAGGAACAGCCATACCGGCTAGTACAGTGCTTCTCAAAGTGGTGGTCAGTGAACCGTAGCCGGTTCGTGGACCATCTGCCGTCATTCCACGGATGTTATCTAGAAATCAAAAATAAATCGAACTATAATCCTTAAGTTTTCCTTAAATTTTATAACCAACAAGAGAATGTATCAAATTTGCACCCCACGTGGCTTGATGGTTACATCAAAGCGACTATGATCTCACCGCCGGCTCTCTTGGGGGATGCCCGTCAGTCAATTTGGCAATTCAGATGTATATGTGCGATATCAATACAGGATGACTTGAATCAAGAGTATTCCTTTTCTACTTCATTACAAACAAATACAACTAGTTCTGAAATATTCAAGGCCTTTCACGATTACAGTGCTGGCAAATGTCAGAATTTAAATATTGTGTTGGTGTGTGTACGCATGGTGCTGCGGCCATGACTGGGCGGCGTTCCGGAGTTGTAAACAAGATTAAGAAATTAGCACCAGATTGCAAGTTAACCCACTGCTTTATTAACCGTGAACGTTTAGCCACCAAGCAAATGTCAACAGAGCTAAACAACGTGCTCAGCGAATTTGTAAAAGTTGTGAACCGTGTCAAGGTAAATGCTTTAAATTTCAATATTGTTTGCTGCATTAAGTGACGAAATGGGTGCGAACACAAAAACCTCTTACTGCATGATGATGTGCATTGGTTGTCTCGAGGCTCGATGCAAAGAAATCTCAAGAGTTTTTGAATTGTGAAGAGAGCTCGACCAAATTCTACAGGAGAAAAAGCCAGATTGGTGTCAACTATTTCGGCTAGAAGGCTAAACATCAGACACCGCCTCTCTTTCCTATCAAGGCTTCTAGCCGCTATGCTCTCCCCCCCCCCAACCTCTTGTCATTATCAACATTGTCCTTGGTTAATCTGTGCCTATTACGCCAGTTTCACTAACTCGAAAACTGAAATAAATAAAGAGCAATTTATAATGGAAATAAATGCTTTAAACACCAAATGATTGAAATATTGCAAAACAAAAAAAAACCGAATCGTACCCGAATATCGAACGAGCTCTGAAAACATTTCCTACAATGCCAACCACAGCAGTCACTGCTGAAAGGAGTTTCAGCAAACTAAAAATTATCAAAACTTGCTTGAGATCGACTTCATGTCAACAACGCACATCGACATCATCTCTAGGTCTTCTTTCCATCGTAAGTGAACTTACCAGTCAAATAAACTTTGATGAAATAATCACTAATTTTGCAAACATCAAAACAAGAAAAGTTAAGCTTTGAACTTTTGATATAGGACATAGGAGTGGATCGGTATATTGTTATTTAAATTTTCTTTTAATTGTGAGTTTCTATCGTTATGTATGAGATAATGAGTATGACACATTGACACTATTGTTTTTGTTTATAATACATGATACTTCAAGTTTTGCTGTAGTCTTTATTAATACAACAATATCCCCTTTTATCCACCAATTTATTTGGTATTATTTAGTAAATAATAAATTGCAAATTAGTATTGTTCCTGTCTTATGCATTTTTTATATTCACGTTGTATGACTGTCACTGTCAGACTACGTAATTATTGTCATAAATAAAATAAGAGAAATTCAATTATTTTTTCTAACAAATGAAAAAAATCGCAAAGCTGAAACTTGTCAATTTATCAAGGGCGCCAAAAATAAATTAGCCAAGGGCGCCAAAAACCTAGGTACACCTCTGCACCCCAATATTTGTTTATAATTCTTTCACGTGTCCAGTTCACGCGTTGACGCCGATGATCACACACCCTACCGTCCCTGCGCCCGGTTTTAAAACCAGGGGAGATAATTCTGTTTCAGTCTGTAAATGTTGCGTTTTAACGTAATCACTACTTTTAGTTATGTCTCTTATATAAGGGATTTATAGTCAAAAACTTTGTTTTTACATCTATTTATTTCGATTTACGTCTGCTAGAGTTAAACCTCAGCAGTCCGCCTCAGTGACCGGAATAACCCAATGTTGAAATATTTTCGATTTACAGTGAGTGTTGGATAATTGGGATAGGTCGGATAATTGGAATCAGTTTGCTCAAAATATTCGAATCGTTTAGAACGGAACTAATCCCAGGACATTCTTGGTGTATATCTACTTCTAAATTGATCAAAGGTAAGCTGGCTTTGCACTTATTGTAAAATGTGTAGACTAAAAAGTAGAAAATAAAAATATATATAAACACTTTTTAAAAACTAGTCTTAAATTAGAAATGCACTAAAAAGTAGAAAATAAATTTAAAAAGTGAAATTTACAGTCAGAAGAGACCTTTAGTTCCAAATTTATGAAAATGTAAAAGCTTAAAAGGAGACAGGAACGTTAAATCGTTGGTGAAATCGATTATCTCGTTGTTTGCCATGACTATAAGACTAGGGTGCTTGCTAGCATAGATATTGATAGACTAAGTTTAAACTGAGCACCCTAGTCTTATAGTCATGGCGAACAACGAGATAATCGATTTCACCTATGATTTAACTTTCCTGTCTCATTTTAAACTTTTAAATTTTCATAAATTTGGAACTAAAGGTCTCTTCTGACTGTAAATTTCACATTTTAAATTTATTTTCTACTTTTTAATGCATTTCTAATATAAGACAAGTTTTTAAAAAGTGTTTTTATATATTTTTATTTCTTTCGTGAACCGAGAACAGATCACAACCCAGTATTTTGGAATATTGACATAAGGAGCGGCCTTTGGGGGTGGCAGCTGGGGCAATCGCACCAGGCCCCGCGTTTAGGGGGGCCCCGCGTTTCAGACTTGAGACTATATTGTAGTAACAAAAGAGCTGGCGGATATTGCACTACTGAGTTTGCCGAGAATTGATCTAATCTAGGGGGCCCCCGCGGGGTCATTGTTGCACCAGGCCTCGCGCGTACCTAACGCCGCCTCTGATTGAAATCTTAGATATTTAAAAAGAAAGAGACTTAATGAAAATTCTGAATAAGAATCGATTTTCAAATTTCGCATTGACAAAATTTATTGGGAGAGGGAAAAAAATAATGAAATCTAAAGTTAAAACTACACAACGTTTTACATTGGTAAAATAAAATTTTTAATTCTTTGGTGGAAAGGAATTCTCTATTCAACCCCTAGTCTATTTGTTCATTGTTTTTAATTATATTATTCTTTTTTTTATAGTGGGGTGTTTTCCTCTAAAGAATTGTACAATGTAAAAAGTATTGAAAAAAGAATCAGGTGGATTAGTTTAAAGTACTTATAACTTTCATAGGTGGCATTTGCAAACTAACCATCTCTTTTCAATCTGTCATTTTTATTACAATCTTCAGTGGTTCCAATGAATCTATCGCTCCAAAAAACTCTGTTTTGTATTTTCGACATTCATTATCTTAATCATTATCTGACGCTCCCTTAAGTATAAGACTATTAAACAAAACATTGTAACCACAGCTGAGACAAAATCCACTGTAACATATCTTTAGTAAAGAATTGAAGTCATTTAGATCAATTTCAGTCTGACGTTTTCTATCATCAAGGATGGATTCACTAGTCCAATCACAACTGGATTTTACACAATCCTGAATAAATGTTGTTACTTTGATTACATTAAATATTTGGAAACTTCATGTGCATATTTTTTTTTAAATGAGCTAGAACTCTGTCCATTCCAACCATATAAAATTAATGGTTAGCATAACAATATATTACATTGCAGTAAATAGAAAAAAAAGAGATTGCCAAATGAAAAACAACAACAACAAAGAAAAACAACCAAAAATAATAATAATAACAAAATAAATGACTATTATATATAGATCACATTACTTTATTATAAAATTTTAAGATAATTTACAAAGATACAGTTCCCCTTTTTGCCTGTAGTGCCTGTCGTTCTAGGGCTAAACTGTATCATCTAAATGTCAAATTTGTATTAAGGCATGCACTAGCAAACAAGGAACCATTCAGTGTGACACCTGCAATGAATGGTACCACATAGCATGCCTGCATATTAACACACCAAAGCACATAGCAATAGGCCTAATAAATAAATATGCATCTTGGCACTGCATACATTGTGGGTTGCCCCAAATCAGTTCAGATTTATTTAACTATAAGGACCTGATCACCACAAACTCTTACAGTGTTTTGGCTAATTCTTTTATAAATAAACCACTAGATAAAATGAAACCTACCACACAAACCCATAAAATTACCCATAAAAAATCTAATAATAATAATAATCAAAACATTCTCAAAACACTAATAGTTAATTTCCAAAGCATAAAAAATAAAATTCCAGATTTAGAACTACTTATAGAAACAGAAGAACCAGACATAATTGCTGGTTCTGAAACTTGCTTGAACCCCAACATATATAACTCTGAGATTTTAAACACCAATTATAATATTTTTAGGAAAGACAGACCAGACAATTATGGAGGAGTGCTACTTGCAATTAAATCAAATATCATAGCTGAAGAAATTACTACACAGCCAAATTTTAATATAGAGTCTATTTATTGTAAAATAATTACACCAAACTCATCCCCACTTATTGTAGGCAGTATATATAGACCTCCGAATACAAACCTAGAATACATGAACAATCTTTGTAGTCAATTAACTTTCATAAAAGAGAATAATAAAAATGCAGTTCTATGGATTATGGGGGACTTTAATCTTCCAGATATAAATTGGAAAAATTATACAATTGATAACCATCAAACTAACAAAGAAATTAATGAACACTTTTTAGACACTATAAACACATAAACCTAGAACAGATAGTAAAAACAGCAACAAGGAAAAATAAAACACTAGATTTATTCCTAACAAATAGACCAGGACTAGTGTTAGACTATAAAATAATTCCAGGACTGTCCGACCATGATATTGTTAGGGTCACCAATACAATAAAAACTAAAATTAATAAGATACCTAGAAGAATAATCTATCTTTGGAATAAATGTAATTCAATAAAACTACACCAATCAGCGGCTAACTTCCAACAAACTTTCCTAAGTAAATTTAACACAAATAGCCCAGTAGAAGAAATTTGGAAAGATATAAAAACAAATCTAAAAACTATAATGGATGAGAATGTTCCAACAAAACTAACATCAAATAAAATTAACAAATGCTGGTTCAATTCTAGATTGAAAAAGCTATGCAAACAAAAAGAGAACTTATTTAAGAAATATAAAGCTACCTATTCATATAGGATACACAAAAAATACTTAAAGATTAAACACTTGACACAAAAACTTAGTCGAAACCTCCAAAATGAATATATAAACAATGTAATTACCAAAGATAACAATAAAAACTTATGGTCCTTTATCAAATCTAAAAAAATGGAACCTTCAGGAATAGCCACACTAAAAGGCTCAAATAATAAAACCTATAATGATAATGAAACTAAAGCTAATATCCTTAACACATATTTTGCATCATCTTTTTCTGCCTCAGGCGACAAGGAAGTTTTAATAAATTTAAATAAAATGGAGGAAATAGGTAACATAACTGTAGATGAGATAGGTATACATTCACTCCTAAAAAACTTAAAAATAAACAAAGCTACTGGCCCAGATGATTTGCCTGCAAGGTTATTAAAAGAACTAAGCAATGAACTGTCCCCAATCCTTGTAGTTCTCTTTCAAGCCTCTCTAAACCAGGGTAAAGTGCCCCAGGATTGGAAATTAGCTAACGTAACTCCACTCTTTAAGAAAGGGGATAAATCAGACCCTGGTAATTACAGGCCTGTATCACTTACTAGTATCACCTGTAAATTACTAGAACACATAATATATAGTAGAATAGTTAACCACCTTGACAAATATAATGCCCTATGCCCACATCAACACGGCTTTAGAAAAAACAGATCATGTGAAACACAATTAATAGGTTTAATAGATGAACTATCAAAAGGCTTAGACAAAAATGATCAAATAGATACAATATTACTAGACTTCTCAAAAGCATTTGACAAAGTTCACCACCTTAGTTTACTTAAAAAACTTAACTACTTTGGAATCTCAGGTTCCTTACATCACTGGATCCAAGACTTCCTTTTGGGCAGGGAGCAAACTGTAATAATTAATGGATCTAAATCTGCACCAATAAAGGTTAACTCAGGAGTTCCACAAGGAACTGTGCTAGGTCCCTTACTCTTTTTAATTTATATAAATGATTTACCCAACAACATCTCAACAGGTACAAAAGTTAGGTTATTTGCTGATGATTGTATAATCTATAGAACAATTAAATCAGAACAAGACAGCAAAATTTTACAAAAAGACTTAGATGAATTGATAAAATGGGAAACTAACTGGAGTATGTCTTTCCACCCAGAAAAGTGTCAACTGTTAAGAGTAACAAAGAAAAAGAAACAAATAAATTCAAAATAGTACATTCATGGAAAAGAACTGACCCAAACTAAAGATGCAAAATACTTAGGAGTCTTAATAAATGAGAAACTATCATGGAATCCCCATGTCAATGAAGTTATTAAAAAATCAAACAAAACCTTAGGCTTTATAAAAAGAAACTTTAAACAAATGTAATAGAGATATAAAACTAAAATGCTACCTCACTTTGGTGAGACCTGTACTAGAATATGCATCTTCTGTATGGGACCCATCCACCAAAGAAAACATTGATAAACTAGAACAAATTCAAAAAAGAGCTGCCAGATTCATTACTGGAGAATATTCGAAACTGACAAGAATAACACCATTAGTTAAATCATTAAACCTTGAAACACTAGAGGATAGAAGAACCAAAAGCAAATTAGTAATCATACATAAAGCAATTAATTCTAACTTAGAAATACAACACAAAGATAACTTAATACAACCCTCAGATAGACATAAGGATAAAAACACCTTTCTTATTCCGTATGCAAGAACAAACACATACAAGTTTTCCTTCTTCCCGTCCGGAATTCGGGCGTGGAATGGGTTGCCTGAAGAATCCAGGAAACCAACACTTTATCAAGATTTAAATATCTAATAAAAATGCAGGACTAAACACAAACCATAGATAAGCGTAGGACGCAATAATCTTCTGTATAGAAGGAGCGTCTGTAAACAGATAAGATAAGATATTTTTTACCCTATTCTATCCATTTTCTATTATCCCATTTTTTAGAATAACATGAGGATTTTGTTTTTTAAGCCCCATTACCTCGTGGCCATTATAACCCTAATGTTTCCATTAGAAAATTCTCGGGATTGATAGACCCGGTGGCGACCATCCCTCTCCAGGTCAGCAGAGGACTTTTTTAGCGTTAGTCATTCATCTTTATATTGTGGATAATTAAAATTCGAAACAGTAATGTTTAACTGATTATGTATTTAAAAAAACATAAAAATTGGAATTTATCCTCAAAATTGAATGAGTTTCATATTGCTTAATAGTTGGAAGACGTATAGTTAGCATTAAACATATGAAGAGCTCAAGGGAAGAAACGGCTATGTCACATTTTTGTAGTTTTGAGATAATCAAGTTTTAAAGTTCAATATTATACAGATTTCTTATAAATTAACTAAAATGATTTGAATTTTTAATAGGGTCAGAGACGTACATTTTTCATAATTTTTCATTCAGAGCATTCTATTTTTGATCCTCTATCAGATACAGGGGATAACTAACATATTTCCAAAATGTCATATAGGCGTTTCTTCCCTTGAGGTCTTCATATAGATTATCTCATTAATTTGTATGGATTAACAACATATATATAGCATAAAATAAAGCCTATCATCTAATAACATTATCTTTTCATTAATGTATACATTTTAAAACAATCATCAATTCGTCATGTAAAAATCTCAAACATATGCTAATTGCACAATAATGTACAAAATACACCATATTTTAATTTGTAGAAAGATTAAATAAACACATACTTTCACAAATACATACATTCTTTTAAATACAAGATAATAATACCTTGAATAATATAATTCATCCGAGATCTCAATAATTTCTGGTTGAGATTGTTAATTCAACAAGTCAATATTAGGCCATTCAAAGGCCATTTAACATGAGAACAATAGAAATAGCTGCCTTGTGGGCTAAAGTACCTTTACTACCTTGGCAATGAAGAAAAATAGTTGATAATTTAAACAGTTGATCAATTTAATAATTTTTATTTTTTAAAGTCTGTTGTCACACCCAATAAACCTTTGTTTCATCCTCAAAGATGTGACAGTTTGAATTTAACAGAGTTGAATCATCACAGCTCAACATAGGACTTCTCAGTTCTGCAAAAGCACTGTCCTCATTGGGAAGGACTACACTGGTAGTGTAAACTCCTGTCAAGCCCAGACCCAGTGTTGGGATTTGAGGACTTCTGGTGAGGTCATATGTTGTTCGTCTTAGCCAATCACTTCCTGATGATAGATCTGATACGGAGCTAGCACACGAAACACGATGCTTGCTCAAATGACTCACAACCGAATGGTCAACATCTGGGTAAACTCCATCATGGCACGCCTGACTGGTTTGATCTTTCTCAGAAATACTTGTAGGCAGCTCCGAAAAAGGGGAAAGTTTAGCATGAGGTTTTATCAAACTGTGATTCAGAATGGTCTTCCTTGGCTTTGGTATAGGAATTTGTTGTGAAAACTTGTCACGTGGTGGAGGAAACACTCTCAGTTCATTTGTTGTTAGAAGCTGTTCTAGTGATTTGGACCTAGGCAAAATCTGTGGTCGCTTGTTGGGCTGGACTGGTTGAATTTGTTTTGGAAAGCCACGTGGCGGTAGAGGCGGTGGTAGAGCTGGTGATAGAGGCGGTGGTAGAGGTGGTGGCTCAGATGGTGGCTGGGGAGGTTTAGATGGTTGCAGGGGTGGGTGTTGGCTAAACATGTATGGAGCCTCAGGGACCTTGGCAGGCTGGTGAGATATCAATTGGGGTTTTCTTTCAGGAAAATTTTTTGATAACTCTCCATCTTTTGTAATTGCTTTGAAAAGAGAAAAATGGATTTCATTATTTGTGTGTACATTTATATAAAATATATAAAATCATACTCTTTTTTTTTGGTCTTAAATATTGTTTTGATTTTAAGTGGGGCTCAACTTCGAATTGACTTGTTGAAGTTGTCATTTATTTTATTTTTGTCATATTGTATGAAGGCCACGAGTTTGGTGCATACATAAAAAGAATACACAAAATAAGAGACTCTATTAATTCAATTCCTGTAAAACAATACAACTCTCCAGTGTACTTCCTTAATATATAACATGTCTAGCGAGTATAACAACTAACACATGTAATGTTATGTTTAAAGAATTTAGAGATAACAAATGACTTATGCGGTAAGGTAATTCTAAATAGTTTGAGATCAGTCACAAAGCTGGACATTGTCCAAAATTAAAAAGCTTGACATAATTTAAGTCGTGTAAGAGGGGTCACAGTTGGTCTGATCATTATGGGTTGTGTTGTCATTAGCGTTTGTTGATTCTAAACATTTCAGCTCAATTGGTTATTAGGAAGGGCTCGAAATATTAAAAAAATTGAACTCTATCAATGAGTTCAAAACAAAACAATGTAATGGAAGGTCACAACCAGGGCCTGTCTTAGGCCACTGCAACCTATGTGGCCACAGTGGGCCCTGCGCTTTCATAGGCCCGAATTATCTTAATTTTCACTTATTATCCTTATTAATTCCTTATCCCTACCCAGACTGGGCCCCACGCAATCCGCTTCACATACTAAGCCGCATAGGGCCCCACAATTGCTAAGACAGGCCTTGGTCACAACTACATACAATTAAAGGTTTTACTGTTATTTTAGGTGGTGTTAGTAACCAAAATTTAGCTTAACATGAAATCAGGAAGTAGATCAAATGGGAGTGGAAATAAAGGACAACACAAAAGTTTGTACGCAAAAATTTGAATTTTTTTATCTGGAACAAAAAAAAATTTTTTAAATACAAGATCACCTTTAGTACTCTGTTCTTTAATTTTCATAATAACTTTAAAAATTTGGCTTAGATTTCCATTATAATCTTTATCTTGCAAATACTTAGTTGAAATGGTTTGAAGATGCCTGTATGGAAGATACATTTGTAAAAAATTGTAGTGATTAGACCCATATTTACAGACATATGTTGAGATTGTGATATACTGACTATAATATGTACATACAAGTGTTGAGATTTTAGAACACCAATTTATAATAAGTATTTACAACTGCTGACATTAAAGTATGTAGATATGTACATAAAGGTGTTGATAATGTAGTAAACACAATATGTATGTACAAGTGCTGACATTAAAGTAGGTAGTGCAAACACATATGTGCACACAACTGTTGACATGCTATTTTATATGGTATTTTATATGCAAACAATACCCATGATAGAGTCCACATGGAAAATAGACTCATAAAAAGATTTGGTACGTTGGCTCCATATGGAATTAACCAAATTCATAATTTTACTTAACTGCATAATCTTATTCCCGTTGTGGTTTTTACTGTAACTTTGGATACTTCCCCCTTTTTGCTATATCCTGTGTCCATGTTTGTTTTTGTTTTTCCTTTCTTTTTATTTAACATAAATATTTTAAAATACAATATGTTTTAAGAATATTATTATTACTTATGTAAGTATTGTAAGAATGTATTTTATGTTGTACTGATGAAGGCATTAGCCGAAACGTTTACTGTCGTATCAGTCTAAAAATAAAGCTCAAATTTATTGTTTTCATTGCACAATTTTTTTGTGTATTTTGTATTTTATTTAAAAGCTTTATTGCAGTCCCATTCTATTTCACATGCTAGTACAAAGACTACTATGTGAATAGAGTTGACATGGCAATATGAATATAAAATTATTGACACTATCTTCTCGTATCTTCTATTTAACTCTAAAATAAAAGTATTCGTATCTGATTAAATAATTGTTTCTTAAATAATCTTTAATAAACTAATTTTAAAAAGCCAACCCTATCTATATGTTGAAGAATATTTTGATAGAATGCATAGAATAAACACATAACTTTTCCTCTAAAAAAGTAGCTGCCATGACTCATTTGTTACTTACTGTCTAAGATTCATCAAGACTTCATTCAAATTGGTCTGTATACGAGCACATTGAACTGCTGTGTCATTCAGGTTCTAAGACCACAAGAAGAAAAAGTAAACATAAATGGAAGAATAAATATTTTTTTAAAAGTAAAAAACAAAGTTTTTGACTATAAATCCTTTATTTACAAGACATAACTAAAAGTATGTTCATTATAATACGCATCACACGACAATCCAAAAATCCAAAATTGTAGTTATGCCTCATTGTGCTATTAAATTATCTCTAGAGATGTAGCTTTTAAGTCTAGGAATAGAATATATAAAAGAAATAAATGTCTAAGGATTATTGTATATTTTAATATTAATACTCAATATTTTAAAAACAAATTAAGAGTAAAATGACTTACCTGCTTTATATCAACAAGTGTAGGATCTTTACCTGCAAGTCCCTGAGTATAATGAAATTAAACATTGACATCTCTTTTGTATATTTTCCAGAGATTACTAGTGTAACACATTTTTTTAGAAAGCATTTAAATAATACTGGTTTTAATGATTTTTAAAGAATGTGTGTGGGATCTGTTAATAACTATTTTGTTATTTTTTTGTAAATTTTGTGTTTGAAATTATAAAAGCTTAACTGCTTAGTAGGTCAGGTGCTAGCTAAGGAATGTTTATGGACAAAACAATTGATAGAAGGCTGATTGTTAACATGAAAAATTTCCTATAAATGTAACAAGCAGTATTAATACAAATGGTTACAGGGATTTGCTAATTTGTAATTAGTTGAATAAAATTCTTGACTTAAATCATTTAAAAGATTTAACACATATGCACGATATTATAAACATATACACCATATCCAAAAGTAAAATTTTAAACACTTTTTCATAAAATTTCTCATTCACAAAAGGTAAAACAACCCAACTATTGATAATAATATCGTTACCACTTTAATTTTAACTATGTCTACATAAAACTGCAACTATTGTTTAATATTTCTAGTAATATGTTAATGAATAACTGCAACACTTTTTTATCATTTGCCTATAAAATTTCTATAAACTGAACTCACTACACTCAGAGAATGACAAAATTTCTCCAGCTGCAAGATACTGAGCATCATCTTCCCAAAACAGAACACGTCATGGTCAAAAGACACAGGCTTCACCACCCAGGATTTTTTCCTGTAAAATAAATATGTTTGGTCTCAGGAATCTTAAATATTGAAATATGCTACTACACATGTCCATTCAACAACAAAATAATTATTATGTATCCAAACCCTCAATGAACAAATGGGATACATTTTAATCTTTCACTAATGTGTTCCATACATGCATCTCAAATATTGTAATGTCCTTTGCTTCCAGCATAAAAAATGAATAAGAAGTAAGCTAATTCTCTTTACTGTTGTTAACAGTATATGTTGAAAAATACATAACAAAATTAAATACACTTCATAAATTAATATAAAGTGTTTAAAAAATATTCCTCACCTAATTCCCTTAATTATTTTTGTTTAAATCAACAAATATAAATAAACTTTTAACATGTGTCAGTATTATTGAGCATGATAGGTGTTTGTGACTTTGTGACTACATCTTCTATGCTACAAAAAAAAATTTCTTAAGAGAAAAAAAGAAATCAAGATTGCTTTTTTTAAAAAGTTTGGTTTAAAATCTAAATCAATAAAGTAAATACAAAACTGATTGTCTTTGTTTAAATTTTTATAGATATTATATATTTTAAATACATAACACATAGAAGTGCTTGTTTTTTTTTAATTTTATGTTAATTTAATAAAAGACTTAAGCCAAGCAACACTTTTTTATGGGTACAAACTCTTAACAACCCAAAAAATAAACCTGCCTCTTTGGAATTAAGTTTGAAATGGCAGGTAATTGTTTTTAATCTATCGACATAACTAGAGTGAGTCTAAAAAACAAATGCTTCAAGGAACTGCAACTGAATTTATGACCCTAGAAATACTAATGCTGGCCCCCTTACCAAGTATCCCAGAAAACATTTTGTAATTATGCAGCTGAACTATATTCCTATTTCAGTTTGTTTACTGTAAATTTATTTGAATAATAAAATAAAACAAATTTTTTTAATACTTCTTTCTGTTTACAGGAGCTGACGACGCTGAAAGAACAGTGGGTGTACTTTTGTCCTTACTGATATGACTCAAGAATGCCACAGAGATCAAATGAACCTAAAATAACAAAAACCAATGGAATAAATAGATTAATTTCGGGAGGAAAAGAAAAAACTCTTTTACCATAGCTGAGTTGATGATTCCTCACAACCTCATTTTTTAAAAAAGTTTCTTCTGGAACATAACATATATATATATATATAACATATAATATATAAATAACATATATTAGATTAAACTAAAATTTAATAAAATAAAGTAAATTAAAATGTACATTGTACCTGCATATCGTTATCCATGCAGAAATTTAAATTAGTAAAATCTCCGAGTACAAAGGAGTTTTTGTGTAGTGTCTCCAACAGTTCAGCAACTTGGATTAGAAAAGACAAACCAAGTAAACAGACTTCTAGTGGAGTTTCACCATCAGAAATAACCTGTGTGATTTTCAAGCTGCATTTTTCATGTGCAGGCGTGAAGCAATCCTTGTAAAAATGTAAATATAAATACATTTATTAAGATAGTAGTGGCTTCTTTTGTGGTCATCAAATGAAAAATTCAATTATAACATTGTTATAGTCTCCCTCATCCCTGAATCAATTAATATTTAAGTTAAGATAAGTGTAGGACGCAATGATCTTCTGTATAGAAGGAGGGTCTTTAACAGATAAGATAAGACAGTTGAGATAGAAGTAACTTCTTTTCATGATGACCAACGGAAAGTGGAGTTCATAAAAAGAAAAGATGCAGTAAATTTATGCACTAAACTGATATATATTTTTTACAATAAAATTTCATTAACTTCTATGTACTTGTGTGTGTGCTTGAGAGCATATCAGTTATGTGTAAGACTATTGATGAGACTATTATTGTGATGTTGTAATGCTTCAACAGCAGATAAAAAAAATTTTTAAGTATTTATAATTTTTTGTAAATTCAGTTACATAGACATAAATAAAGCTACATGTATTAAGAATTTCATAGCAATTAAAAACACTTGTTTCCTATAGAGACACGGGATAAAGATATTAAAACAGACCAAAGGTACTTACTATAAAATGACCCTCTTTGCTCTCGGAAAAAATATAAAATTTTGTGTGTGGTATGATGGGACTCAAGTGGCCTTCATACAACATCTGCACCATATTTTTCTGGAAATGACGCTGCACTTCTTCTCGAAATATAAACTGGTTTTCTTCAATCTGTATTAAAATATTGATTTTGTAATCTACTTCCATAGAAGGCACACAAAATATCATTTGTAATTAATTTATTAAATATATTTTCTAAGTATTATTAATTAAGTAGACAGTTCAACCATAGTTTTCCTCCGGGAAAGTTGGGTAGATGCTATTAGATTGATACTAAAAAAAATGTGTACCTGTGTTTTATTAAATGTGCAATCTCAATTTATTATTTTTATGACACCTTCTAACGACCTTGTTAACTATTGGCCATTAAAAAACTCTAAAAAATGAAATGCAATTATTAAAAAGAACTTTGATGCAGTACGTATTTTTTAAAAGGTGTTTACAGTTTTTCAGACGGGCCTAAAAAAAAAGGTCTAGGCAAATAGGTCCTGAAAAGAACTAATAAATGATAATGTAAAATGCCCTCTCTAATTAATCCACTCTTTATCTAATTCCAATAAATGCATTCACTTTGTTTAACATCATTGGCAGTCTAGAGCCCAGTCCATCACCATGGCCTTACTTTGGTAACCTTATAAATAATCAGCACAGCACTTGGTCAAAATGATCATTGTTTTTTTTTAAAGAAATCTGACCTCTTTGCCTAGGAATAATGCAAATTTAAAGTAAATCTGAAACTTGGATCTTGTTTCAAAATGTGACAGTGCCTTCTCGACCAAACAAATCGAATTCTATTTTTTTTCTAAATACAGAAATGCACTTTTGTAAATGTTGGCATCTAATTTCAGTGACCTGATTTCATATTCTTTGTACAAAATTATCATTTTTCACCCCTGTTACACCACAAATTTGTTAGATCAAAAAATTTTTAATTTCATGAAAGATCAGAAAAATATTTTGAATAAGATGGGCATTAATAATAGGTTTCCGAGTGGTCAGTGATGAGGGAGACAATAAATTATTACATAATAATAGACAACTTATAAGATAATGCCATACCAGTTTTTTTAATAATACTCCAGCTTAATTTAAAAAAGACTGATATATCTTTTTCAGAGTTTGATAATTTTTGAAAATAATATTTATAAATATAAAAAAAGATTTATTGTTATGATCTGTATGAAAAGAATTTAATTACTGGTTTATATATTTTTCACTGTTTAAAAAAATGCTAACATCTAGTGGAGGCTGGCATGAATATGAAAAGTACAAACCACATAATACTGAGAAACAATGTGAGGTGTTTCCAAACTTTTCAAAGCTCTAAAGTTGGGACAGGAGTTGTTGCCACCTGATACTATGGAAAAGAGATTTTAAAACAGTGTCGAGAAAATTTTTGCTGAATACTTGGTACATATTTAAAATAGAATATATTAATTAGAATAATTTTGAATAAGTTGCCTATGTTTTTTTTTAAATTAGACTCTGTAAATTATTACCATAAATAATAAATTACATAAATAAAATAGGTAAACAAGATGAACTTCCATAATTTACTACATGTATTTCTTTCTTAGCCGTGTGTAATGAATATAACTAGATAGCTTAAAATCCATCTCATCCTTAAGACTAAACTATCTTTCGTTCTTACCTCTTACTCCAGGTATGGCCTGAAATGTAAAAAGATTAATTATGTTAAAAATGTATATGATGTGAAGACAAAATTGGAAATAAATTGATGCTATAAAATAAACTTTAAATTTATTCTATACTTATAAATATTTTAAGTACACAAAAAAAAATCATACCACATATTATAAAGACAAAGGTTGCTTGCAGTTAGCTTTGTTTCGTATACCTTTCTACAAGGATTGATGGATCTAGACTAAACTTGGCGCATATACACAACATAATTTCAGATTGAAATTAAAAGGATTTTTAAATTTATATCATCTACCTTTCTGGCTATGGACCAAGAAAGTCATCTTTTTATTAAATGACATATTTAAACATTTTTTAAAACTTTGTCTACCAGGGGGATTGTATCATTTTATTAAAGCGATTCTAACTTGTATAGAAATAATTTAATGTGTTTTATGTAAAAATTTCTTTAAAAATTTTTGTTAGGTGATATAAACAAGGCTGTTAATTTATATCATACCCATAAGTTCTTTTCTGAATGAAATACCCAGGAAACACTGGGTTCCTTTGGTAGTTTGTTAATTAATAGCTGAAGATATTTGTAGATTAATCATATTTCATGCTTATTAAAATAGAATAAGTGTTAAAACCTTTTTATGTTTGCTTGATGAAGTTCTGAATCCCATTGTGAGGTCTGGATATCTGGTTTTAATTCGTTTTTCTGTTACCACTGAATCTGTTTGAAACATAACATGGAGAGTAAATGTAACACAGTGTAGTGGAGAACATGGTTTCAACAAATACTTTAAAAAGTTGCATTAAAAATTCCAACAAGTTAATTAATTGGACTCAACTAAAAGTTTTAAGAATGTTTATTTTTAGTCGATGATTTCATATGCACAACTTTTGAAGAATATTTCTTTAAACAGAAACCTACTTCTATGTGACTCCATGATTTGCTGCAATTCCTTGCTTGACAGCCTTTTACTTGGATTCAAATCTACACACTTCTGTATTATTGCCAAATGATTTTCCTTGATACAAGGTTCACACTCTTGGCTTAAAGAAATTGACCCAGTAATAATCTGGGGAAAAATGAAAAAATATTTTTCGAACCAATAATTCATTTGATAAAACAAACAAAAAAGATATATTATGTATATTTATATTTGTTTTAGATTGTTGCCTTAAGATAATAAAAAACAACCCGTAAAAAACCAAGTTTTTGACTATAAATCCTTTATGTACGAGAAGTAACTAAAAGAATGTTCATTATAATACGCAGCGCCAGACCATCCAGAAATACAAAATTGAAGTTGTGTCGTAAAACATGTTTAATATAATACGCACCGATCAGGAATATGTTTATAAAAAGAGCTGTCAATAAAATACGCACCTTATTGCGCGACAGAAAGGTTGTTCAATATAATACGCACCGCGACGCTCTATCTCAAAAAATAGCATGATACATAGGAATAAAAAAAATAATCTAAAAAATCAATAATTTAATTACGGTACATGCGATCGATCTGAAATTTTGATACATTGTTTTTATCATCGGTACGAAACTGCCTGCAAAATTTCAGCTCGCTATCTTGCGAGCAAGTGGGTTAAAAATCGATCAAAAGTTTTGGCGACAAGCAAGCAAGCAAGCAAGGTCCGCCGCAGACACCACGAGTTAATATAAAGGATGTAAAAAAAGCCTCATAAATTACTTTCCTTAGTATAAGTGTTTAAAGTGAAAAAAAGACAACTCACATGAAGTACTAGTTCAGTGTCTGCCATGTTAAACTGTGAGTAGGGCAACAAACCATGTGTTAGCACTTCATACATCAGATGAGCAAACATATAAACATCTGATGACCTTGAAAAAGCACAGTCCCTGAGAGATTCAGGGTGATGTCCACCTTGTGGGAAGTAGGAGATTATCCTCTGAGGATATAGGAAGAGGATTAACTATGGGGATATTTGAACTAAATAATAAGATGATGAGATTAAATACCTGAGTTGGTATTTTACACACATTTTGAAAAAAAGACAGTTTAATGGCATGTTCTAAAAAGAAATGTGATGAAGATCAACATAAAAAACAAGTAAAACAATATTTACCAATATAAACCATTCCTTTGTCCCCCATCTCCAGAGCTAAGGTAAAGTCACAAAGTTTTGCTGTATTTTCCCCAACAATGAAAACACTCGCTGCCGTTAGATTTCTGTGTACAATGTTCATCTCATGGCAGTAGCGAAGAGCAGAAGCAATGTCAGCAAGATAATAAATCAATGTAGACTGTGTTAACATGTTGTTGTTTTCCCTGCGATTTTTCAAGGCAATCTGTCATGAAAAAAATATTGATTGAACTATAATAAACATGTTTTTGTTGTCATTCTATAAAATGCTCATTTTCTTAAACCATTAATATAAGTAACTTTACTCAATGTAATACGTCCAAACATAAATAAATAAAACGTGTAATGTTGTTCTAGCATGATTATTTTATGACATCATATAAATCTGAAGTAAAACTTAAAAATAAAAACCATTTTTTGAAATATTGTCAAAGACGATCTAAATTTAAAAAATCATTTAATACTTTTTGAAATTTACTGTAGATTATTGTTAAAAATATCAAGCAATGAACAAAGGCTATAAACATTTTGAGCATTAACTGCTAGAAAAATAATGATTCCTTGTTTCTAAATAAATATGAAGGATTACATTTATTAATAATGTTTTCTGTCACTCCTAGTTTTAGTTCCATTTTATGATATAATTTATTTTAAATCAGAGATACTATGAGATAAGTGCATTTAATTTAGACCATGGCATTTCCAACTTACTTACAAAACATTTCATTTATCCACTTTTTTTTATTTTTTAAAAAGAAGGAAATTTTAAAAAACCCAAGGATTAAGAAACCCAAGAAAAGGATTAAGGAGAAGAAAAACAAATGGAGAACTTACTTGTAAGTTGTTTTCCATGCATTCTTCAAGTATATAAAATTGAGGAATATGTGACAAGCGGTAGGCAAATATTGTCGCAATATTTTGATGTTGAAGCTTTTGGAGAATTTTTGCCTGTCGAACATGAGCTAAATCTTCTTTTGCTGTAAACTTTGTTTTGATAGAATGGAAATGAATCTCTTCTGTCGGCTCATGAATAAAGGATAAAGCATTTTTGCCATCAAAGCGTCCAGGTACCATCATCCAGTGATCCTCTGAACTTTTCTTTTCAGGCTGATATAGGATGGGGGGAGACTGGTTATTTTCCATTTTAAGGTATTAGGGATATTTCAGAAACAATAAATGAACTAATATATCTATGTCAAATATTGCTGGTACAACAAAGATGTATTGGCTCATCTTTGTTTATGTGTAATATCCCTCATATTTAAGATGTTGCTGGTATAATATTATAAAATGATGTCTGTTAGACTCTTTGTTAAAAAATTTCCAGAATTTAGGACATTTGTTTAACATCTGTGTTACAAGTAAATTTTGATTAACAAAATTACTGAATGAACTTCAGCTGATGAAGAGGGATTTTGTGAACTGAATGTACATGAGGTAAATGATTAAAATTAGATTAACCTGGCTTTGGGGGTGAATGAATTATTAAAAATTTTTATTTATTTAAGGAAACTGTTTCTTTAAGTTTACATACCTTGCCATGTGAAGGGAACAAGGGAAGCAGCAGCCGCCGAACTTCGTTTAACAAAAGTAGCTGAAGACAATTACTGTACACATTTTTTTCAATAAAACAAAGGATGATGCCTTGTCTAATTGCTGGTGTGCGATCAAACAGAAGCATTTGCAGCATACTGCTATCCTATTTTTAAAAAAATTAAATTAAATACATTTCAAAAACATAATGGAAAAAATATTTGATTTGCTTTGGGGCCGTCCATAAAGTATGTCACTTTCCAGGGGGGGGGGAAAGGGGGTATAAGAAAGGGTGACAGTTTGTGACAGGAGGGGATGTCCGGCCATGTGTGACGTAACGGTGTTTTTATATTAAATTTTAGTTATTTTTCTAATAAAAAATTATTTTTGTTCAAAAGTGTGACGTACTTTGGGTGTCCGAGAATTTGTGACAGTTTATGACAGGGGGGAGAGGGAGAGTTAAAAATAGTCAAAAATAGCGTGACGTACTTTATGGACAGCCGCTTTGATTATCTTTTATATTACAGGTTGTTTCACAATCAAACTAAATTAAAATCCGTAGTTTTAAATTTCATTGTCTTTTGAAAATCATTTATAAGTATTATCTGATAATATATCAATAATCGTATCAATTGTGCTTGGCTAACTGTAAATCTGATCTCAACTGACCACTGTCTATCATTAAACAAAGTAATAAAAAATGTATGTGATAGACAAAAGGTTAATAGGGGTATACAAAAAAATATTCATCCAAAATAATTGTAAAGATAAAATCATCAGAGTGGTAGGTTATTAAAATTTGATGAGACATTACTTATATTAATTAATTTATGTTTAACTTTAGTATAAGTATTTTTTTTACCCCTTCCTGAAGGTCTTTCTTGGACAGAATCTTAATGACAGACATGACTTCAAAACACAGGTCCTTAATGTCTTTATGCATGGAATCTTCTTTATAAAGAAATACAAAGTTCTTCATGAAGAATTTTTATGATATCATTCTCTACTTCAGTTTTTTAAGATTAAATTTCTCTAAAATTATTTTTCTAAAACAAAATCATACAATAATTTATGACTTATTTTGTTGCTTTTTTTAATATATAAATATAATTACTTTTGAATTAGTTTGAAACTTATTAAGTGGTCATAATTTAAATCTTTAAAAATCCTTACTCAAGCCATGTGAAAGGAAATGGATAAAACCATGGAGGATCATTGTTGTGCACATTACATGCAGTTCTTTTTTTCCAGCCTTCAAGCTTACAAACTTTTTTAAGTAAGTTACTGTAGCTTTATCGTTGGTTTGAAAAATCTGAATAAATAAAAATAGCGCCCGTGAGATCTTCCAATCAATTCATTGAATATAAAATAAAGTATTAATTTTGTATAATTGTGACTTGTAATTTAGAGTTTAAGAACTGTTGATGATATCAGTTTTTGTTTGAACAAAACCAAAGCTCATTCCTCACCTTCCGTAAACAGCCAAACACAACCGCAAGCTGAGTTGAAAGTTTTTCTTTCAAAATGTCATTAACTTTAGGAAAAACATCATGTGCAGATATCACATGAGCCAAAACCTGCTGAGCACACTCACACTGACAAATTTCTCTCTCTCCTTTTTTTTGGAATGTGTCCAAGCTACACCAATAACTGTCTCCAGCATCTGGTGAAGACGGCCTGAAAAACATTGGCAAATAGAGAGTATGCTAAAATTATCATACTAAAATAATTGATAACATAATGATTCTTTTTACATAAGCTGTTTAAAATACATTTTAATGGTAACAAATATTTAACCAATAGAATGAACAATTCTAATTTTTTTTTCTAAGAATTGCACAAATCTTTGCAACGCAAAAAGTTTTGTTTACTCCTTTTCAATATGTTTGACAATAAGACTAAAAACATAATTAAGGGGAGGCTCAAATATGATTTTTAAATTATCTTAAAAAGAAATCTGCAAAGATTTTGTTTTGGAAAGGAATTATTCAATTTAGAAAGAAATGTTATTTTGTGCTCTTTTTTAAATATATTTCTTAAAAGCATAAGATATTCATTTTGAGGATACCATGTGGAATGAGATGTGAAACAGAAATTTCTCTTATATACTTTCACATTTTGAAATAAAAAAGTAAAAAATATTTATAGTTATCTGTCACTTTGAAAACAATTATGAACGAAATATATTTTGTTTAGTTAAAGAAAATAAAATTGAAGTGGGGGATGGGGAAGTTTTGCTGACATTTATTCTTACCCTTCTCTTAAATGGCAACAAGAGACTGGTTGCTGCCCTGGGCAGGATGTTATCATCTCACACTGGATCATCATGTAAACATTCGCCAGTCGTCTTGTTATCATCTGAAGCTCTTTTTGTTTAGCACTGGAGTGTCTAAGAATTGTTGATAAAATAAATAAAAATTAAATAAGGAAATAAAATAATAGTAATACATATCTTCCATATGATTTTTTGGTCAAGGAAAAGTAAAACTAAATAAGAAAACTTTATGTTGGCTTATATATTGTTAAAAATTTCTTTAAAAAATAGACATATTTGCATAAAAATAATTTGATATACATGTATTTGAATTGGGATTTATTTACATCTATTTTTAATATCATTTGTGTAAGGCAAAGTATATATATAAATATATGTGTATATAGATATATATATATATATATTTATATATTATATTTTGTTAGCAGTTAATGAAGTTAAATTTCTTTTTTTTTCTGAAGGCAATAAAAGAAATTGATATATAAATGCAAATAATTAGGCTTTAATTTAATTAAAAATTCTAAACAAAATGTTCTATTTAAGCTAATTGAATTTAAAGCTAATTTCCTACCTCTTGGCTAAATGCTCTTTCAGCATTGTTTTCATGTTGTGCTGTAGAGACAGTGAGTCTCAGTTATTTAAGATAATTCATTGATTCTATTTTAAAATCTGATTTTGAAACTTTAAAAAGAATCTCTTAATATAAGTATGTAATATTTTATCAAATTCACGTATAGAATTGATATTACCCAAAATTGGGATACCAGAGTTTCACACATGTTAAATATTATATTATCATACTTGGAATAAAAAATTAAAGCAACAGAAAATTATTTTACCCATACAATGACACATTTTCAGACCATATCTATAAATTAAGATAAGGTTTTCAGTTTTATTTAACCTTAATTGTTTCATTATCAAATATATAGAAATAAAAAAGGGGAAGACACTATGTTTTAAATTAGACTAAAGAGATTAAGAAAAAATTCATTTATGCTTGTGAATAATGCCTACATGCAGCATTGCGAGACAAGTCCTTACTTAGAGCCCCCAGGACAAGAGAAAAAGAGGTCAACACAAAATGACTTGGAGAAGGGTACTGGAGGCAGACACCAAAAAGAGTGGGCACAGCTAGGGACAGTTAGAGAGACTGGCGCAGGACTGGGGTGCATAGAGAGCCTTTGTTTGCGGCTTGTGCCCCAGATGTGACGACGGGCGATGAGATGAAATACGATCTGAAGATACCTATATTTTGAGTACCTATTGAAGTATAACAAAATTACTTTTGTATTTGTGCCCTGACACACACCCCATGACCACAATAAAGGTTACCTGTCATGTATTGTATAAATCAAACTACAATAAATATAATTCAAAGATTAAAGTCTATGTTTTTTTATAGAGCTGTTCCGCTCTCATGGATGCTAATGTGCCATATTTTTCTTAATAAGTGATTCATTAATTCTCCATAATGTTTCCTTTCAAACATGTGATCTGGCTACCATAGGTCTGTTTCTACAATTCACAGTAACTTAATGCTAAGAAATGCAATAATTGATAAAGGAAAGCAAAAAATAAATATGGTATCAAATTTTAGGAAACATCAGAAGTAAATATTTTGAAAACAATTATTGTATACCGTTAGACTTGACTGCTTTATTGGACATGTAAGCATAAGAACTTCTAACAGAGAGAGAGCTCTGTCTTGAAGTATAGGAAGGTCACTGAGTGCAACTATAAGTAAACCCAAGTAACTCTGATGGAGATAGAGAGCTGGTAGTACCTAGAGAAAGGAAATACAAACATTTTAAAGTGAGACATAATTTGATAGGTACACCAAGAATATTTTAGCATATAAAAAAAGTAGGCTGTAAGTGTATAAAAATATACATTATATTTCAAAATTTGAAATTTATACATTTTAAATTACATTACAATAACTTTAAACATGACTTTCATCTTAACATTTGAAATTCAGGAAAATATTTCAGATCTGTTTTCTGCACAATATTATAAGCTGATTCAGAATTTCTCAATATATGACTATATAATTTTCATTTGCATTAAGTTTAAGATAAGCTTATGAGATGTTACAAAATTTTGATGACAGAATTAAGTAGAAGAGTTTATCCTTACCCTGTGTAGGCAATACATACAATTGGTTAAAAATGTCTCTTCGTTAAGCTTGAAGCTGTTTATATATCTTTGTATTTGCATTGCAGCACTGCCATCGCTAACAACCGATGAGACTGATCAAAACAAATGTTGATATATTAAATATATTCTAACAACGGGCCTAAAAATGTTTTTATTATAATAATGTAAGTTTAATTTACATAACTTTGATTAATTTCTTTATTTTTGGTAATCAAGGCCCAAACCAAAACATTTACCTGTATTTGTATGATTAAATGTTTAGTTTAATAGACATACATTAAGATTCTTTTAATATTACTTTCAAGAGATAAAGTAACACTGTCTGTGATGTCATAACATTACATTGTAGTGCGAAAAAAACATTAAATATTATTTTACGTTATTCTTTTCAAAAAATATTAAAATCATGATCATTTTTGCGCGATTAAATAGGTTTTGAAAAAAATTAGGGCTACGAAATTAACGATTAATTTCTCGGTTAATCGTTAAATTTTTTTAAAGATTAAATTTTTTTAACGATTAATTGACCCACCACTTAAAATGTACTGGAAGTCAAAAAGTAAAATATTTCGGCCGATAAATATAAAATAATTTCTGGACGATTACAGTAATTACACGAACATTTTGGTTTTAAACTATTGACTGACGTGAGAGTTCAAAATGTGGATAAAGGTTATCGTTTCCATTGAGAGAAAACGTTTGCCTACAATGCAATGTTCCCTCTAAGTCAAGCTTCGTTGGTCCGTATGCATTTTAAAAAAAAACTCGTGTGCAAAGTTATAGCTGCACAACGTCAATTTTTTGTGTAATATTTTAAAAAAATTACTGCGCGGTGATTCTAAACTCCTGCATGGCGTCGGTCAAATATCTGCGCAGCCACGCTGCTTAAAGGGAACATTGCTACCATGGTTCTAAAACTTCGCTTACATATCACCTGCAAACCAGCTGAGACAATCTAAAGCTATGTGAACGATTGTTCAGCTCGACTGGTTATATTGTCAATAAGACCCGCTCGTCACTTGAACCAAATAATATCAATATACTTGTCTGTTTGCGTTGTTGGTTAAAATATGTCATATAAAGAAGACATTCAAGTGTTATTTCGATTTTCGACAAGTACGTTTAATAAAATGTTACTTATGACACCATAAATTTCAATTTTTTGGCTTTAATAGAAATTAACGATTAATTAATCATTATTTTTTCAAAAGTTAACGATTAAATTTAAATTAATCGTTAACAGCCCTAAAAAAAGTATTCAAAATAAATCAAAACTGGCGACCTTCACAGATAAACTAAATTAATTTATAAAGGTCTTTTTTAATTCATATAGATCAATAAATATATAATGAAATTATTATGAAATTGTATACTCAACATTTAAAGCACGTGTGTCCAGTAGAGATACTAAAAGAGGTGTTACTGACGAGCAGATCCGAAGTGTTCAATTTCCCGAACATGTCCGGAAAAGGCTTTAAGGGCTCATTGATATCTTCATCTGAATAAACAGATTCGTTCTTACAGGGACAGTCTTCAAATATTCTTATGATATCGGTATCATCCTTAGAGGCGAAGTTGTAGTATCTTTGTTCTATCTTGTCGAACGATGTGGCAGACGCGGAATATTGCCCTGATATCACACAACTTGTTGCTTCTTGGACATCTTTCTTGGTCAGCTTTTCGTCCAGACACGACTTCACCTTTGATATAAAACTTGTGAAGTCCTCGTCACTGATGATGAGCGGTACGGTGTACTCTTTGAAAAATGCCTGCAGGGAGATCGATTGGTCATTGTTCAAGGACGCTTCGTATCCAAGGTCAACGCAAATAATCTTTCCTTTATTAGCCGGATATTCAAATAAACTGCAGCATGATTCAATCTGCAAAAATTAAATAAATCTTCTCATACATTTGTCCCCAACACTCGCACACCGCGCATTTGATTGGTAAACTTTCTCGTTTAACCACAAGTACAAAACTGTTTAATAGTGCAAACAAACATGACTCGCAAACCGTAGTCTTTTAAAAATGTATGTTGAGTACGAGAAAAAAATACCTGATGAGAAGTCTCTCATTTCAATTATGTTAACGCAAATCATTTATTTTTCTTATTCCACTATATCCTCGCACCCATAAGATGGGTTGTCGATTTTTCGTTATGACACGACACCATTTAAAAAAAATTTAATTTATACATTTAATTTTTATATAAATAGTAGATTATTATGTCATTCAAAGGCAACGACTGATTGAATTCCTGTGTTGAGACTGCAAGAACAAAACAAAACAAAAAGTCACATGGAGACACTTGCCTTATTCCAAAACTGCAAGCATTTGTGTAAGATGGTAAAGGTAGCTTCTGAGAAGATCTCTTCAAACCATTTGCAGTAAGGTCCGTCTGAAACAAAATTTATTATTATTATTATTATTTTACAACAAGAAAATATTATTTTTTAAATACCAGGCTCCTTTATCTATGTAGTTCAAAAAGATTACCAGAAAATTTTTAATTAGAGCAAATGAAAAGAAAAGTTTTATTTTTGCATTCAATAAACACGTAGTAGACGACACAAACATTATTATTTAAGTTAAAACGTAATTAAACAAATAGAGTAAAACACAAAATTCATTTAGAACGTACAGTTTTAACATATTAGAATTTGTAAGATCTATGATATTCTTTGGTATTCTCAAGACAATGGGGCGAAACGTCAACAATTGTCTAAGGAGGCTGATACTGCATGACAGCAGAGGCGTCACTAGGGTTGGTGTCACCCGGGGCGGTAGCTAATGGTGTTATCCCTCACGACTTAACCCATAGAACTCCTCCGAGTCTTCCAGTGCCAAATAACGGCAACATACAGAATTTTACATTTTGGTGTCACACCTTGCGATGACCCGGTGCGGTCAGTACCCCTCGCACCCCCTAGTGACGCCACTGCTTAGTGTAATTTACTAATTAAATTCTCGACGTTACTCGTAAAATAGCACACAACAAAAAAGGGCAGATGAAGATTGGACGTGATTGTTCTAATAGACGCTAATGTTTTAAGATGGACTACCAACGAGGTATAGCGCTCTTATGTTATGCGCCCATTTGTCGTCGCTCTTTCATCGTGCGCTCTTTAATGACATGTGACAACAATTTAAAGAAGGAAAGTGTTTCTAACATATTTCAGACAAGTCTTGAACTAAAAAATAATTTATTAAAGAATTGAAGGACATTTTTTAAAGTTTAAGTTTTGTCTCTCATACTTTAAGAACATTTATTAATTTTTATTTAAAAAAATATCGTCCAACTTTTAAACGTGTCCAAAATTAAAGTGTAATTTGGCTTACTTTTGTAACTTTCAAAATTAAAGTCAATCATTATTAAAGAGTTATTTAAGCCTTAAAAGGTATAAAGTGGCATTTGACTCAAAAATAATTCAAGTAAATTCTCACTATCTTTTCCTCTCTTAACCAGATTGAATAAAAGATTTACTTGCTTACCTTTACTGCTGCCAGAATATGGAATTATGAATGGTAGACAAAAAGCTTGAATATAAGAGACTAGATACGACCCGCGTCGTAGCATACGCCGCAGACTTTCTCATAGCTAGTGCAAAGAATGGGGGAGGGGAGAACGGACACAAGCAGCAGCACGAAGAAATGAAAACAACGCAAGCGTCAAGTTCAAAATCAACTTTACTTCGACTGCCGAATGTACGCATCAAGCGATCTATCAGTGAAAATCCTTTCATACGAAATCAACAAGACTGAAATGTTTTTGTGTGAAAATAATTTCGTGTTAAAGGATATTACTAAAAAAAAGACACACCCTATACTCAAGAAAATTAACTTTCTTAGAGTACATTATATTAATATAGATATGCATGTTTGCACGCCTTTAATAAATTTAAATAAAATAATAAAATAAATAGAAGTAATAAAAAGATTTTCAAAAACCACGTTGTTATAAGCGGACTAAAAAGAAGAAAATAAATTTTTTTAAATGTGTAATGTGATACATATCACACGGGTGTAATATGACTAAAAACGTGGGGCGGGCGCTTCTCAGGCTTAACTAATTCAATTCACTCATTTTCTTACTCGTCATTTGTAAACCCTAATCATTTTAGCCAAACGCCTAAAAAGCGCCAGCCCACGTTTTTAGTCATATTACATCATAGTATATATTTTAAATTTTAAAATTTTTAAAATTTATTTTCTTCTTTTTAGTCCGCTTAAAAATATAAAAACGTGGTTTTTAAAAATCTTTTTTTTTACTTCTATTTATTTTATTCTTTTTAGTCTACGTGTATGCTATGGTGAGTTTTGAAGTATTGATTATGTTCAAATATAATACGCATTGCCCGACAAACATTTACAGACTGGAAATGACTGATCTCCCCTTGATGTTAGACATGGTTTTTGTGGTCGGGGTTGGTGTGAACTCGGCACGTGAATGTAAAGTAAACAAGGGCAGACGGATGATACATAGGCGTATATATAGATAAACTAAAACGTTCAATAATCTAATAACGATACATTCGATCGATCTGAAATTTTGATACAATGCATTGTCATCTAAGATCTATCTGTGGTAAACTTTTGAGATCATCAGAAGTGGTTTAATTTTACGTTGGCAGATTTGAAAAATTTTGGACAGACAAACCAACAAACAGGAACGAAAGTGAGTTAATAAAAACATGGTAAAAAATATGAACTCAAAGATATTTAATACATAATTTTTCTCTTTTAAAAAAACCACAAAGAAAACCCATCTTTTGAATTATTTTTTTTGTTTGTTTTTTTGGAGAAAAATCTTACCCCCCCCCCACCTACTGTGGGGGAGGAAGTTATAAGGTGGGATTCATCCATGGCGTCGGTATGTTAAAGCCCAATTGGCTTTATATCATGTAAAACAAAAGACACCGCCTCTTTCATGTCCAGTCTGTAATTTTCTCTCCGGTGCGGCTGTTTCTTTTCTTTCTTTTTAATTTTTTTTAATTGTAGTTTGTTGGGGCTTGTTTATTATTGCATTTTACTGATATTTTTTATAATAAATTTTCATGTTTAACGTATTTCGTAATTTTCTTCTAGGTGAAAAAAATATGTCGTCTCTTTTATGGAAATAAAATCGTATACAGTAAAATTTTAGATTTTGGTGACACCCGGGGCGCCCTCCCCACCCGCACGACATCCTCACACGGAAACCCACTATTTTTTCTTTATGCATCTCACTTGGCAATGTTGTATTGGAAATGTTGAATGATAAACAGCATAAAGATAGCATGCCCATTGTATCATAATTTGCTTTTCATGCCATTTTCATTTGTCCTCTTCTCAATTTCCTCTGTACTTAATTGACAAAGAAAGCCCCACACCGGTTATGAAACGGCATTAGACCCATTTTCAAAGTGTTTCATGCCATATCAATATGAAATTGCTACATTATATAATTAGTGCGATGAGGTTGTCACGCGAGAACAAAGTTAACACAATTGATATTTTTAATGAAAGAACGTTTTCAATATATATTTATTAAAAGTCCATTTTACCCACTTTTTAGTGGTTTGTATCTTATGTGAACTACAAATATCTCTTGGCTGTACATGGTATATAGCTTGTTGTACTCAAACACTTAGCCTCCGCTTTCTCCATTCTCTTCACCATGAAAGGCGCACACTTCTACGTAGAATAGAGAACATGTTGTACACTTTGCCACAGTCTAAATCAACTGGGTCTGGACATCAAACACACAGTCTAAACAACACTTTGCTTAGTCAAAGCTCTTTATTCCCCACTTAGCCGTAGATCTGGACGTGTTCTGGAAATCTTTATTTTCAAGAGTTCCAAAAGTTCATGGGCACACATAACAGTTAATGACCTTGGTAGACAATGTCTGGGACATTGGAGCTATTTAAGAAATGTTCTGTGCAGATTCACTGGTGCGCAGCTGTAACAACATGTTTGATACACGGCCCATGTTGTCCATTAAATCAATACCACATATTTGATATACGGTCAATGTGGTCCATCAAATCAACACAAATCAACTAATAATTAATAGATACTGCACAAATCATCATCATCATCATTATCTATGTCACTACAGCCAGTGGCGTCACTAGGGGGCGGGCGAGGGGGGAGGGCCGCCCCGGGTGACACCCATCAGGGGGGTGACATCCGAGCCTAAAATTTTATTGTGTACGATTCTATGTCAGAAAAAAAATGAAGACACATTTTTTTCATCTAGAAAGAAATTAAGAAATACAAAGAAATACGTTAAACTTGAAAACTTTTAATTAAAAAAATATCAATTTACTTGCAATAATAAAACAGTTCCAACACACAAACAACATTAAAACAAATTAGGAAAAAAAGAAAAGAAACGTCGCAGCTGAGAGATCTCTTAAAAAAAGGCAGGACATGAAAGAGGCCGTGTCTTATGCTTTAAAAGATATAAAGCTATTTGGGCTTTGACACACCGATACCATGGACGAATCCCACCTCACGACTCCCCCCACCACATGAAAAATGGACCAATATCTTTCGAGGACCTAAGAACGGATTAGAGAAATCATTCACAGTTGAATCTCTTTAGACTTTAGAACTATTCATCGGAAGGCCGTTGACAATTGACACAATTTATTATTTGTTTTTTTTTATGTATTATTTTTATATATACATTTTATGAGTCGGATGTCGAGTTTTTAACAGTAATTTGTCGTTTTAAATGTCTTAAAAATTTTCCATTGATAGATTAAGAAACAATGTTAAATTAACATGAATTATAAGGTGGTGGAAAAAGTCACACAAAAATGACACCCCACAAAAGATGACCACACACACAGCATACACTACATCGAAGCAAACATGTAACATGGTCACACACTGACAACATCACAGTCACACACTCGCTACAACATAGCCACACATTCGCCATATTCACACACACCACAATACAGCACACGGGTCCACACAGCACAACGAGCTTTATTTTAAGCTGCTAGTACTATACCCACTTTGATACTGATAGCAGTTCATAGCAGTAGCAGTCCCTAGGCCAATCCTAATGACAATCATTGTTCCAGATAGGGGCAATAAGATCCGCGTCGCGTTTTAAAGTATTTCCAATTATGTTATATATTAAACCAGTGGTTCCAAAAGGGTCCCTACGGACCCCCAGGGGGTCCTGGTACCATTCAGGGGGTCCGTATAAAATTAAAATTGATTTGGCGGTCCATGAAGAATTTCAGGGGTCCGCGCAAGGTTTAATATAAAATAATAAAATTGTCATCCATTTTTATTATTGTGGAAATTAAAATAAATAACAATAAATAAAATACTATCTGAATACTTTGTTTGTAATAATTAAATACCATCTTAGGCGCTATCATTCATGGAAAACAATGTTGTTTTACCAAGAAAAGGAAATAGAACTACGGTAGTTTCCACAGCTATAAACAATCAAAATATTCAGTTTATTGCAAAGGTCAAGTTTGATGCGTCAGAAATGCGGAATTCCTATACAAGCTCGAAAAATACATTTTTTACGTGAATCAAAGGGGGTTGCAAGGTTGGGTAAAATTCGATGTGTCGGCAAGTTATATTTATCTAAATTGTATCCCATCATCAAATAATTTTTAACGCAACTTCCTTATGGGAGAAATTGCGTTTATATATTTGAAATGCATGTGCTGTCTATTCGAGATTGCACAAGCAACTCCTCATGAAACATACCAGATAGAGGGTTCGAGGCTTTTGCAAATATTTTAAGGAGGTCCCAAGGATAAAGCACGGGCCAAAAAAAATAATAACCTAAAAGGTTTACTGGATTTCCTGGAAAATCAAATAAAAAAACCGAAAAATATCATTATTTTGTCAATTTCTCGCCCACCGCATCGGTTAAAATAAAACAAAACGCCAAACGATAGCTAATAATATTTAGAACAATGTTGGAGAAGGATTTTAAAGAAAACAAAATTCGTTCGACTCCCGTAATTTTAGCAGCAATTTGTAGATAGCAATTGTTTTGTTTAGTTTCAGAATTATTGATTTGAAATGACTTTTAATATAATCTAGAAATAATTTCCATTGAATAAAAAAAATCGGAAATTCTTGTTGGAAATTGCCTTTAAATAATCATTCCAGTTTTTATTACTTGTTTTCAAAAGGGCTTTACTGCACCATTCCATTGAAAAAGTTATTAATTATTAACAGTGGTTTGTTACAACAGAGAAGTGAATGAATGAATATTAGTGTTGTTGAATATTTGAGGTATGGCTAAATGTTTGGAAACAGATAAGAAAGGTGAAACGTTATTTAATGAATTAAAAAGACACTACATGTAGTTAGGCGGCTGGGTAATGCGTGGAACACACAAAGCCGTGGCCTGTGAACGCTGCATCACTTGCCAAACAGATCATCTGTCATGGACGCAACTATCTTCTGCATAGAAGGAGCGTCTGTATAGATAAGTCAAGTCAACTGGTGGAGAGGAGAATGTTCGCAGTTTCCAAATCTTTCGAAATTGCTGAGGCTGGGTTACTGTCAACACTTAACAGCTCTTCATGCAGACCAGAAACCAAAGATTTGAAGACATATTTCACTTGATATTCCTGACTGGCAGTTGAAACCCGTTTGCGGTTGGGAAAAATCAGGTCCCAAACACAGATGAAACCATACTAATACAGGAGCAATACACTTTAAAAAATGTTTGAACAATGGTACCACTAAAACTGGTCACAAAAATAGATCCCATTTTTATAGCCTGCATTTATGGGTTATTGTACAGAAGTTGGTGACTGCTTCCCCTGTCTTCCTATTTGGAAGAACAAGGATTCAGTGCCGCTATGAACCTCATCACAAAGAAATTGAAACCAACTAGAAATTCGTGCGCAAGAGGATTTGCGGTTGATACTCACAAAAACATTTAGTTGGACATAAATACACTCATAAAATCTAATCACATAATATAATTGTTTTAAATTTTATATTAAACTAAAGTTATAATTTTAATAAATACTTCTTCAGTGAAAAGTTGCTTTTTGGATTTGTAATTTTTGTACAAATCATTTATGTAGTTTTTCTCTTGGAGTCCGTGGGCAAGTTTTAACTATATAAAGGGGTCCATGGGTAAAAGAAGTTTGGGAACCACTGTTTTAAATCAATAGACGTGTGTACTAGAAAGACCATGCGTCTTCTTGGTTATAAATTCCAACAGCTACACAAAGTGTTCAAAATATTGGCGAGAATGTAATCAAACTGTTCAAGATATGGGACAGACTGTAATCAAACTGTTCAAGATATGGGAGAGGTGTAATCAAAATGTTCAAGATATGGGAGAGAGAGACTGCAATCAAACTGTTCAAGATATGGGAAAGACTGTAATCAAAACTGTTCAAGATATGGGAGAGAGACTGCAATCAAACTGTTCAAGATATGGGAGAGAATGTAATCAAACTGTTCAAGATATGGGAGAGACTGCAATCAAACTGTTCAAGGTATGAGAGAGACTGCAATCAAACTGTTCAAGATATGGGAGAGACTGCAATCAAACTGTTCAAGATATGGGAGAGAATGTAATCAAACTGTTCAAGATATGGGAGAGACTGCAATCAAACTGTTCAAGATAGTTCAAAAAAAGACGAAGTGTAAGAGCATATGAAATTGAAAAACTCATGAACCAAATGTAAGCTCATTAGCTGCATGGGGATTAGCTTTAGAATAATGCTTAGGATTAAGGATTTTAATAAAGCACCTATGGTTTCCATATGATTTTGAAAGGACTTATTTTATTTTTAAAATTAAGATAATTTCTTGGTTTAGTTTTTTTTTAAACATTCGTTTAGCTGATATTTATTTGCGGGTCCTTGTATCTATAATACAACAGAGAAGGTAAGGGTGGGAGGAGGCAAGAGACCCCAATCCATGAGAGGTGGGGGGGGGCAAAGTATGTTGTTTCCTTTCAATTTTCACAGAGTTCCTATCTCTCCCCTCTCCCATATCTCAATGTCCTTTAATGGAGACATTAAAAATGTATCCTGATGAACCAGTCTTGTGTGGAACATATATTTGATATATTATTTGCAGGGGTGCGACAACTCGAGAACCATTGTTTAATAAGATAGTGCAACGGTCATATCTACCCACGCGAAACTGTATTATTATTGTCCACGCACGTGTAGTACAAAATACAACGTACCATAAGTAAAACACATAAGGAAATTATTGATGTCCCCAATGCAATGCGTTGAAAGAAAAAAGAAATGAGCAGACTTGAGAAATGACTTACTGAGAAACGACTAACTGAGCATTGACTTACTGAGAAATTACTTATTGAGAAATGATTTACTGAGGAATGACTTACTGATAAATGTCTAAATGAGAAATAACTTTCTGAGAAATTACTTATTCAGAAATGACTTACTTAGAAATGACTTAATGAGAAATTAATAAGTGATAATTGACTTATTGAGATATGACTAACTGAGAAATGGCTTACTGAGCAATGACTTACAGAGAAATGACTAAAGGAGCAACGCCTTACTGAGAAATTACATATTGAGAAATGATTTACTGAGGAATGACTTACTGAGAAATGACTAAATGCGAAAAGACTTTTTGAGAAATTACTTATTGAGAAATGACTTACTGAGAAACGACTTACTGAGATATTACTTATTGAGAAATGATTTACTGAGAAAATGTCTTACTGAGAAATAACTAAATGAGAAATAACTAAATGAGAAATCACTTACTGAGTTTATAGTCGTTGAAACACGTGCAGTACTCATTCTGTAACAGAACAGCCAGCCTCTCAAGTGACAATCGACACTCAGGGTTCTCACAGGGTGGAATGTGCACACTGACACGGTTGATTTGGTCGTACGACATTGTAAACTAGTTTCAGTCTCTTAGATAGAAACTCTGATGTTAATGATAAACTATTTCATTTTCAAAACAACATGTATGTGTGCCCTGGTGTTCCAGCACGGATAGCCTTGCAAACAAGAAAATCCGCATGATCACGGCACAAGAAAGTCCGACCTGAATGAAGGGAATCTTTACGCTGCAATGAATTATGGCTTCCTGTCGAAGCCAGTGGGCGACATGTCACAAAGTGATTAAAGCATTGATAACTTTTTATGTGAGTCAAGGTAAACATTTCTTTTACACATTACAAGAGATAAGGATCACAGTGTCAGAGCTGATTATGAAGTGACAACACACATTTGTTCTCGGAAAACTTATTTCGGGTTTTACTTCAAGCTCTACATGTAGGACCACATTACGCAATACGGACGACATATGAATATTTCAATGACTGAATAACTGACATGAGATGGCCTAGTTAAGTCTCCAGATATCGTCACGGGTTGTTGATTAACCAAAGCGCTTTCTTCCTATCAGCAACATTTACATGATCGGTGGCGTTGGAAGGGGTGGGATTGGGTCGCCCAAAGCCGTGTGGCCCTCAAACTGAAATTTCGAAGTTTAGGCTATCGGTAAATATTTTTGTCGTTTTAGGGTGACATTCGCCTTTACTACACAACTCTTTTTCTTCCTACCTCCAATCTCCTGTCTCTCGTAATAACTTTTCAGTTGACTCTAAACTTAGCTACGCCACTCTTTCTCTCTGTAATTTCACCCTGTATTTTATCCGTCTTTCATTCAGTCCTATTTTCTTCACACTTCTCTGTCCTTTTTATATATCTCTACGTGTTATTGTATAGATCATCCTCTTTTTGATAATTTAATCTCACATAGTGGCTGTTTTTCAATGGGCCGCAGCTAACAACATTCAAAGATTCTCCTATTATCTTACTTGTAAATGTAATTTATAAATTAAAATGTACAGTAAAATATACATGTTTGTTAAGACTTTAATTTTAAATAAAGCAAATTTATATAATAGCCTTTCACTAGTAACACACTTACAGTTCCAGTTATAGCAAATAGATGAGTTACCTTTCAATTTTTTTATGTTTGTCAATCACACAAATTTAGTACATTTTAATAACTAACATTACATAAATTGGTATCTAGGTAATTTTGTGTTATTCTTCCGCCGTTAATTTAGTAAAGGTTTCATCCGTCTGATAATTTTTTTATAAATTTAAATATTATAAATAGTCCATTAACATTTTCACCGTCTTATAAGTTGCTAGCAAAACGCTTTTTTGAAAATAGAAACCAAAGACTAAAAACATTTACTTAAAATTTTCACGTCGATGTTTAGTCATGAATAAAGTACCGCCGTATATACTCGTTCTATAGCCCGTTCGTTCATAAGCCGACCCCCCCCCCAACCCACTTTTGGAAGAGAAAAGTATTAAAAGTGTATAACCCGCTCGCAAGCCGACCCCCCAAAAAAAATAATATGACAGCTTAAACAAAATGGTACACATTTTTTTAAAACTAAAAGCAAAATCGGTCATTATAATTGTTTACTCTGTACTGCCTATTTTTATCTTTGTGCTCTTTGTTAGGCAAGAGTTACCGGTATTTTAAAAAAAATCTTTGGTAAACAGTGACGAAATCGCGTACATTAAAATTTGTTGTTAAAAACATAATTTTTAAAAACTTATTAAAACGCTCAAAACATATATAAAATTATTAAATAAGGTAAGTGCAGATGTTTAATGATATATTATATCTTTTGGTAGACTAGTCGAATCTTGTAGAATGTAGAAAAGGACCTCAAGAACACCCGATATTCAATATCCATGCCGAAATGCGTTAATGAACCGCTCATAGGCCGACCCCCCCCCCAACATTCCTCTTAGATTTTGTCCAAAAAGGTCGGCTTGCGAACAAGTATATACGGTAATATAGAAAAAAAACTGTATTATTTGCAACATGTTTCATAATAAGTAGGCAGATATCATTTCTTCTATCGACTTTGAGAGGATAACTTTTGAGATCCAATAGAAAGTCACTCACGTAGTTTCAGTTCTTAGTCGTTCATTGCAAATATGTTTTTGGTATATTCAAAGCTAGGAATGATCTCGACTTTTCATAATCATAACTATACAGTAAAATGACATATGCAATACAAAATTGTTAGCCTAAAGTTTAAATAATCCAGTTAAAGGTAAAGCAAAACAAAACGAAAACGAGATTTCAAAGTCATAGTCATACATTTGTCTTGTGCTTAATAATTTATTTATTTATTTATTGTGTTTATTTATTTTCTAGATGTAATGTGTTTCCTTGGTGATCTTTTCCACTCAGCTAAAAACTCTCTCTGTAGCTATGTTTGAAAAGCAGGTATTAGCTTGGAGATATCTGGGCCTAAGTAGGAGTAAAGAAATCTCATAAGGTTTTTAGTTGAACTCAGACCGAAACAGAAAGGCCGTTTCCTTTTGTTCCCATCGTCCGTTCCGAGGTCAATATGGCGACACAACAGACATGGCGCAGACTATCAGTGTCCACTAATGTATAAAGAAACGTTACACCAGGTTATTTTCAAAACTTAACTAAGTGGTGCGAAGACGTGGGCTGTCAGATGATGTCATTCACACACACACACTTTTTTTTTAAATCGGATTTTCCTTTCCTTGCATTTTTTTTTGCTTAAAACTAACATTTGTATTTTTTAACACGATTATAACTGTTATCCTACCACCCCATCCCACCACTAAATATATCTGGAATATTTATGATCCACAATTCATTGATGTGGCAAATACTGACTGCTTCATACAACATTTAGGCTAAAGCAAAGAGAACGGTGCCCTCGACTATTTACATTGTCAATCATTGTTATGGAAGAGCGCGTACTTCCTGGAATGAAATGTTGTATTTTTACACTAAAAAAAGGGAATAAGTGCAATTATTTTTATCCATGAACGTAATTAAGGTTCTTGTTTTAGGGTCTGGGTTAGGTTTAGTTGTCTATTTTTAAAAATTAAAATAGAAAAAACAACAAATATAGCAGCCAAAAATGCCATTTATCGAGCGCACCGCTCTCTTTGCTTTTACCCAACATTTATTTCAACTTGACATTAAGTAAGTTTGAAAGTTATATTTGTAATTGATGTTAGAATTTAAACATATAGTCTAGAGTCTAGGCTCTAGGAAGTACAAAGACGTCATTTGATAGTTGATGTTGTAGAAACTATGCAATAAATTTGCTGTATATATGTACAGAGGGTTAATAATTGTTGGATTGGAAGGCTTTTCAGATATTTTTTTTTACTTTTTAAGATGGTTTAGTTGATAAATTCTCTGACTTCACCCAGGCGCCCACGGGTCATGCACTGTAGTATATTTCATAGTTGTTAGTCAAAAAGCATCGCTTCGCTTATACACAAGATCAACTTATAAACGAGTATACACGATAACCGAAGGTTCAAAAACCGTTACCAGAATGCTCATTTCGTTTAGCACGCCGTCAAAAGGACACACACATAGTTTTATCGGAGAAGACGTAAAGATATGCAGCCTGCAACGGATACTGGGAGAATTCGTCAGACCGTAAAATATATTCTTTTGATATGTTGTATAACATAAATTTCAAACTGAAATAGTTTCTAAGGCCGATACAACCTTCACGTTTTCCGACTTGATATTTCTATTCAGGACATTCCACTGCGAGAGGAATGGCATTTAAAAAATGATTTTGTGTATGGTAAAAGAAGTTTTTGGTTTTGTTCATGTTGAACACCTGTTTCACGTACCTGGGGACCTTTTAGTTGTATCAGATTGAAGATTTCAAAGCATTTCCGTTATAGATTAATGTCAAGTGTTCATACCTAGAATACTGTCATTACAAAGTAGTAAACGTAATTGATGTAGCATCTGCCATTTCCATTACTGTTGATTTTTAATTAACTTTAAAAAATGTCATTCAATTAATAAATAAACATTTTTTTAGTTGAAAGCTTATCTGAAATATGTTGGGAATATTTTCCTTCTTTAAATTGTTGTCACATGTCATTAAAAAGCACACGATGAAAGAGCGACGACAGATGGTGGCAAACATAAGAGCGCTATACCTCGTTGGTAGTCCATCTTAAAACATTAGTTTCTATTAGAACAATCACCTCCTATATTCATCTACACTCTTTTGTTGTGTGCTATTTTAAGGGTCATAGTCACGAAATTAATTAGTAGGTTACACTAAGCAGTAGAGTCACTAGAGGTGTGCGAGGGGTGCTGACCGCACCGGGTGACACCATCACAAGGGATGACACAAAAATGTAAAATTCTGTATGTTGCCGTTATTTGGCACTGGAAGACTCGGAGGAGTTCTATGGGTTAGTGCCCAACCATAAATGACCTCACGTGCCTAGGGGGTTGGGGGTCACGCATTTGTGACGATGTGTGACGAGAGGGAGGGGGTGTTTAAGAAATGTGATGTCACATCAAAAACGCGCAAATTTAAATAAAAGTTCCACTTAAATATTTGATTGCTTACAATTTTTTAATGACGTTTTCAATGGCTTCACATGTGTTACAATATTAGAGTGCAGACTTACACTAAATACATATTTAAATTACAGAAATAATTTGAAGCATGCTAATTTTCAATTATAAAATACGGCTTTTTTGTGGGGGGTGGGGGGATTTGTGACGTCATATTGAAAGGGGTTCTTTTTTTGTGACGAAGTATGACGAGGGGGGGGGAGAGATTAAAAATTGGCCAACATCACGTGACGTTATTTAAGGACGTGGTAAGTCATGAGGGGGTGAGACCATGAGTATGAGCTACCGCCCCGGGTGACACCCACCCTAGTGACGCCTCTGATACAGCATAATATATTATTTAAACCAACAACTTTTTTCTTCACTCATGTGATAAATAGTGGATATAAATGTCTTAACAACATTATAAAAATTACAACAATAACAAATAATTTAATTTAATAATATGGATTTAGGCCTAAAACAAATTTTATTTTACTCAGTTTTGAATTAATTAAACTTTTTTAATGTATTATACAGAAACGAAATAATTAAACATTTTATACATATCGTATTTTAAGAAGATGTTTGTAAAAAATATAATTGAAAAAACTCTGTAATGCTATGTTATTTAGCATGCCCTGAGTAACTTAACATTCAATTAATAGTATTGAAACAAATAAGTAGTAAATAAACCATATCTACAATGAAAGGTATTGGAATCTTTGCTGTAAATATAGTACGTTGTAGATTGTAGCAGTTAGCTGAGCTAGGATACGTTGTGATAATAGTTGGGTGATTGTTGCAAGCTATGGTTGGATGAAAGTACGATAAATGATAAAATTTACTATAATAGATGGTATTTTGTAGAGAGACTGATAAGTGTACAAGTGAGCAGTGCTAAAAGAGCTAGTACTCTTATCTGTGATAAGATTAAATTAGCTAAAGACTCATTCGTAAAATATTATTTATTTATCCTCATGATTTTCGGGCACAAAAGGAGTCATTGCAATACAAAGATTGTGATGTACACACCCCTCAAATACTATTTAAACATTTTCATCAAACTGCCCATCCGTACGTTTCATAAATAAAAAAATATATATCACGAACAATTTGAGAATACTAGTAGACTACGGATCACAATTTACTAAACTTATAAAATACTCATAAATAGTTTACTACAGCATTATATTTTTCGTTCATATTTCAGCATACTGTATGTAAAGTAGGCTACAGGTATAATAAGTTTATAGTCAAACAACACCGTGTAGGTTTCATAAGAAACAAAAATTGAACATTAAAATATAGTTTCGACCAAAGCCCTCATTAAAAACTATTTTTTTAAAAATAAATTAAGTTTAAAAAAATAATAATTAATAAATATAATATACTTGTATGATCGTTTTTAACATGGAAATTTTTTTTAAAAGTTAGAAGAGCAGATAAAAAGAAAATCGAAATATGAGCTTTACATAAAGCTACTAAACTATTTTTAAAAATGATCAAGAGGGAAAAATAGGGGTTAAGAAAGAAATAGGAGTTTTTTTTCCAGCTTAAATTCAAGCGCCTGTCACTTACAATTTTGCTGCTGGCCTTTTGAATAAAACATACTTTCCCCTCTAACCTTAACTCGAAGGTTGTCACCTGTCTATAAATTTTATTTTTACACCTGACAACCGTTATATCATTATATCTAACGAAAGCGTCAAAATCTAAATGTTAACTTAATGTATATGTTGTCTTCAATGGGAGTAAATAATCGGCTGTTTGATGATGAGAATTTCAGATATCCCGACATAAATATACTCAATGTTTGTACTGGGGATTTGTTAAAATTTAGAAACTTAATTAATAAGTATTAACCAAAGCAATGCAAATATTTTTTTAAAAACATGAAAATAGAAATGGATTAAATGATTAAGACAATAAGTATTTCAGTTAAATAATATTTTATGATGTCATATCAAATTTAAAAATTAAGGACAAGAATGAGAACAAAGTTGCAAACGAACTTAATATGATACATGTGTGCATCTTTCCGGGTTCTTTTCATTCTTCTTATCTTGAGGAAGTTAACCTTCGCATCCAGACTTGAGTGTTGAATGGAAAATCTTTACTCTTCTTTTATCAATGATGTGTTAAGTCAAATTGATAATAAATGCTTACACACAAATCATATCTTGAATACTTTGTCTTAGGTATTAAAATTGTAATCTTGCTCCGTGATAAAGGAGGACTTTATCTTAGTAAAATATTTTATTTTGTTTTCTTAGCATTGCAACAGTACAGTAAAGTCTATATACTCACATCCTGTTAGACCGATTAATCCGAACCACTCTCTGAGTAAGATTCGGAATCGGAAGGGTTAACCAAAGACATTTAAAACTTGATGGTTTTGAATATTTGATAAATGTAGAAATTTTTTTCTTGTTTGGATTCTTTGAAAGTAAATCATCTTTCATCGGAGCAAAGAATTACTCTGTTCCCAAGGACCTGATTTGAGATAGGCTAACAGAAAGCATGTTTGGATTAGATTTAATATTGTGTTGTTTTGATAGAATTTACAAATTAACTAGGCTACAGACAAGACTAATATGTTTGAGATTTTCATAGAAATTCAAAATTTTGCGGTTGAAAACATGACATATTGCATTTCAATAAAAAGATTGGAAACTTAAAAATAATTTTTAGCAATATCGTGTCAAAACTCTATTAACGGTAAGAATATGTATAAAAATTAAATTGTAAAAAAATGTTATTTTTAAATTATATTTATTATTTTTTTACAGTTTGGTTTTTTTTTAATCTAGAAGATAAATCTTTTTTACATCGCACAAAAATGCTCTTACTTAACGTCTTTACTTGATGTATAAACATTAATATTCCGTGTAATATCCTGAGGATAAAATTTATAACAAAAAATAACTTACACAATAACATATTTATTATAACAAATTTCTTTCGATTGATTCGATTTTATTTGCCGTTTTCAAATATAACGTTGGTTTATTAATATGTTGCAGGAATAACAAAATAAATTTTGGTGTATTTGATTATATATGTAATAGTTTGACCTGTGGGAAACCTTGTTTCAATTGAAAGCAGGGCTGCATCTTGTTACGAACTTAAATCGTTGAAGATCTTAGTTCGTAAATCCGACCATTTTAACCAGAAACACTGAAATCAATCATATAATGAGAAACTTGTTGTACGATGTAATAATTGCTCTTCCTCATTAACATTCGGTCATTTACCAAATAAAACGCAAAGAATACATGTACTGCACCCATTAAATATTAAATGAAGAGAAAAATCAATTGACTTTTATAAAAGTCTTCGTTATTAATCATGACGAACGGCATTTTCAAGTTTGATAATTGTTATGTTCTTTACCTCTACTGCTGCTTCAAAGCATCACCAAAATGTGGGTATAAGAGTACGTAAGAAAAGCCTATGAAATAAAAATAATTAATGTTTGCATTGTAATTGATATTAAACCCAAGAAATTTTTACAGTTTCAGATAATGCTCAACCCACCGTTTTAGAAAAAAAAACGCTAACACACACACACACACATATATGAATTGAAAAGAAACAACAACAAATAATAGTTTTATAAATGTACTAAATGAGGCGTTGTTTGAAATAATTTCAACTGAAAATCTATACATTCCTCAATGATATAAAATGAACAAAAAAACTTTTTAAAAAGGATGAGGCCCAGCTGCAGTGAGGAATGTAGAATCTCGCATAAAAAAGCAGAAAATAATTTTTTAGTCAAAAGCTAAGTAGTCACACAGGGGACTCAGAACTCGAAGTTTTATTGATATTTATTGTGATCGATTTTTGGATTTAATGTGAGATACAAGATTCGATCAACTAAAACAAAAGTTCTGAGTCCCCTGTGTGACTACTTAGCTTTTGACTAAAAAATTATTTTCTGCTTTTTCATGCGAGATTCTACATTCCTAACTGCAGCTGGGCCTCATCTTTTTGAAAGTTTTTTTTTCATTTTATTTTCTACTTTTACGCGTTAACAAAAGATTTGTAAAACTTAATGTCGCTTTTTCCGTTGTTCAACACTTTCTTGAGCTTTTCTTTTTATGTAATATTCCTTTTACTTTTGTAAGCTGTTTGTGTGCTGATCCACTTACACATGTCCTACACACAACACGACTATGTCATTTATTACTTTAATTTTTAAATCCCTTATATTAACTTCGCGGCCGTCTCTCTCATCATCTCATCATCTCATCATCTCTGTCTTGGGCTGGGCGGGCGGAAAAAGAAAAGTCGAAAATGACCCACTTCCCGTGATTTGATCGAGCTGAAATTTGGCACACTGACCCGTCTGACCTAACAATGCATCGTATCAAAATCTCAGATCGATCGAACGTACCGTAATTAAATTAATGCATTTTTAGTTTATCTATATAAACTATATGTAGAGGTCACTATCGTTTACATTTTACGGGTCACTTGACTTCAGGCCAGCCACTGGTGTGAACACGTCTCGTGCTTAAACCAGGTAAAGCGGCGTGCTTTTGTTTACATTTGGCGTTTCACGGTGATCTTTCCCCAGTGATCGGTGACAAGACCTTTCAACCCCCTCCCACCCCCACCCCACCCTTTTTGGGTTAAAAGCAAAGGGGAGTAAAGACAGATTCAGTCTGTAGATATTTGTAAATACTTTAAGTTCTGTCTCATATATAAGGGATTTATAGTCAAAAACTTTGTTTTTACGGGTTTGTTTTATTACGCCCTCCCGACCGACCGACCGCGAGCCCAAAACAGAGATGGCGGTGAAGTTAATATAAGGAATTTAATTAAACAACCCCGTAAAAACAAATGAATGATCTCCCCTGGCTTTAAAACCGGGGGAGGGGGTGTGGGCATCGATGGGTGGCGTCAATGCGTGAACTCAATTGGCACGTGGAAGAAAAACAATAACAAACTGTGAAATTGAATTACATATGTTATATAGAGATAAACCAAAAATTCATTAATTTAATTATGTTACATTCGATCGATAGAAAACTTTAATAGCATAATCCTCCCCACAAGTCAAACCTACTGAAAAAAATTCAGCACTCTAGCAAGTCAGAAAACGTGTTTACAAGCGTTTTGAAAAAGTTGAAATCCTGACAACATATACAGATCCGCCGACGTGCACGAGGTAATAGGATAGGGGCCTCAATAAAAGAGAGGAATTTGCGTTCTGTTGAATGCAAAAAGAGTGACGATGTTTTCATGATTCAACATTTTTAAAATATGTACGTGATTAAAAAGAAGCTGCTATTCCAGGTCATCAGAGGCTGTTGTCCCACATTTCAGAATATCTGCTTCTGTTATTTCACGAATCCCAAGCAAAGCCTTATGACCATTATTATAACTGCACGCCATTAAAATCCAATTGTTTAAATCTCTAAGAAAAGACTGGCAGAAAAAGGGAATAATAATAATAGAATTCATAAATGGTTTCTTGGAAATCATGGCAATATTTCTAAATAGTCCTATTTGTATAATGTAGACTGCTAAAATAGTTTTTTGTTTACAAAACAAATCATAACAAAATTAAAAATAATAACACAAAGCTACTTAGGGGCACTCAGTCTAAGACGAATTTTAAACTACATTTACAGGGTGGTCGGACACTTCGACCCCAGGACGTTTCGATCCCGGTTGGTTCGACCCCGGACAGTTCGACCACAGGACGTTTCGACCCCAGGACGTTTCGGCCATTTACTTTCTACACCGTGAAATGTTTTTATTAATTTTTGTTGTTGTTGTTGTTATTATTTTTTAAAATTAATTTTCGGTATACTGTATTATCCATAAAACATTAAAAGCAGAATCTCCACTCCTATTCCAAACACACTTTAAAAAAAAGGACCTAATTTATTATTGGGTTTTAAAAATGTCTAAGTTTAAGTCGTTCAAAGATTTTCACTGTGATGACAAAAATAAATTAAAGTTTTTTTTTCTCTTTTTTTTTCTTTCTTAAAAATTTCGACATTCTGAACAACGCACATCGCAGGTTCTGAAACCATTACAATCCCTCGCCCTTCCATTCACTTCTGTTTCTTGTGTTCCTTAACTCGTGAAGACCTCCCTCGCAGAAATACTGATTTTAATAAGACGTACAAAGTTGTCAGCATTTAAAGTTAATAAATTTCAATAGTTAATACCATCCCCAGCAGACAATAACATTTAAGCTGCTGGGCCAGTATTACCTGACTGAACGTTACGTCTCCGCATACCATTAAAGACCACGTCCTCTGATAGTCAGATATCAGTGATGAAAGGTAGGTTGAAGGCTTAACGATGTACTTCATTGAGAACGTTCACGTCATGAGACTGACTGAGAATGATAAACAAGAGGAACGATTAGTGTGTGAGTGATAACGGGGAACATGTACTTAGTAATAATAATAATAATAAATTGATAATTGATATAGAGTAGTACCCTTTCCAGCAGTTAGGCTCACAGCGCTTTACATAAAATTAGTAACACATATATGTATTATTGTATACGGTGTAAAACATTCATATCCTACCTACAACCAAAAAACATATAGACTAATGATGGTCACATAAGCTACGCTTATCATTCAGATAATTTTTTGATGGTTGTTTAATTAATTTTGAAATAACTAAAATAAACTTAAGAGAGTTAACACAATACTGAAGAGAGAGTGGTAATTGGAAACAGGCTAGTTAGTAGGAAATTTTTTAATTAAAGTACAGAGAAACTAAAAAAAAAGAAGAAGACGTAAAAAAATATTTAAAAAATTTTAAAAAAATTAAAAAAATTTTAAAACCCAATCACTTGCCACATTTAACGAAAAACATAATTAAAATCATACCGATTCGCAGCTTTATTTTTTGTTTTTAAATATTTTTTGTTGCAACCATTTTCCAAATGTTATTTATTAAAAAATATATAATGATGTATAATTAAAAAATATAATAATAAAAATGAAAAATTAGAGCATCTATAAAAAAAATTACAATAAAAAAGAAAAATGTTAGGAGTAGCCTTTAAGAATAATGTGTTTGAAGATAAATGAATTCGATAAACAGGAGATCATACAATTTGCTACATCCTTGAAAATTTGAAGAAAGAAGAGTAGAGAGGTAAGTGGTGATTAAGAGAGAGCTAGAGGAAAAGAAACAGAAAGACGTCGAGAGAAATTAGTGCAATTGTTTTGCCGATATTTAGCCATAGTATTTCTTGTATGGGGTATTGCTGGTACAAAATATTACTAGTACAGCTAATAGCGTAGATTTCAGCGTGTTTTAGGTATTGTGGTTTCATTTCATAAATACATATTTTAAAACAGCACATTGCCTCCATCAAGAAATCGAAATATCGAACCATTTTATTTCAGAGTCTAATCTTGGAGCTTAATTCTCAAAGTCTCAAAAGTGCATTCTAATTATTGGAGTTTAATGTATGAGTCTAAATCTTTGAATCTATGTCACCAACTCGAAATTTCGGATGATGAAATGATTTAATAAATTATTTATTTTTGGCTTTACTTTGAATTGTGTAAATTTAAAAAGATTAAAACGCCGTGACGTCTACAACAGAATTTAAGGCCATTAAGGGTATCTTTTGATGAATAATTTTACCTAGGTCTAATGAGGTGCATTTTTCGAAGTAGACCAAAAAAAACGCTTTTAATAAAAGCGGGGATTTTGTATTTTAAGAGCGAGAGAACAAATGTTTTGTAAAACATAGTGGCTATGGATGTTCTCAATGAAATTGACGTTACAGATGTAATTTTGTAAAAAAAAACATTTAAAAAAACGTTATTTTTGCTGCTGAAGAGATTGTTAAAACGTAGAGGGCTAAAAAAAATTGTGTAAAAACCTTAACTGGTGAACAGGCTAATCAAGCTTATCACTGGATTGGTAATGTAATAATAAAAGATAATACAATCATCATTAATAGCTGATATGAACGTAAGGTATAGCTAATTACTGAAGGAAAGTTAACCTAAAAGGAAAAAAAAAGTAAAAGCGAATTATTATTATAAAATCAAATGTTCAACTAAATTGTTGTATTTTAATGTTAGTCGGCATCTAAGCTCTAACTAATACTAATATTAATATTACATTAAGCTATGCAACAAAACCTAAGACTTTTCATAACGTCAAATTTTACACAAGATAGTTTGTGTGCATACATGTGTGTAGAGTGTGTATCCGTGCTTGCATTCACATGATGCCTGCACGTGTGTTTGTGTGTCAATCGCTTAAAATAATCTTTCATGTGTTTAAGAAATGACTTGAAACTATAAAACGCACTTTGTTTCTGATATTTATTAGATTTCCCTTCTTTTGAAAGTGCAATCAATAAATGGTATGCATCTTTAGTTCATCGTTCAAATCGCTTAGCAAAGCTTTCTTCATTGACTTTGAAAAGCACTTATTAAAGTATCAGACTAGTGTTAAGTGCGCTATCTTTTCATTTACTGGGGTCACGGGCGTGTTCTCTGGGGGTTCAACTCACTATTTCACGAACATTCTCTTACTTGCCATTGAAAGACACAGTTTGGAACGTGTAATATATATTATTAGAATCTATTTGACACAATTACTTTTATTAATTGTATTTTATTTTTACATTTTCATAACATTTAATATTTCAAAATGTTTCTTGTATTTTTTAAAGTCAACATATTCTTTTTCTATGTTTTCCAAAAATAAGATGGTTTCAGTTATTCATTTAACAACAAAATTATTTTTGTACTGAGTTTGGGGTCGGGGGGATGGGGGTGGCATTAATTTCCTTGCAACATTTGGTTTAGGAACTTAATAAATCTTCAGCATATTCTAAGACGTGCAAGCTGGAGAGATCTGTTAAGACCTATTGGAATTGATTAACTGTCGTACAACAGTGTGCAGTCATATTTTGACTTCATAAAAATAAAGGGATGGGTGGAGAGTATAGTATTTTATTTTATCAAGCCGTAGCTTTACTTCTGTTATCTAAATATAAATAAACTAGGGGTTTTAGGGCGCCTACGGCGCCCACTTGGGCTGTGGGGCGCCTACGACGCCCATTTTTTTGTGGTAAAAAGCCCAAGTAACTTATCCGTGTTTGATAAATACGAAATATTAAACTTCCTGAAATGTACACAAAGTATTTTATAATTATAATTCCTCAAATCCTCTATTTACATAGTTCCCTTTTCCAAAATTAAAATATAAGCTAAAACTATGACGTAATATAATTTTTTTTTAAAATCTATTAGAATTTTTATAATTTTGCACACCTCCTGATGCGTGCCTTGTACTTGTATATGTATTTAAATATAAGCTTAAAAAATGACGTCATACATCTACGGATCCATACTCCAACCTGTGACTTGGGCTATTATATTGTTTATTATTTCATTCCAAAAAGAGTTAGGGTGTGCTGGGATCTCTTTGATATAACAAGATCTTTGTTATTGAAAATCATTATATTTTGTTTTCTTCAAAACTGAAATAATAAACACAATTTTAAAATAACAAGCATACGCCTCTGCTTGAAATATTACTCATATCTCTAGAGAGTGAGCCACTCACATCAAATGTTGAAGGTTTCACTACACTTGGAGACCTCAGACCTGCACCAGGGTAAATTACTTGTCTCGTTATATGTTTTACTACTGTATAGATTTCTAAAATCATTAAGTCTGATTGGTCTTTTCTTTAGTTCAACTTTTGGTACGGTGCATGAACGGATTATAAACGTATGTATGTATGTCGTCTGGTCGTCTACATTATTATAAATGTAGCTGTAAATAAATTAAAACTCTCTGAACATCGAGTGTTGGCATCAACTTATTGACCGTCGAATTTTCATGTCATCTATCTAAACATATTTGGTGATGTCTGAACATCTATTGTTGATGTCAACTGTCTGAACATCTACTGTTGGTGTCAACTTTTCACTGTCTGAAAATCTATTGTGATGTCCCTTCTCTGAACATCTACGGTAGGTGTCATTGTCTGAATATCTATTTTTGATGTCAACTGTCTGAATATCTACTTTTTTGTCAACTGTCTGAAAATCTATGTGGGGGTCATTTTCTGAAAATTGTTGATGGCAAGATGCAAACAAATGACTTCAACGGAAGAACTTAATGAAATTCAATCATTTATAGATTGAAATTAATTTTGTTTTAGTCTTAATATTTGTGGTATTTCAATCGGCGTTTTTCTTAATTCTTACATTCTAAATATTTTATAATTTCAATTGTAAAATATCCTGATGAAATGAACTAATGGTAATAAAACGTTTTTAAATTGGATGCTTAGGTCGCACTTGCCGAATTTAATCCGAGTTTTAACTCTACTGTGATGATTATATGACGCCATAAACACGATAAAAATTAAAAAGCATAGTCAGACCAAATTCGTAAAATCTTTATCTGAAAGCAACAGATTTTGTTTACTTTTGTTAATTAAAAATGTATAGGTTCAAATTAGTGTCTTTTAATTCTTACATACTTTTGCTAAGACCATATAAAAATTTGTTAAAATTAAGGCTGGTAGGCCTACTGATTAAGTTTTTTATTCGATTAATCGGGAACAAAATTAATCGATGATTTAATTAATTTCGATTAATTATATTTTTATAACGCATATATAGATCCCGATAAGTTGCAATTCATTGTTTCGCGAAATCGGTTAAGTCGCGGTAAGTCCATGGCTCCCAAATTTTGTGACGTGACACAAATATTCGTTCTGCTATGCAAGAAATACGGAAGAAAAAGCTTTTTTAAAATTTACTTTTGCACGCCTAAATAAATAATAATAATACGAGGGAAATGTACATAAGTAAGAGAAATATAAATGATTAATAAGTTGGAAAAAAATATTAGAAATATTTTCTTAAATTTTAATCGCCTTTTAATCAATCAAATTATTTTTAATAGATTAACATTTTTAACGATTAATCGATTAATTAATCGGTAATTTCCGCAGCCCTAGTTAAAATGTTTGATATTTTGTCATTTCATGAATGTCGATCAGCAGTTAAAAGAAGGTACTATGTACCAAATAGGAGTGAAACTATGTCTAGGACTCAGCATTTTACTTCGTCCAGGGGTGAGTTTTAGAGCAAGACATTATTTTAAATAATTAAATAGAGTTATTTGAAAGTTAACGTCAGGTGAACTTGCTGAATTGGATTTATGTACCTACTTTTAGTAGTATACACGAGACAGCATGAGTGACTGTTGATGCTTTCCATACAACGTTTCATTTTAAGTTTTCGATAAACTAAAATCATTCATCATACGTTTTCTGAAAATATAGTGAAAGGTAAACAAAAAGTTTACGATATCAGTTAATCTCACAGTTCAATAAATTCAATTAACATCTTAATAGGAACATAAAACTAAAATGATGAAAGCATTTAGAATAGATTCGCTAATATTTAAAATTGACAAGAGTAACGCCATTATTTAAATCATTAAACTTTAAAACGCTAGAGGATAGAAGAAAAAAGTAGTAATAATACATAGGGCAACTTATTATAACTTGCTGAAGGTGGCAGGTCAGGAGTGTCTGGGCTGTGGGGACAATGCTCTATGTCAGAATGACGTCTGCTCCTGTCCCGAAGGTCTTATGGGAGATGCCCGTGTGCACTGTTATCCTAATGGAACGAAATTTTGTTCGTAAGTACATCATTTATTGCATTGGAAAACTTTAAAAATGATAATTCACATTTTATTTTTAATTGTTTCTTCAATTTTTTTTAATTCAAAAATGTTTCTTAAAATTTTTTATGAGTAGAATGGCTATTTAAAAAAAAAGATTATTTTCACTCAAATTTTAAATCACTAATTTATTTTTAATCTTACAACTGTGTTGTCTATGTTTGTTTAATATTTTTAACCAAAAAATGCATCGATTGGCTTGAAAGTTGCAATAATTCAACCACAAAATGATTGTTGTGTCCAAACCCATCCCCCCCAGGGGCCGCCATCAGAAATTTTTGGGGCCCTGAAAGCTGGATACGTTGGGCCCCTCTGGGCTCCACATCGTGCCTATGCCAGGTCCCCATATGCCAAAATCCTTGAAATATGTATACAAAATGAACAAAATGTAGCGTATCCGACAGCGACAATGCTGGCTGCATTTATAAATACGAATACAAGCGATCTAGGGAACACGAATTTTATACTGAATTTAAAAAAGCCACATATTTGCAACAACAAAAGCAGTAGTAGTATTTTTTTTTAATTCATTCATATAAAAAAAATTAACGACAAAAGCAAAAGTTAAAAAACAGTAATAAGTTTGTGTTCTATTCACTCATGTGAAGTAGATTTTTTGAAAAATTAGATCGTCCAATTAGAAATCATTTGAAGTGTAAAAAATATTACATACCAAGGGAAATAGCCATGTTTATAACTGGAATTATCATTTGAAATATGAAATATAGTAACATCCGTGGATAACACAACATGTTATTAATATTTAAGTGTGTGAGGGCTGTTTGTATATTTACTGTGATGAGGAGGACCACCTTCTAATTTTCATATTAGAAAAATCACGTATAACTACATTGAAGTTTATCTGCCTAGTAATTTCGTGTTCAATTGAAATAATTTACAGTCCATTTCATCTTTCTTGGCTCATGGTAGAACGCAAATAGTTTTTTATAATTGCCAATTTATTGAACAATCGTTCTCCTTGAGCCACCGACACAGGAAGACAACAAAAAATCCTCAGGGCAATATACACTTCACTAAATATTCCTTCTAGCCCGAGTGAATAAATTTAGTTCAAAAGATCAAGTGGATCAGACAACGCAGAGGCAGACGCTTCCTTGATGTTGAATGCTGCACCGTATACATTCTTCAAGTGAAGCAACTCGTCTTTCAAAAGGCTGGTAAGATCACATGGATATTTAACCACTAAATCATCACAAGAGGACGAGATTTCTCCAAAAGTCAGACTTCTAAAATTTAGAAGTGGATTGAATAGTTTCCAGATCTTGTCCAAAACTTTGAACCGATGGTTCATCTGCCCAATCACAGAATCCAAAATGAAATACAAAACTTCTCTAGTGAACTTAGCTTCTGCTGATTCCTCGACACCCGCGACGTCTTGGGAATCATTGGACGTTTCGAAATCTGAACGGAAAGGTCTTGGCCTTTTGCCGCGACGCCGCGCCGTCTTTAGTTCTGAAGGAATTCTTAATTCTTTTGATACATGCTGTGCTTCTGTGAAAATCGTGTGGCAATTATCTCTCAACTGCTGTAATTCATTTGAGAGATCCTTGATGTTACGTGACGCGATTTCAAGTGAGATTGCCTTTGATTGGAGTATCAGATTTCTTTCATTGATACACGTCAAAATTTTTAGCCAGAATGCTGCCATCAACACTGTGGTGAAGAAAGAGAAATATGTTTTCAGTCCAAGTGCTTCGCTTCTAATTTCATTTGTGTACTTAGTCGTGGACATCACTGTCTCTAGAACAGGAAGAATGCTAGGCAACCTCTGAGCAATTGGCATCAACTTTTGAACTCCAGCGCGTGTCACTCAGATTATTTATGCAGGGAGCATCTTGTTGATTCCAGCAAGAGATTCCATCTTTCTGGACAAGAGCTGAATAATCTGTAGAGGCGATTCACCTTTCCAAAGAATGTTATTGCAACTCTGCAACATGATGCAGCATTTACCCCGACCAGATTCAGTGTGTGAGCTGCACATGGAGAGAATAGAGCAGCATCATTCTTTTGTAAAATCCGCGCTTGAACACCTTTCATTTTACCCGCCATGTTTGTGCCGTTGTCAAAACCCTGTCCACGACAATCTTTAAGATCAATTCCATGTTCGTCTAAGCGTTAAATTAGTTTTTCTGTAATTTCTTCTCCTGCCTTCTGATTGCACTGGAAGAACTCTACAAATATCTCTTCTATTGACCATTTGTTCTCATCTCTTTTATGGACGTATCGTAATATGAGAACATTTTGTTCTGTATGGGATACGTCCAGAGTAGCATCACATATAATGGAAAATAAATTGCTTCCCTTCTTTCAAGCAAAAACTTGTCTAGAACATGTTTCCAACATAAAGAAATGAATTCGTTTTGTGTCTTTCCCTGACAAATAATGATTTAGCATTCTTTCACCATGCTATTTCTTGTCTTTGATGCACTCCAAATGATGTTGCAGCAAAGGATCATAGTGAGATACGAGTTCTAATTACCCCAGAAATTTGCCATTGTGGGGATTTCCTATGTCTTGAGATTCTCCGCGAAATGCGAGTCCTCTGGAAGCCAGAAACAATGTAATATCCAAGAGTCTACGCAATAGGGCATTGAACTTGTCACTTTCACTTCGGAGATGCTGTTGAAAGCTGCTATCAATACCACAAGAACCAGTAACTGATTTTTCCAAAAGTTTCCAAGCCACGTAAGAATCCCTATGCAGGGAACTTTTTTCGTGATTCCGTAACCTTTCGTAAAGGAACCTCCACTGTTGTTTTTTTTTATCAATACCTTCTCTATAGAATTTTTTAAGCCCCTTGCATACACTATATATTTCTCTATAAAAAATGATGACACATTTTTAAACTTTTCACCCGTTTTGCCAATAACTTTTTTAAAGATAATTGCCCCTAATTTTCAGATAATCTTATCTATAACATTATGAACAAGTAACTTGATACTTTTTAAATTATATTTATTATTACTGTTAACAGTGCTAGAAGTAGCAGAGTAAATCAAAATCAATTTTCATTATTACCAAAGTAAAGTCCTAAATTGTCGTAATCATATTAATTTTTTTTTCTTTTTGAAATAACGGTACATATATTAATATTTAATATTTTCGATTGAAACTTTAACAATTTGTAATCATCTTATGTTTAGAAATTGAAAATGATTGAGAATCTCAACGGGAACCCCATGAACACAAAGAAGAAAATACGATCGGTGCCTTTTTTTTTCCTTTAACAAAAAATTATTTATGTCTTATTTACAGGTTAACGTGTCGTAAAAGTGAAGAAAAAATGCCAATATTTACATACACTCGAATAAGTGAGAGAGTCACTGGAAGACATATATATGTGACGTATTTGATGACTTAAGTTATATTTCTTTTAGAAAACTGTGACGTAATACACGAAATTCCGAGGAACCCCTTTAGCGAACCGTTCATTGTTCTGAAAAGTTTTTCCGTCAATTTTCGCTGTGAGCTAAATTTTAAAACTTTTTTTGTTATATTTAACTTGAATAATTGTTCAAATATATATCAGCATTATAAAAATTAAGCGTGGCTGACAGGGTCCCCCTTTCGTTGGGGCCCCTGAATAAATTCGTGGAATCACCCCCTGGTGGCCCCTGCCCCCACCAAAAAAACAACAACAACAAAAATATTATTATTTGTAAAAGTTTAAATATGTCAGCATAAGATAAGTCCAAAGAGCTCAGATAACTCGGAATGTCATACATCAGCTGAGTTACATAAACATTATTATGAGTGGCCTCATCGATGACGTTCGAGTAAGTTATTTAGTGTAAACAACACCTGATTTCGAAATTCAGGGTAATCTCTCAGCCATCCCTTCTATTGGATTGTTTTTATAATGAAGCTACATGATTCAAAATATGAAAAACGAATAATATCTACTCATATTTCTTGATACATAGTTTCATTCTAAAAATATATCTTGGCTAAATACCAGTTTGACTGACACAATGTCACCATTTGTCTAGCATGATTACCACCTCCCCCCTTTAATGAGTTAAACTATTTTCACAGACAATTTACCACATCCTAAGCGATGTTATAAAAACCACCACGCGGGCCTCATCTAGGAGAGTTTTATCTCCTATATAATGACCTAAACGATAAAACAATGTCGTCTGCCTCATCAATGTCGTCTTCTTAATCAATGGCGTCTGCCTCATCAATGTCATCTGCCTCAATAATGTCGTCTGCCTCATCAATGTGGTCTGCCTCATCATTGTCGCCTGCCCCATCAATGTCGTGTGCCCCATCATTGTCGCCTGCCCCATCAATGTCGCCAGCGCTATTAATGACGCCTGCCCTATTAATGTCGTGTGCCCCATCATTGTCGCCTGCCCCATCAATGTCGTGTGCCCCATCATTGTCGCCTGCCCCATCAATGTCGCCAGCGCTATTAATGACGCCTGCCCCATTAATGTCGTGTGCCCCATCAATGTCGTCTGCCCCATCAATGTCGCCTGCCTCATCAATGTCGTCTGCCCCATCAATGTCGTCTGCCCCATCAATGTCGTCTGCCTCATCAATGTAGTCTGCCCCATCAATGTCGTCTACCTCATCAATGTCGTCTGCCTCATCAAAGTCGTCTGCCCCATCAATGTCGCCTGCCCAATTAATTTCATCTGCCCACCAATGTCGTCTGCCCCACAGACTGACCAGCGACCCCATCCTCCGGACGTTCAATGGTGAAAAGATTCACGTGACCGTAGTTGGCGCTACACGAATGGCTGACTTTGTCGTGACCAGGAAAATCGGGGATATACGTCAGAAGTGTAAGCTGGTTCTTTGGGCATTGTCAGAGAGGATCAAGGGGAAACTATTCATTGCTGGTTATCAGGTAAAGGCAAGCAGAGTTATAGACGGGAAACAACGTATATAAATAAATAAAGATGATTGGAATACACGTTTAATGGATCTCTACTAGTTAGAGTTAGATGTACATGTACGCAGAATTGTGTAAGCACCCCACATGTAACAAACTGTATCTGAGATGCACGAGTATGTTCTTAATCGAGTCTGAATATGGGGAATTGGGGAGAATACGGGGAGAAAAAGAAGGTGATGTTATGTCCCCTCAAGTATCAGATAAAGATCCTGTGTTTTATATAGATGTACACATTCAGTGTTGTACCCATTATATACCAGGTTAAAGATCGTGTTCTATAGATGGACACATTCAGTGTTGTACCCATTATGTACCAGGTTAAAGATCGCGTTCTAAAGATGGACACATTCAGTGTTGTACCCATTATGTACCAGGTTAAAGATCGCGTTCTATAGATGGACACATTCAGTATTGTACCCACTATGTACCAGGTTAAAGATCGTGTTTTATAGGACATATTCATTGTTGTACCCACTATGTACCAGGTTAAAGATCGTGTTCTCTAGATAGACACATTCAGTATTGTACCCACTATGTACCAGGTTAAAGATCGCGTTCTATAGATGGACACATTCAGTGTTGTACCCATTATGTACCAGGTTAAAGATCGTGTTCTATAGATGGACACATTCAGTGTTGTACCCATTATGTACTAGGTTAAAGATCGTGTTCTATAGATGGACACATTCAGTATTGTACCCACTATGTACCAGGTTAAAGATCGTGTTCTATAGATGGACACATTCATTGTTGTACCCATTATGTACCAGGTTAAAGATCGCGTTCTATAGATGGACACATTCAGTGTTATACCCATTATGTACCAGGTTAAAGATCGCGTTCTATAGATGGACACATTCAGTGTTGTACCCATTATGTACCAGGTTAAAGATCGCGTTCGATAGATGGACACATTCAGTGTTGTACCCATTATGTACCAGGTTAAAGATCGTGTTTTATAGATGGACACATTCAGTGTTGTACCTATTATGTACCAGGTTAAAGATCGTGTTCTATAGATGGACACATTCAGTGTTGTACCCACTATGTACCAGGTTAAAGATCGTGTTCTATAGATGGACACATTCAGTGTTGTACACATTAGGTACCAGGTTAAAAATCGGGTTCTATAGATGGACACATTCAGTGTTGTACACATTAGGTACCAGGTTAAAAATCGGGTTCTTTAGATGAAGACATTTAGTGACGTATATTATGATGTCAGGTTCGGCCAAACACATGAGAAGACATATTTCCCTTTTTCTTCTTTTTTTCCCTGTGTGTGTTTCCATTGAACGATGACATTTCCGTTTAACAATAGAGATATTTTCATGCAATCATGTTCTGACGTCATTGCCAACTCACCCCCAAACCTATGCTACAAGCGACATGACATCACCTTGCAAAGCCGTAAAGTCTCCGACATTATCAACAACGATTGAAAAACCTTTTTATATAGCATTCATTATCTTCACTGATTTCTTGTTATATCCATGTACAAAGCTCAAATTCACAAGAGTCGAGTCAAACGGGGCCAGCGCTGTGACTGATTTTTTTGTGAAGGCTAATGTCGTCGATGGTAGGTGAAAAATAGATGAGGACTGAATGTTAAGTGAATGATAGGTGGGTGATATGTGTATGTAGATGGATAGGGGATAGTATTTCTCTTCTAAAACAGAACATATCACAGGACAAAAATGTCCTGCATCTACAAGGTTCATCAGACATAGCAAAGGACAATGTCCTATCTCTACACATTTGACCAGACATAGCGCAGGACGAACAATGTCCTATATCTACACATTTCGCACATCATAGCACAGGACAAACAATGTCCTATATCTACACATTTGACCAGACACAGGACAAACAATTTCCTATATCTACACATTTCACCAGAAGTTACCTTTTGTGGTCTGACGCTCAACTTTAAAAAAAAAGCTTATCTGACTCGCACTAAAGCGCCTGCCCAGAGGCTCAACCGACAGGTTAGGCTTATTTCACGTCTGCTATCTTGACACCAAAAGTCACCAATATTACCGGTTCTCTCACTTATCATGACACCACAAGTCACCAATGTCAACTGTTCTCTCACTTATCATGACACCACAAGTCACCAATGTCAACTTTTCTCTCACTTATCTTGACACCACAAGTCACCAATGTCAACTTTTCTCTCACTTATCTTGACACCACAAATCACCAATATCAACGGTTCTCTCACTTATCTTGACACCACAAGTCACCAATATCAACGGTTCTCTCACTTATCATGACGCCACAAGTCACCGATTGTCACCTGTTCATTCACTTGAAGTATCACTTTTTTTCAACAATTTCCAGTTGCCATTAATCGCCATCAAGTCCCCACCCTCCCTTTTTCCCCCGACACCAAACTACGTCGGTGTAATGCAATTTCTTTTTTACACTTGATTGGAACTTTAAAATTAATTGATGCATCAGTTCATCTTGACACCCCAACCGATAATCTTTGGAATTTCATACAGCATTTCACCACTAAAATCTGAAAGAAATAGCTTGCAATTACATTTCATTCAGCAATTCACTTGATTTCCCGCACAGGAATAGTCAACTGGGATTTCCCAATAAACACCTATTTCATCGGTAATTTCCGCTACTGCTGCAGCTACCCCGATACCTTTGGTGATGGCGGGAGTTGCGATATCGACCAATCTGTTACACCAAACAACTTCTTACTCTTCAAATTCAGCTGCTGCAACATCTCCCTGGGTGTGAGGCCACAGATTCCTGGCGCTAATTCAACTGCAGGTAATTCTTTGATGGATGTATATTCTAAATTATGTCAATCTTTTGTTTCCTACTTGTTCTGGTCGTGTCTGCTGCTTACTGTTAAGACTGATTCTCTGATTCTGTCACGGGGTGATTTTAAGCTTTAATATTAAAAGATGCTTGGTATTATTCCGGTTGAAAGGTAAATTTAAAAAAACGTTAAAAAACAGTTTTTGACTATAAATCATTTATGTACGAGACATCATATATATATTTACCCTCAATTATGTATGACTGACTCACTTTGGCCTAACGCTAAGGGACATCACTCTGCTTTTTTTTAAAATTGAAAATAGACTTAAAAATCATAATCATTTTGGTTTCAAGATTAACATTAACCAAACAACGCACGAACCTTTGAAGTCAGCATTTGTGTTGTAAACAGTGCTGGCTGACTCAAAGAGTTAATTTTTGATGCAGTAATCTGGTGCGCTGCTGTCTAACATTAGTTTAAAAATCGTGTGGTGATAAGCACTGTAAAAAAAAATTAGATGACGTCATTGTTTGATCTTATATTTAATACAAGGTGTGCATCAAAAGGTGTGCAAATTAATTACAAATTAGAGACGCGCTGTAAAAAATTTTTATATGACGTCATAGTTTCAGCTTATATCTTAATTTTGGAAAAGGGAACGATTTAAAAATGGGATTTGAGGATTTATAATAATAAAATCCTTTGTGTACATTTCAGGAAGTTTAATATTTCTTATTTATCAAACAAGGATAAGTTACTTGGGGTTTTGACCAAAAAAAAAGTGGGTGCCTTAGGCGCCCTACAGGCGCTGTGGGCGCCATAGGCGCCCTAAAACCCTTAGTAAATAATATAATAGTCCATATCATTGGATGTGGAAAGCTGAGGAACGATGTACAACAGTCTATAGCAGTTTAAAAAATCGTGTGGTGATTGACACTGTAAAAAATATTATATGATATGACGTCATTGTTTGATCTAATATTTTAAAATACATTGTGTGCATTGGTGCGCAAAATGATTATAAATTAAAGATGCGCTGTAAAAAAAAATATTATATGACGTCATTGTTTTAGCTCATATTTTAATTTTGGAAATGGGAACAGTGTAAAAAGAGAATTTGATGACGGTTAATTATAAAATAATTTGTGTACATTCCAGGAAGTTTAATATTTCGTATTTATCAAACAAGGATAAGTAACTTAGGCTTTTGACAAAAAACAAAGTGGGCGCCGTAGGTGCCCTACAACACCTATTATAAAATACTTAGTGTACATTTCAGAAAGTTTAATATTTCGAATTTATCAAACAAGGACAAGTTAGTTTGGGTTTTGAAAAAGGTGGGCGCCGTAAGCGCCTTTAAAAAAAAGTGGGCGCCGCAGGCTTTTATGTGTAGTGTATAGGTTCAGTCATTTCATCTGTTTTCATAGAAAATTTGTAATTTATTCTTTTTTTCTATATGTAAATAAAAGCGTATCCTTTTTTTAAAAAAAAGATTTTGTAAATGTTTATTTTCTACTCTTTAGTATCAAACATTTTTCAATCAATTTTTCGAAATAATCAATCCAATTTAATTAGTCAAACTTCATTGTCAATAACTTAAATGTGATTGTGGTAAAAAGATAGATTGTTAAAAAGATAAATTACAAATGTATGTATCAAAAGAAAAAACAGTTTCCCCAAATGAAAATTGAACCGCGTACCTCCAGGTCGGCAATCGATCACTCATAGAATTTCACCAGGGGGCCAGTAGGGGGGTCTTAAATTTACGGCATTTTGCGTATGCATCCGTACGGGGAGGAGGGGGGGTCTCGACTGAATGTGTACGTAGGCACAACAAATTTAATTTGCGTAACACTAAGCATAGTAACGTAAACCGCTCTGGCTGCAAACAACATTCGAGACCGACTGAGTCAAGACTGATATGCAATGTTTTATAATTTATTGCAAACGAAATTTTGAACTTTTACTCACTTGGGAGTAATTAACATTTGTTTCAGACCAAACGTTTACAAATTATTAAAATATATCCGTCGGATTTATATTTCCATTTCTTGAAATTAGATGAAGTTTCTCTTTCGCCCACCGGTGCCTCAGCAGTTATAAACACACAACGGGACTGCGATTTCAAGCACCTAGGGAAAAAGGGGGGGGGGTGTCTACATATTTGTGACGATGTGTGACGTGGGGGAGGGTGGTGTTAGAGAAATGTGACGTCACACAAAACTCGCAACTTTAAATAAAAATCCCACTTAAATATTTGATTTGTTACATGTTTAACATGAATTCACACGTGTTACGATATTAGAATGCAGGCCTACACTAAATGAATACTTAAATGACAAAAAAGTGATTTTAAACATGTTATTTTTCAAATAGAAAATACAGCTTTTATGGGGGGGCGCAAAGCTTTGTGACGTCATATTGAAGGGGGTGATCTAAGTTTTTGTGACGAGAGGGGAGAGGGAGTGAAAAATCTGCCACAATCACGTGACGTCATTTATGGACGGTCCCTTCTCGGGGCCTTCCGTAAATGACGTTACGCACCTAGAGGGGTGAGGGGGTTTACCATTTGTTACGAAAGGAGGTTAAGAAATGTCACGTCACATCAAAACGCGTAACTTAAAATAAAAGTTGTACTTAAATATTTGTTTGTTTACAATTTATTTAATGACGTTTTACATGGACTTCGCGCGTGTTACGAGATTAAAGTGCAGCCTTACACTAAATACATACTTAAACTTAAATGACAAAAAAAGTGATTTGAAACATTCTAATTTTCAAATTAAAAAATGTTGTTTTATTGGGGAGAAGGGGCATTTTGTGACCTAATATTGGAAAAGAAGGGGGGGGGTCTAACTTTTAGTGACGACGCTTGACATTGGGGGGGGGGTGAAAAATTGACCATAATCGCGCGACGTCATTAATGGACGGCCCCAAAAAAAAACAAAAAAAAAGCCGTATTTTCAAATATTTTAGTGCGCATTTTGATGTGCCGTCACATTTCTTAAACACCCCTCTCCTCCTCGTTACAAATGCGTGACCCCCTCCCCGCCCCCTTTTTAAGAGTGTGACGTCATTTATGGGCGGCTTCAAAGAGTAAAACCAATATCTTCTGACTCCTTAAAAAAAATTTTTGCTAAAAGGGGGGGGGGTGAGCGAATTTGTACGTACGCATGGGAAGGGGGGTGTCACGAAAATGTACGGGATGCAACGGGGGGGGGGAAGGGGTAAAAAATACGAATTTTGTGCGTACATGATGTATGGATGGCCCCCAGCAGGCCTGACGAATTTTTGCTATTTTTAAACATATAATAAAAACTCTTTACAAACCACTTCTGACATCAACACATTGAAATTACTTGTATCCCTCTAGGACTCTAGGGCGAATACATGTATAGTTCACTGATGTGAGTGATAATATAAACATAAACTGAAACTGCATTAATTTAATTACGGTACATTCGATCGATCTGAAATTTTGATACATGCATTGTCATCCAAGATCTATCTGTAGTAAAATTTTGAGATCTCTAGGACCATCAGAAGTGGTTTAATTTTACGTTACAAGATTTTACGGAGGGATGGATGGATACAACATACAAACAGTGTGACCTAAATAAAAGCGTGTAATAATAATAATAATAATAATAATAAGCCATTGTCATACATTTAAAAAAAAACACAGTGTTATTAAGATCTTCCTGCTTTGCCCAATTATTTCAATCCGTCTTTATCCCGCAACTATATGGGCAGTTTTGTTTATTTATTATTCGATTAATTCCATACACAGCGATATGGGCAGTTTAATTTGTTAACTATTTGATTACTTTCATACACAGGAGTATTGGCAGTGTAATTTGGTAATTATTTGATTACTTCGAAACACTGCGATATGGGCATTGTAGTTTGTTATCTATTTGATTACTTCTACACAGCGCGATATGGGCAGTGTAATTTCGTAATTATTTGATCCCTTCCATACACAGTGATATGAGCAGTGTAATTTCGTAATTATTTGCTTACTTCCATACACAGTGCGATATGAGCAGTGTAATTTCTTAATTACTTGATTACTTCCATACACTGCGATGTGGGAAGTGTAATTTCGTAATTATGTGATTTTATTACCTCCATACACAGCGCGATATGAGCAGTGTACTTTCGTAATTATTTGATTACTTCCATAAACAGCGATATGGCCAGTGTTGTTAGGTAACTATTTTATTTCTTGCATACACAGGGATATGGGTAGAAGTAAACTCGCCCGATGTCTCCTACGAAGAATGGCTGTCTGGCTATGAGCCCATCTGCCTGGGTCACGACTCCGACATCGGCTCCGTGGTCGACAGAACGCAACTCAGTGATCCCTGGGACGCCATGAGTTACCTGTCCCTGACGAACAGCGGGAACCTCACGTACGAGGGGGAGCCCCAGAACTTCACCCAGCTGGGCCAAGCGCTGAGGAGCTGTAACCAACTTGCCACATTGGCATTCTACGACGACGCCGTCTTTGCCCTGGACACCCCGCCCTTCATCAGATGTATCTCCAATACAACGTTGGACCAGAACGGTCTGGTGGAGTTTCTCCTGCTGGTCCTCGATTGGTTCTGTGTTGGAGATTTGATCAGCTGCGCCGCTGCTAAAGAACTCGTCAGTGAGAAATGTCAGGCAGTCATTAATTCATATCCTCGTGTTCAGGCCTTTCTGAATAAGCCATGTTGATGACGCAATTTGGATGAGTTTCTTGGGTGCATAATAAAAATATATACGAAGGACATCGGGAGTGTTTTGTTAATATTTTAAAATACAATTTAAAATAAACATGATTAGAGTTTATTAAAATAAAGAAATTATAAAAATGTGGTAACAAAAAACGTTAAAAGCGACGATTGCACCACATTATGTCAATGTGTGCCTACTGTGTCTAGAACAACGAATACTAAAATGTATGATAAAGGTTGTTGCAGGCGTGGGGTTCACCTAGCTAACCAATCCATCGTTAACATTCTCCCTTTCTTTATTCTTAGCTCTTCTTAAGTTTCATTAGCAAGGTGCGGAACATCTGCCCATAAATGGCATGACGTTATTATGTACTCCACTTCTACTCTACCCTACGTCAGAGACGTATTGTTAATTTAATCCACCATGGCTAATACAACCCTGTGCTGCTCCACCCCCCCCCCACTTTCAAATCAACAAAGAAATAATCTTTTGATTGATGGGTGACCCCGGGTTTGTAGATTTATTGATCTACTTAAATATTTATAGCTAGCTAGTGTCAAGCTGTGTATCAGTTGTTGCCTTCATTTAAAGAAATCTAAATATTAATCCACGATTTTAATTATTTTATTGTTGAAAAACTAACGCAACTAAAACCAGCAAGGCGGTTTAAATCATTTGATTTCTTGAGCTTTGACTTATCTTTTTGAGGAGCATCATTAGTTTAAAATGGCAGTTTTCGTCATCACAGGTTGAGAAAATGATGCCAACATATTTTCTAAAGTATTGTAGTTGCATGCATTTTAAGTTCAATAAATTATGATTTAATTTTCTTTTTTTTTCTTCTATTTTTAAAGAATAATAGTAAATAAAATCTTCTTGATGGGTCATAAAAAGTAAACATACTAGAGTCTGTGCTTTAGGTGCTGTCAATTCATTTAATGTGAAGTGTCAAGATAAATCCGCCCCAACTGATAGAAGCATCATCTTCAGTTATCAAGTCTTTAATGTTGTACTTTCTAATTGTAAATGATCACAGCAAAATTTAAAGTTCCTCATATCATCATCGCCTGTCTTGAGCCAGTCTCTCCAGCTGTCCCCAGTTTTGCCCATTCTTTTTGGTGTCTGCCTCCAGTTCCCTTCTCCAAGTCCCTAAGATGGAAAGTTTGTATCTTTGCATTTCAGCAGCAACCTGGGCAGTTTTTCCAGCTTGGAACATGGTCCTTATGTTCCATGTTCCTAAACTGCTAGCGTTCCTAGTGAAGAGGATGGTTGTCTCCCGGGTTGTTTCCGGCTGGCTTTGGCCACCCACCTTCATTAGTTCTCTGTTATGAGACCCATATTTTCCAAGAACAGAGTTGTTTTACTGCACATATTTCTAATTAAAAACACACTCACACTATTAGTTACAACACATTTACTTGACATTTCTTCCCACTGGAAACACATCTAAACTAACAGTATTGTAAACATGACTTTGTTTATTCATCTCAAGCAAGAACAAGCTTCTCATAAACAAAACATAAAAACATCAGTTACAAAAATTAAAAGAAACAATTATTAATTTTCAAGTGGCAGTGAGCTTATTCTAGACTAAAATATTTAGTTACCAATACATCGCTTCCAAATACAGTTACCAATGCATCACTTCCAAATACAGTTACCAATACATCACTTCCAAATACAGTTACCAATACATCACTTCCAAATACAGTTACCAATACTTCACTTCCAAATACAGTACCAATACATCACTTCCAAATACAGTTACCAATACATCACTTCCAAATACATATACCAATCCTTCACTTCCAAATACGCACTCATGAAATATACACAAAGAATTAAATATTTATGCTAGCATTTTTTTAAAACAAAATTACACATATTTTTTTTTATTTCTTGTCTATGTTTTGACTCTAACATCATCATGAAAACTTATCTGCTGGAAGGGAACATGAATATCATAATTGATGATTTTATTTAAGCAACAATTTAATTGCTTCTGTAAATGAAAAACAACAAATTATCCAATACAAAACAGTAAAATTGGACATGGAATTACAAATTAAATAGAAACACAATATTTAAAAATAAATGATATGATCTACCAAAACACATTCACAGCATATAAATACAAAGTGAAATAGTAATTGAAAATAGATTTTCTTCGGGTTCAACATTTGGAAAAGAATTGAAGTTTGAAAAGCAAATCACACATACTTAGGTGGGAGCTCCAAAATCTTTTATGCATTTTCATATTAGTATGAATTCTCCTTAAAACTAATCAAGCTAGAACAGAAATAACGCTAAGATTTCAATTTTGACGATAATTTTTTCATTTCAGAAATTATAAACACCAATAAAAAAAAATTATGTGGCTATTTGGCAAATAGGATAATGGCCATCGAATAGCTTTAAGCCAAAAAGTAGAAACAATGTTCAAAATTTATTAACATATTAACATCCTCTGATCCAGTAGTTTTCAGAGCTGACAAATGTCTTTTCTTATCTATACAGAAGCTCCTTCTATACAGATTATTGCGTCCACAGACCATGCCAGTCTGTTGGAAAGTAACGCAGCATTCACAGGCCATGGCTATGAGGGTTCCACGCCGTCTTTATTTCCCCAATGTTAGGTACCCATTCGGAGCTGGGTGGACTCGGGGACACCCTTGGACCGGGAACAAATCCCCTGCCTTCACATGGATTCGAACCTGTGACCATCGGTATGCCAAGTGGCTGGTTCTTTAATTTGAGGTTTGCTGTAGGTCTCCTCTCATGTCTTATTTTAAAATATAATTTAAATAAGGTTCAGCTATATTTTGTAACATTTCAAAAACAAATTTAAACTTTCACCCCCTTCTAGCAAGAGTTATTAAATAATTACTTAGAATCTTTGTTTCTCCAGGGCCCAGGGGAAAAAATTTTGGTGATAAGAATTGGCCATATCTCTTGATTAAGGATTAATTTAATATAAATGAAATCAACTTCAAACATTTTGTAATGAACATCGTCCTTTGAATGATTATAATGTGTGTTTTTTAAACTTCTAAGCAAAGTATTCTTATAATTTTTCATAAATATAGTAACCTATGACCTGACGTTATAAATGCGGATATTTTGAATAAATATGAAAGAGCTAATACCAACTGTACTGACATGAAAAGACATTTATTCAATACAGTAAAATAAATTGAAGCCAGTACTGGGCAAAAATATAGATCTCACCCCTTTAATATCACAATGATAAATAAATTCTAATAACACCTGTCGCAAATAAAAACTTGAAACAAGTAACGGCTTTTCAGTAATGTTTCAAGTGGTTTACCATATCACATTGAAAACAAATGCCCTCATAAAATCATCACACATTTAGAGAACACCATAAAAAACAAACTGTCAACTATTTTGCTGTGACACAATATTATTTATTTTTCAAGGTAAAATGAAAGAAAAGAGGCTAATGAGGAATATATTTTTGATGAATGTTAAGTGAATCCAGAAATGGTTTTGAATTGTTTTGTTTGTTTAAAGTTACTTTTAAAATGGAGCATAAGGACTATATTATATCTGTACCACCTTCCCTTCAAGCCAATATTTAATCAACACCATCTAGTATTTTTGTTTAAAATAATTTTAACAAATAGATTAGTTTGAGAAATAATAAAGTAATTGAATAAATCCTGTAATTTATTATTATCATGAATTTCAACAGAAAAAAATAGAATGTGATTCTCCAAGAAGCTGATAACATAATATATGTATCTTTAGAATTAAAGTTACAACTTGAGAACCACTAAAAGAGTGTTACAGAACAAAATACTTCACAGTGATGGATAGAAATAGAAAATAGTCATTGCCTTTGAAAATAAAAGAAATATGACAATTTTCAAAATTAGACAGAATAGTTAATCAATTAATTTAAAATTCAAATATATACATATTTTAATATATCAGGCAAACCAATTTGAATAAAACAAGCAATATCATCAACTCCTTCATTAGAGTCTAGTCAATATTGTACATCTCTGTAATAAAGTTATAATATTTATATTTATTGACAAAGTTATAGCTATTAAAAGTCTACTTTATTGCAACTGACCATTTGATCAGTCCACTGACCACTGCCCAGCAGGAATTAAAAAATTTTTATGGAGTTTTTGAAAATAAAAATATAAATAGCAGCAACAGAAATAAAACAACCTTGATTTAGTTTGATGTAAAAAAATAAATTAAAAAAACACAATTGCTATTGATAAAATCTCTTGTCTCCTAAAGATATACACTTTTCTTCATTACACCTGGAGGAAGGGGGACTTTCCAAACCCCATAAAACTCAATTCCAGGTTTCTGACCAGCAGAAAATTCTGAAAGTTCTTCTCTAGAGGACCGCTGTGAGGTGTGGTACATCTACACACAACCTTTCAGACATGACATACAGTGTCTGACTGCAGTTGGTAGACCACTGGCTGTTTACCATGGTTATTTTAGTTCAGTAACTATGCAATTGCAAAGTTGGGCTGAAAACATTTTCCATCCCAATTTGACCAAAGCAACATGACAACGTGATTTAACCACAGTCTCATGACAATCAACACCACTAAAATGGTGCCAGGACCGCATCTGGTCTCAGCCCAAACTTTGGTCATCACAGTATCAATGGGCATCACGAAAGTTCTCACAAGCCCGAGCTGTTTAAGTGCAATGTAAATATTTAACTTATACCATAACAAAGTGTGTGTGTATGTGGTTTTTTTATATGGCACGTAAAGGGCTAGAAAATTAATTAAAACATTGAACAGTGTTTCGAATTGTTAAAATAAATATTGTTAAAGAAATATTATTTGTTGTAAATTCAAGCACAAAAAATTTAATTTTATCAACTCACTTTTGAAAAGAAATAACATTTAGCTTAAAATATTTCTTTTCTTGAGTTTCCTCTGACAAAACAACAATACATGTACAAACAAAAACTTCATAAAATTTTCACAGTATATATCTCATTTTGTTTTTACCAACAGACATAAGTGTATTATCAGTATTTTGAATTCAGGTATGTCGAGCTTGCACAATCCAAACTGTGTCCAGTTTCTCTTTGTTCTTCGAGCAGAGCATGGTCCGGTTTATGGTCAAAGCTATACAATTATGCACAGACACACGTTAATTGTTTTACACTTATACCTCTTGTTCTCTCCCAGGTTTACAAAATGTTACAGTTACTTAGGTAAAAGTTACATCTTAGATGAATAGATTCCAATAAGAAATACAATTAATTGTGATCCATATAGTAATGACCTTATTAAGACTAGTGAGTTTCTAGGCAGAGCAATGATTACAGAAAGATTTCTTTGGTCATCATAGCATGAATATGGTGGGGTATATTAACGTGGTCCCTTGAGCCAATCATGGTGACCCAAGGTATTACCACGAGTCAAAATGGCCACCAGTTTTGGTACCAGTGGATGAATTGTGACAAGTGGATGAGTCTCATTGGAGGTGAGTATTGTACAACATTTTCAGGTGTATCTTCTACGAGTCGCTATGTAGTTCGGTGTTGTAGTACATGGGAGGGGAGCTGTTCAGGCTTCGTAAGCGCTTGAGTTCCAGCTGCCTGTAGGGAGATTTCTTTTCGCAGTATGAGTGAGTAGTACCATCGTCTGTAATTGGCAAAAGTAAAGACATTTTTGTAAACCTATTTTTAACAAAAATTTCAGCATAATTTCATACTAAGCATGTGCCATAAACACAACAACAAAAACACAACTTTTTTACTCTACAGATTATGTTTTCTTGTAATATCATTCATTTAGTTGAAATTAATTTTGGATTATTGTTATCAAAATGAATTTTTTAAAAGGAAACAATTTAAATTTAGGGGGAATGGCGTTGAGCATGCTTTTGGCATAACATTTTACCCGAAAATTCACTTGACTTTTTAAAAATAAATTATATTGACTTTTTTTTTGGACATTGACATTTAGATATTTAAATAATTGAATTATCAATGTGCCATTAATGAGACACATCCCTGTTTGACATGCACTTACTTGGCTGGTTTTAAAAGAATTACAATTAAATGATAAACAAAACTAGCTGCGTTTATAGAAGAGTGTGTTAGTTTTTAGTGGGCTATGAGAATATCAGGAAGTTAAAAGCTTATTGGAGTGCAGTTTTGTTTTGTTAGTGATATCACAATAATTAAAAAATCATAAGGTCTGTTGTGGTGTATGGAATACATGGGACAGACTGCAGACTTGACACACAATTTGTTATGAGTTCACTCGCATTTTCTTGAAACAGCTTTATTTCTTTTTTTTAAATTTGTTAATAAAGATTATTGTTAATGGTGTCCTGGGTTAAGCAGAATATGCAACCCAAAGTAACAACAGAAAGCAGGAAGGTTACATCAACATGCAAAATATTTGAAATAATAATAATAATAATCCTTACCTGAAAAAACAAGCATCCGTGGTTTTATATCTTCACTGATTTATGCAGGACACACTATCCACATATGCACAACACACTATTGACATTAATGACACACTACATAGTTATTTTAGACAGTCTCATAAAACACATGTAATCTCTTTGACATTGTTTTTTAATTTCAATTTCAGATAAAAATTCTTTTTTCACCAAAGACTGATTCAATTTCATTAATTTGTTTCTTTGAATTTCATGCGCCAATAATTTTTTTTTAAATCTTCTGAAAATTAATACAAGACTAATAAAACTGTAATTTCATTTCTCTACATGACTTGTTTCCTATATAAATAAAAAAAAGATGATCGAAATAGTTGGTCAAAAAGATCACAATATGTTTTAAAGCATAGCACTCAGTCTTTCATACATTGTTAGCCCTACCTTACTCAGGCCAGCCACTCTCTGTTACAGGCCAGATTTTTAACGTTGGTTTGCTTTGCCAAATTAAAATATGTTTATTAGATGCTCTTCATACTTACAAAATAATTTTGTTAAACGAAGATTTTGCTTTCTCCATTCACCTCTAGCTCATTTTTAAGGTTCAAAACTTAATGAAGAACAACAAAATGTAAAGATAGACAGAGTTTTAGGCATGAAAAATAAAATATCAATGCAGAGGTCACATAAAAATAAATAAAAGCTAAACAATATTTTAAACATTTTGAGCTTCCATCAAATTTGAAATTACTTTTGGTACATGTATATACTTTCAAAGTAACAACATGTAATTTTGTACACATAATTTTAAAGGCTGTTTTTTTTGCTTCTCAAATAAAAGATCGGGTATAATTTGTGTATTATGCTTAAAAACAGGCCTTAGAAAAACCTCCTGAAACTTGATGAAATTCAGTTTTGTAATGAGCCACAGTTCCATATTTTAATATTAGCTTCACTCTAAGCCAGTTAATAAAATCAAAGGTTGCACATAACTCTGGGGTTATAAAATGTAAAACGACATATTAAATAAACCATGTAAAAAATAAAATAAAACTTGCAAACACATTTAAATTGACTTTAAAAATATCTATTGAGAAGTAAAAATATTTCAAATCTGACCATGTGAAGCCTGCACAATATCAACTGGTTTAGAAGAAGTCACTTGGTCTCACATTACCTGGACTTGACTACTAATAAACTCCACCAACTCTGTCTATCTTCTCAACAAACCACTTACTTGCCTGCACAGAGGGCCCTGAACCAGAAAACTAACCTACATAACTGTGTTTTGTGTCCGCAGTGAAAGAGTGAATGAAAGACTTCCGAAACCTATTAGCGCGTTTCCGGACATTCCCAAGGAATGGGGCCGTGGAGAGGGTGTAGATCACTGGGTTGGTGGCGGAGTTGAGCGGCAGGACAAACACAGCGATCCATGCATACACCTGGTGAGTCATCAAAGAACATTACTGACGTATGCAATACAGAACCATCAGAGTTTAATATTTGCCCATTCCTTGGCAATTAATCATGTAACGTAGTCAAAAATTGAAATATTTTAGCATAAATTATCCAATCATAATTTATTAATATTTTCAAAAATCTTACTCATTTTAAACTTCATTTTAATATTAATTTTTTTAAACTTTTACTGAATCCCTTGTGAGCTAAACCAATGGTAATTCTAATCATTCCATATGTACCCAATTATTTTAGGGGTTACAGCCTATCAATGGGCCCCTTTAGATATTTGTGGATCCTGTTAAGTTTCTTACAAGAAATCATAAATGTGGTTATGATCACTTAACCCAATAAACTACTGTTCACTGAGAACATAAAACGAACAGAATCCTACTCAACAATTTTTGTTTTATTATTGCCTCTAATATTTTGCTTTCTTTGAATGCCCATGAGTTGACCCAAGACTGACCTGATCATCTGCCCTGGCACCTGCAAGAGAAACAAAGCCAAGGACAATGATGGGCACCCAGCAGCAGAAGTCTGTCATGACTATCAAGGTCATTCTTCTGGCCATGGCGTTGTCATTTTTACTTTCTGCAGTTCTGCAAAATAAAAGGTATAAAACTTTATTATTAAATCTTTGGTGTTTAAAAACACAAAGTTTATTTTTATACCTTTCTGATAGTGATACTATAGTGAAAACCATACACCCCACTCAACATCAATTCATTTACAGCATTTTTTGTTAACTGAAATATTATTCACCATTTTTTTTTACTATTAAATTTTTGAAAAAAAATCATAACTGCTGTGACAAAACTTCTTGAATAGTTTTCAGATATTTTAGAAGGAACTGATACGAAAATATTTCATACTGATTGAATAAATTTAAGGGAAAGGTAAAATATATGTAACTGGCTGCAACATTATCCTTATGATGTAATACCTGTTCAAAGAAATGAAAAAAAAACCATCAAGCAGCTCATGTATTCTAACATCCACTCAGAAAATAATATGAAGGTGCCATTTTCACTCTAAGCCAGGGCACAAAATGGAACAATGATTCCAAAGTTTCAAAAAGCATATTTGTGGCTGTTATTTTAAACTAAACCTGAGCTGCTTAAAAAAAAAGCAGAGAGTGACAAAGTAGAAGTGGCAAAAAGGCTCATTTAGCCTTATAATATTACCTGACTGCACTGCGGGTCTTTTTAGCTACTGAAAACATCCAAAGATAGGAGGAAGCTATGAGCAGGAATGACAACAAATTGAAAAGGATGAAGACACCAACAGAATACTCCCACCCTGGCCTCCTATCAGGTGTCACATGCAGGGCCAGGCACACTCCAGACCGGCCGTAGAAGTTCTGAAACAAGTTAATTAAGAAAAAAAGCTGGATTCAGTGGCGTAGCTAGAGGGGGGTGGTGGGGGCGGTCCGCCCCAGATGGCATTCATTTAGGGGCGGCATTTTTGGGCATTTGAAAAGTGCAACCTATTCCGACAACCACACTTTTTTTTTAAGGGGGAAAACCAAGGCGAAACAAAAATATTCGTCATTTCTAGTCCTAATTAACGGATTCCCACAATATTTGTTTGATTACATAGTGGATGTGTGCAGTGTGCATGTTATAAGTAAAGCAAAACCGCTCAAAAATGTAAAATCACTCAAAAAAGGTATCGAACATACCTAAAAATAAAAGAACGCTTTGATGAGTTTCAAGTCCTTGCAAGAAAATATTCGTATATAATACCATGTAACCTACTAAATGAAGCATCAAATAAATCACTTTATTGACATTGATAAAGAACAGTTCAATACTGAAAGAAAAAGGCTCCAGGTTTTTTATGGCTGTACCTAACTACAAGAATAGGCATTATGGTTGAAAGATGGAGGGGGGGGTGGGGAAAGGCCCGCTTGATCTATTAAAATTTATTCAACAGTAAGATTTGAAAATTCTGTACCCAACATTGTAATTTTGCTATGAATTTTTTCAACAATTGCTATTAGTGTTGCTAGTTATGAAAGGAGCTTCTCCAAAGTGAAGTTGATAAAAATTATCTTTGTTCCACAATGAGCGATTTAAGACAACAAAATCGTGCAATATTGTCCATAGAACAAGATATTACTAATAATTTAAATTTTGATAGCATAATACACGATTTTTCTATTATGAAAGTTAGGAAAGTAAATGTAAAAATATGATTACATACTAATGTATACAATTTCTTTGTAAAAAAAAATCATTCATATATATAAATATAAAATAAAAGAATAGTAATTGATAATGTTTTTTTGGGTGTAAATTTGGAATATGTTTTGCCTCATTGAGAGGCGTACAACCTCAGTAACTTTCTTGTGGCCTTTAAAAATATATAGTGTATTTTTAAAAATGTGTATTTATAGGTATATCATCTTATGCGGCCTCTTTAATTACTCCTTACATAAATATGGCATGTAATGGTAAACAGGTTCCCCACCTTTACTTCGTTTTAATTACAATTATTTATTCATGTTTATTAATTTTTAAAAACCATCATACCATCGACTAATTTGCCGTCCATAAATGACGTCCCCCAATTTTGGCTTATTTTTCACCCCCTCCGACCTCGTCACACGTCGCCACAAAAACTTAGACCACTTCTTTAATAACAATAACATAAAGTTTTGACCCACCCCCCTCCACCATAAAAGCCGTATTTTCTATTTGAAAATAACCATGTTTCAAATCATTTTTTTAAAATTAAGTATGTTTTTAGTGCAAGGCTGCATAGTAAATTCGTAACACGTGTTATACGTAAATGTCATTAAATAAAGTGTTAGTAATGAATATTTAAGTGGAACTTTTATTTAAAGTTGTGCGTTTTGACGTGACGTCACATTTCTCAAACACACCCTCTTGTCACACATCGTAACAAATGTATAACTCCCCCTCCCCCTTTTTTTCAGATGTGTGACGTCATTTATGGACGTTCCCTAAAAAGGGCAGCATATTGGAAACCGCCCCGGGCGGCAAAAGTTCTAGCTACGCCACTGGCAGGATTGTACTCTTTAAATCCACTGAAAAGTTAATTATTATCAAGCATCTAGGGTTGTTTACGGTAAATAAATGATAATTTTCTAGAGAATATCACATTAAAATAATTAATTAAAGTTAATAAATACTAATATGGCTAACGCTATGTGGAAAAAATCAAGAAAGGGTTTTTAATATTAAATATTTAAAAGTCACACAATGAGAGATGAGAAACATGACCAAAAAAAAATAATAATGCAATGGGAAGATTCCACTTATATTGTGCAGTATTTCCAAGAATCACTTTATTAGGGATAAATATTAAAAGTTCAATATTTAAATCCATCAATGAGAAATACTTTAAAAAATATAATCTATAAATGCAGTATTGCCAGACCTCAAAGTATGAGAATCCTAATAGAGGCAGGACAGCCAGTAGAAACACCAGGACCCAAATAAAGCTCATGACAACGATGGCCTGTCGCAGGCCAAGTCGAGTTCTCCTCAGTGGAAACAAGATGCAGATGAGGCGGTCAAGTGTTATGGTTGACAAAGTCAAGACTGACAGTTCTGAAAAATATTTTTATGTAAATTTTCTAGTTACCAGAATAACAAAATCTGAAACACTTTTCTTTAATTGAAAGATTAATTTAGCAAAGAAATTATTTGGTATCAAGTTTATTTTGTTAGAACTTTTCAATATAAATAGATTTTAAATTAGTCTTTTGGAATGTAAAAGAAAAATGTGATTTTTTTTTAAGGCAAAGAATTTTTTTCACTAACTATGGAAAATTAGGTTGTGAAATTCCTTCTTTCCTGGATTATAGTGCAAAAATAATGTTATGATTGGGCATTTACCTCCATGGATCTTAGCATGACTATAATGTTATAATGCGAAACTTATTGCTGGGAAGATAGGTGCAATTTTTGTTGGTAGAAAACAGTTATATTGAAATAGAAAAAAAATTATATTCATGATATTTGTTTTCTCATGGAATAAAGACCCAAAATAAATCATTGTGAAAATACCCTACACTATTATATATTACCATAAGCAAGAAAAAAAAGTTTTAAATGAAATTCCTGGATGAAATTTTAAGTGAAAATTAATGTAGGAAAATATGTCTAAAAATCTATACATGAAATCTTTCACAAAAACAAAGCAACTCAAATAATGTGCAAAGCAAAACTGACCACTAGAAAATGTGGAGACAAATCCAGCAAACTGACAGAGTCCACTTTGTTTCCAGTCATCATCATGGCTGATGTACACTCCTCTGTAGTAGGTATCGGCAGTTGCAATGATCAATAGGTAAATCCCCATAAGAAAGTCTCCTATTGCCAAATTGGTGATTAGGAAAGAATGAACCTGAAAAGAAAAGTAAAATGAAAGCACATATTTTTATCAGAATGATATAACCATTGAATAATGGATATAAGAATTTATCAGTTTTGCACAAACAAATTCTAATTTTCTAAACAAAACTGAACCATTTCTTGACATATATCTATAAGGTAATTTTTTATTGTTTATGTTTGCACTCTTTTTCACCATAAATAAAAGTGTTGTTAATTTTAAGACATTCAGTTAATTTCAACAACAAACTTTTGGAAGACTAACATGATCCCTGACCTTTCCGCCTCTGAAATCTCTGACCCTCCAGAAGATGACAACAAAGTTTCCGACCAATGCTATAACCCCAAGCACCCAGATGCTGACCCTCAAGACATGATTGGACATGAGATCTTCACAGGAAGAAAACTCATCTTGTTTGGGTGAGCACTTGACGCCCTCTGGAGCCAGACAACAAAACCTGTAGCTGTCAGTTTTTCTGCAGAAATAGATGGTATTAAAACAATAAGTCATGCAGCTTTCATTTTAATGATTTTCTAGGCTGATAAATTATATCTAAACTAACAGTATAAGAGAAACTGATCAAAGGGGAAACAATTTTCGGGTTGTGGGCCCTTAAGCAAAACCCTTATAAATTAAATTTGGTAAAATCAAAAGACCATTTTTATTTGAAAAGTTGAATCCAATTTTTTTTATGAAGATCACAATTTTCAGAAACTCAGAATACACCTTTCCACATAAAAAAAATTAAAAATAAACTAATAAAAAGTTATTCTTTGTTCAGGAGTTGAATTAAAACTTACAGCTCAACAAGTCTCGGTAAACCCATGAATACTTTTTTACCAATATCTTTTATCATATTCCCAGTCAAATCTCTGAGGATTATAGGAGTAACAAAGTGAAATAAAGGAAATTATGACAAGTTTTTAAAAGAAACAGAGATATATCTTTTTAATTAAAAAATCCAAGCATCTAACACCAGTTATAATTCATTGTGATTGAGTAATTACAAATAAGAGGTTTAGTATAAAGAAAATGGGTTTTTGAATTTAAACAAAGTTGCTTCCATTTATTGAAAAGTTACGCTTTTTTAATATTTAGGTTAAAATTTATTACAAAAATTAAAAAAACGAATGTGGGTGAGATACTCTTCACAGGCCATAGGGAAGAAGCTCAGAGTGCTCCAAAGAACTTTTAGGTTTTGTGAATCTCCTGAATATAAGCTAGATCAAAAAATTCTTTGTTTAAGTCAGTTCAAAATCAACAAATTTCTCATGAAATTATATTAAAAAATATTCCCATCATCTCTATACTCACATTGAGCGTACATTGAGTAAATTATTAAATGCTCCATTGTCTATGGACTTGATCTGGTTTCTTGATATGTTCCTAAAATGAAAAGAAACAACATAAGACAATAGTTGGCTATACATGTACTACATAACATCCAAATCAACACAGGCTATCACAAATAGTTTCACAATTAATCATTAATTGAAATAAACATATTAAATTTTTACAGTACGTTTTGTAAAATAAAAAAGCACTTTGACTGGTAATCAGTTGAGTTGAAATGCTTTGTTAGTGATGCCTTTAATTACGGCTGCTGGCTTTTGTTGTAATGTATTTGTTAAATTTTTAGACAATTTTAATTTAATTACCATCAACATTCCAATACTTACAAAACTGTTATATGTTTCAGTCCTTTGAACATGTTTTTGTAAAGATGTGTCAACCTCTGGTTACTAAAGTCTCTATTGGATATGGGAATCACAAAGTGATGGTTATATTTTAAAGTTACCGTATCTGGTCATCACTTATAAATCATCAATAATGTTACCAAAATGGAAGAAAAAAATCAACAGCATATCCTCTAGTAAATGCCTTTTTCAAAACTGAATTTTATTTATAATTCAGGACTATTTTACCCAACTATTACATATCAGGATTAAATTCAAGATCATGTTTAAAATAAAATTTTCAGATTTACAAATTTCATTCAAAATAATGACTTGCTTTGCACATTTACAACTTAACTATTTAAAATATGAAATAAATAATGGGACTACTGAATTGAGGTTGAAGCAACAAGAAATATAAGAAAAATAGAGAAAAGTCTATAGAAGGCTAATACCCAAGCCAAATTGTTCTTGCTCTTTCCCAATAGTCTTTCATTTCACTAGGTTTTTTAAGGTAAGGAATTAATTACATTTTTGATTTGTATGTTTCCTATTAATCTCATAGGTCAAAAGTTTGATTGAATGAGGCATTTCTATATCTGAATAGTCCTACTATTAGCATTACTATGACTGAATAGTCCTACTATTAGCATTTCTATGACTTAATAGTCCTACTATTAGCATTGCTATGACTTAATAGTCCTACTATTAGCATTTCTATGACTTAATAGTCCTACTATTAGCATTTCTATCTTATCTTATCTTATCTGTTTACAGACGCTCCTTTTTTACAGAAGATTATTGCGTCCTACGCTTATCTATGGTTTGTGTTTAGTCCTGCATTTTTATTAGAGATTTAAATGTTGATAAAGTGTTGGTTTTACTGGATTCTTCAGGCAACCCATTCCACGCCCGAATTCCGGACGGGAAGAAGAAAAACTTGTATGTGTTTGTTCTTGCATACGGAATAAGAAAGGTGTTTTTATCCTTATGTCTATGTGAGGGTTCTTATCTTATCTTATCTATACAGAGGCTCCTTCTATGCAGAAGATAGTTGCGTCCACAGACCATGACAGATGATCTGTTGGCAAGTGATGCAGCATTCACATGCCACGGCTTTGTGGGTTCCACGCATTACCCAGCCGCCTAACTACATGTAGTGTTAGGTACCCATTCGGAGCGGGGTGACTCAGGGACGCCCTAGGCCCCGGGAACAAACCCTTGCCTTCACACGGATTCGAACCCGTGACCATCGGTACGACAGTCCAGTGCGCTGCCACTCGACCACCACGGGTTGTATTAAGTTATCTTTGTGTTGTATTTCTAAATTAGAATTAATTGCTTTATGTATGATTACTACTTTGCTCTTGGTTCTTCTATCCTCTAGTGTTTCAAGGTTTAATGATTTAACTAATGGTGTTATTCTTGTCAGTTTCGAATATTCTCCAGTAATGAATCTGGCAGCTCTTTTTTGAATTTGTTCTAGTTTATCAATGTTTTCTTTGGTGGATGGGTCCCATACAGAAGATGCATATTCTAGTACAGGTCTCACCAAAGTGAGTGTTAAAGTTCCTTTTTATAAAGCCTAAGGTTTTGTTTGATTTTTTAATAACTTCATTGACATGGGGATTCCATGATAGTTTCTATGACTTAATAGTCCTACTATTAGCATTTCTATAACTGAATAGTCCTACTATTAGCATTTCTATGACTTAATAGCCCTACTATTAGCATTTCTGTGACTTAATAGTCCTTCTATTAGCATTTCTATAACTGAATAGTCCTACTATTAGCATTTCTATAACTGAATAGTCCTACTATTAGCATTTCTATAACTGAATAGTCTAACTATTAGCATTTCTATAACTGAATAGTCCAACTATTAGCATTTCTATGACTTAATAGTCCTACTATTAGCATTTCTATAACTGAATAGTCCTACTGTTAGCATTTCTATGACTTAATAGTCCTACTATTAGCATTTCTATAACTGAATAGTCCTACTATTAGCATTTCTATAACTGAATAGTCCTACTATTAGCATTTCTATAACTGAATAGTTCTACTATAAGCATTTCTATAACTGAATAGTCCTACTATTAGCATTTCTATAATTGAATTGTCCTACCATTTCCTAATTATTTACCTAAGCTCAGCTTTGCTTTCCTATTTCATGTTATCTTTTCCTTCAATCCCTTAAAAGATTATTACAATGCAATAAGTGTTAATAAGACAATAAAATAGCCCTAAGGGCAGGACACTAAGGGAAGCATACACTCATACACTCCAAACAAAACTTACAATAATGATAAGTGTATCATAGATGAGAAGGTGTCCTCCTCAACAGTCTCTATCTTGTTTCCATTGATGTGCCTGTAGGGTAAATAATAATGCACTGTTAAAATGTATTAAAAGTAATTAGTTATATATATTTTATAATTAATCTGAAAGTCCTTATCAATAATTTCAAACAAATAAGTAAAGATTTTAAAAAGATAAAATAATGTGTAGCTAGGGCTGGTACTGATTTTAAAAAATGTGTTTGATTAATCGGGGAAAAAATTAATCAATTAATTTAATTTTTATAACGCATATATAGATCCCGTTAAGTCACGATTCATTGTTTCGCGAAATCTGTTGGGTCGCAGTAAATCAATGGCTTCAAATTTTGTGATGTAACACAGCTTATTCGTTCTGCTATGTGAGAAATAAGGAAGAAAAAACTTTTTATATACGTATGCACGTCTAAATAAATAATAATAATACGAGGAAAAAGTATGTAAGAAAAAAAAATATAAATTATTAATAAATTGAAAAAAAAATTAGAAATATTTTCTTAAATTTTAATAGATCAAATTAATTTTAATTGATTAAATTTTTTAATGATTAATCAATTAATTTATCGTTAATTTCTGCAGCCCTAGTAGAAACATTAGATTCTTTCATTCATGTATTCTTTTTCAAGTCCATTAATATCTTGTCACTTTTTATGTACTTGATAATCTGGGTTGAATGTAATATAATCAAAGATATGCACTTTTAGTGACAATGCCTTCACATTTCAAACATTGCTTGATTTCATCATATGCAAAATTGTAATGAATTTATTTCAAATGAGATATTCAAGAATTTCTTTCACAAACATGTAATTTCTCCCCACAAACAACTTTAAAAGACTAACAGTCAAATCTTAATAAATGTCAATGAATGATCTAAAAATTACTTACAACTGTTTAAGGTTTGACAAGCCAAGTAAACTTCCATTTTTTAGAGCTGTTAAATTGTTGTCAGCTAAACTCCTGAAAGAGGAAAAATATTATGGTTTAATATTATTCGGCCATATGTTGCTACAGTTAATATTAATATTCAGAAGATTTAAAATAAATTAACTTTGACTAAATTCATGCAAGAGCAATATAGGTATACTAGCTGACCCGCGGCGTAGCATACGCCGCTAATGATTTAGTGACGGGTGAAGACTTCCTGAAAGACACAGTTGTCAAAATGGGGTGGGTTTGGGAAAACGACTGTGAGTGAATGAAAAGAAGGAACTCTGGAGAGACCCGCGGCGTAGCATACTTCGCAGCATACGGCGCAGACTTGCTCATCATAGACAGTGCAATGAACGGTTGGAGGGGAGGAGTGGTGTGAGAGTACAGACACAAAAAGCAGCAGTAATAAAAAATAGCGAGTAAACCTAAAGACATGCACACTGAGGTTGTTGTTACCCGCTTCCCGTTTATTAACCGATGTTCTCTCGCGCTGTTTTGATTTCATTGTGCTTTAGTTTGTGTCCGTTCTTTCTCCACTTTCTTTGCACTCTCCATGAGCAAGTCTGCGGCGTATGCTACGCCGCAGGGCGTCTAGTTTCATAATAATTATAAATCCTCAAATCCTATTTTTACATCGTTCCCTTTTCAAAAATTAAAATATAAGCATAAAACAATGACGTCATATAATATTTTTATACAAAATCGATCGCAGCGCCACCTAACAGCATTATTCCATACATACATACAGACAACGGAAATTATGTATATTGATTGATATATTTACAACTAAATTTGATTTTGATAACATCACACATTTACTCTATAAACTAATGACCAAAAATTATTTTTAGAATTATCTGGAGGTAAGAATTACATGGAGATAAGCACCAGAGTACACACAAATTAGGGATACACTTTATCTTATCTGTTACAGACGCTCCTTCTATACAGAAGATAATTGCATCCTACGCTTATCCATGGTTTGTGTCTAGTCCTGCATTCATATTAGAGTTTTAGATGTTGATAAAGTGTTGGTTTCCCTGGTTTCTTCAGGCAACCCATTCCACACCCAAATTCCGTATGGGAAGGATGAGCATTTGTATTTGTTTGTTCTTGCAAACGGAATAAGAAAGGTGTTGGAATAAAATATGTTAAAAACTCTTTTATACTGCCTTATAAAGATAGGCTGAATTTATATCAATAAAAACTAAAGACAGGCTGAATTTATATCAATAAAAACATACAAGTGAGTGAGCTTCCACATGTTCTGGAAAGTGTAGACTGGAATCTCAGTCAGATGATTCCGGCTCAAGTCCCTGAAAAACAATGGAACCAATGTTCAAATTAGCATAATTTAAAATAATTGTAAATTGAACTACATGTAGTTTATAGTTTTTTCAAATTTAATTTAAAAAGTTAAATTCCTATTGCAGTAAATTTGAGTAACAACACAAGAAATATTGCCAGTATCTTGTAATTAAATCTTTTTAATCTCTTATCTTATCTGTTACATATGCGATACAGAAAATTATTGCGTCCTTCACTTATCCATGGTTTGTGTCTAGTCTTGCATTTTTATTAGTTGTAAATATTGATAAAGTGTTTGTTTTTCTGGTTTTCTCAGGCCACCCATTCCACATCCGAATTCTGGACGGGAAGAATGAGACTTGTATGTATTTGTTCTTGCATACGGAATAAGAAAAGTGTGTTTATCCCTTTGTATAACTGAGTGTTGTATTAGGTTATCTTTGTGTTGTATTTCCAAGTTAGAATAAATTGCCTTATGAATTACAGTATTACTACTTTCTCTTTTTTCTTCTACCCTCTAGTGTTTCGAGGTTTAATGGTTTAACAAATGGTGTTATTGTTATTCTCGTCAGTTTTGAATATTCTCCAGCAATGAATCTGGCAGCTCTTTTGGATTTGTTCTCGTTTATCAATGTTTTCTTTGATGGATGGGTCCCATACATAAGATGCTTCAAAAAATATGTTTAGAATTACTGGCATTTATTAAACCAATCATAGACTGTACCAGTTGGAAACTATTTCCATTAGCTAAAACTGTGTATAAACTATTTCTTAAATCTTTTATTGTAAAAAAAACAAAACATGTTTGATGACTATGAGAATGACACATCTCTACGTACAGGTATGTGACCTTGTCATAGTAAGTGGCAGCAAATGTTGCTGATGTCAGATTCAGCCGGTTGTCTCCAATCATTCTGCAAAGTGCAAACATTTTGACATTTCCACACAGAAAAAAAAAGCCATAGTTTAGGCATTTAAAAAGATTTAAATAGAAAACTTATTTTAACAAATGTGTTGTTAGAAACGTAAATAAATTTTGATAAGGCCTTTAACAATTCTTAGACACCTGGGACATTAAACTAATACACAGGCAAAATGCACCTGAGAAAGCACTTTGATTTTTTGAGAAATAAATAGAACAAAATTACTACAAAAAATCTTTATTAGACACTAGACATGATATCAAGACTACATACAATGATACACAAAATGATACGTACAATGGTAGAGCCAAAATTTGTAGTGAATTGAAACTTGAGACCAAATAATAAACAAAATTATATACCTATACTGGAAAACAGAAGCAACATTTTACAACACTTTTATAAAACTTAAACCATACACTCAAAAGTAAATATTAAATACCTATAATATAAACAGAAATAAACATGACCCAACACATTGACCAATGTGTTTGCAAAAAGACAGCATACATGGTAATCTACTACACTCCAAAAACTTATACCACAAAAACTATACAAAACTCAGACAACATACAACAGAACAATAACATACATTCACATACAACTTGGATAGATCCTCCTTCATTTTCTGTACAGGCATCTCAATCAGTTTGAGTCCCATGCAGTCCATTGTGGCTCCTGCACAGAAACAGATCTCTTGACCGTGGGGACATCTGTAGGCTGATCAAACAAATTCAAACAGCAACAATTAAAATAAACAGTAACTAATAAAATAAACAATAACTGTTAAAATAAATAGTAACTATTAAAATTAATTCTAAAATTGAAGAACGTGAACTCCACAGTTGATTTGACTACTAAGCAAAACATTAATATGTCACTTTATTTTTCGTTAAATAGGTAAAAAAATACCAATTCTAGCAATTTTTGTATCCACAATTACACAATAAATACGCAGCGATAAAATAGAAAAATATATTGAGATAATGAAGTTTAATTTCACTTGTGACAATTATTCCCTTTGACTTTCTCTAGCCTGGAGTAATATTTTATTATCTTTTCATACACTTCTCCCTTCACTAGTCATTAGTCACATCTTTGTAATTTTTCTTGTTTTGATTTTCAAGCAGGCTTTTGGGTTGTCACATGAAAGGTATTTTTATAAAGCACCTCCCCATCGTTTTCTTCAAACCAAGGTTTTTTATTGGCTTTATCTGGTATCAGTCATACCAATTCACACTTAAAACACTGTTTTGTCTTTTTCCTAAAGTCTTACTGCAATTTTCTTCATCCCATGGCGCTAGAATGCAGTCTACATTCCCATCACACAATTTAGTCCGGTTGATGCAAAAACTTTTTCTACACTTAAACTGGCCTTCCGAGCAAACATGTTGGGCTAATCAGCACCAAGAAGAAAAAAGTCATCATTAATAAACAATCTCATGATCAACGAATCAAATAAAATTATTTGAAAAAATTATAAAAATCCTATAATGAGATTAATAATGCTTAAAAATTGCTGATGTGATTAATTTAGGGTTTTAAAACAGTTAATAATAAAAGATTAACTAGGTACTTTTTATTTGGTTTCCTTTGAAATGTGAAGTAGAGTGTAATTTTCTAAAGTTAGGCTTGTAAACACAGCTGTTGACCACTAAGCTTTGAATGTGAGTTTCATTTTCTAAAGTTTGGCTTGTAACTGCAGCTGTTAAACACTAAGCTTTGAATGTGAAGTAGAGTTTCATTTTCTAAAGTTAGGCTTGTAACTGAAGCTGTTAAACAATAAGCTTTGAATATGTTGTCCTACTCATTTCAATCATTACACAGGGTTCCCACTTTTTTCATTAAAAAAATTCAAGACTGTTTCAAGACTGTTTCAAGATTAGAAAAGGAAAATTCAAGACTGAAAACCACAATGAGCGGCATTTATTTTTAACATAGAACTTACTTATTTAATAACAAATTTTTATCATAGATCACTACATGTAATAATAAATAATAAATTTTAAATTAGCAATAGTAATACAACATATTTACTGGCCATTAAGTCATGAATGACTTGACTCACATTAATATTACAATACATACTAACAAAATAAGTCAATTAAAAGATGCAATGCATATGAACATCAACACCGATGTAATCTTTGCAGCACCATCAGCAGCTTTACTTTTCATAAAAATAGTTATTTGACCTGAGCATCTAAAATCTTATCAACATGTATTTTGGATCTTCCATTTCATGTGGGATAAAAGTGCTGCCCTTCCCATTGTTTGGATATGGATAGACTTATTACAAACTGTACAATATGCACAGTGCACAAATTTGTCCTGTATAAACCACTTGTAATCTAGATGGTCTATCCAGTCCTTTTCGATGTTGATGAAAAAAAGTGGTGGAAAGAAGATTTCCAAACAGTTTAAATGCGTCAGCAGCGGAATGAACAATGGTTTTAACTAAGACTAATTTAACTAAGACTAACAGAAGTTAACGGTTAATCGGTCCTTAGATCAGGACCAGTTAAACACAAACTTCAAGTAGTCCGTATAAAACTTATTACCTGAAGTAGTATATTTTTTAAATTAAAAAAAAATTATTCTTTTAAGTTTGTTGTTTTGTTACCAGTAAGATACGTGATTGTGACTAACATGCGAGCGACTGTGAAGTCAAATCGTTTTCTTAATATTCCTTTATATAAATAATATACATGTCCTCACTGTTGGTAGAATTCGGATAAGAAATGATTTTTTAAAAATGCGCTTAGTTGCCGCGGTCTAAAACAGTGCGCCTTTGATGTGATCAATGGTCAAGGCCGCAATTGTTACTATTTATATTACAAGTATCATTTGATTGACGTAGGAAATTCGAGTTCGGTCTTATAGATATTGATGTGTTTAAATTGTTTTGTTTAATTCGCTGGGCATTGCAAACGCGAGTGCGGTGACATGCCACAGACGCCATTGGACGAGGCTAAGAATTTGACCTTAGTTTTCACTCATGCGTAGACAATTATAAACTGGTAACTTTTTTTTATGACCACAGAGATGTAATCAAAGTCATTTATTTCTGGATCCAGACTAGTCATAACTTTTCCTGACTATTTCCCGACTTTCAAGACCAGGAAAATTATTTTAAGAATTCTCGACATTTTCCCGTCTCCCCAACTAAGTGGGAACCCTGATTACAATACATTTTAATATAAAGATAATTTTTTTGTATTTTAAAATGTTTGTCTTCTATTTCTAATTTGTATATGACAAATACTGCGTGAAATTATATAATAAAAGGAATATACTTATAAAAGTTGACTTACAGCAGTTGATGAGATGAGATTTGTCAGCACATCCTTCATAAATGTCACCATTTATGCACACAAATTGTGAGTCTATGCACTGACCACTATTACATTTGAACTGATTGGCGCCACATACCGGTCTGGCTGAAAACATAAAATAACTATAAATGTTATTATTGTTTTGAACATTCCTTTTAAGGAAACATAGAAATGGTATGTAGAATCAAAGCATTAGCCATGTGAACTATTGGTAAAATAAATGCACTTAAAAAAACAAAAAACAAAAACATTGGCATTAACTTTTTCAAACTTTCTTGAACACAATTTTGTTAATAATTTTTTTTTATTTGTCGCATGACAAACAAAAATCCAGTCCATATGTTTCAGTAATATAACAAAAGGAAACCGATAAACTTTAGGAATTTTGATTAGCCATGAACATTAAGGAAATATTGCAATTTTTATATTTCAATAAAAATATATTATCTTACGATCACACAATTTCTCATCACTTCCATCTGGGCAGTCTCTGTGAAAGTTACACCATTTGTGTGCTTCAATGCAGTGGCCAGACAAGCAGCTTTTCCAATTTGATGGGCATTGATGATTCTCTAGACAGATAAACAAAATATAGTTAATTAAATTATTTTCTCTCTGTCATTCATAAAACTGATTAGATTAAGAAAATGAAAATGTTCAATATTTTATCAGATGACTATCATCCACAACAGTGCAATAAATTTTGAAATGTTTAAATATTGATAGTTTACTGCAGAATATCTAAGACATGATACACATAAACTTATTTTTAATGTTACGCTGTGATCATTTTTAGGTATTATTGATCAACTTACCAAAATAAAGAATAAATTACTTTTTCCAACATTAAAATAAAAGAATATTGGACCAAGATAAGAAGTAGTGTTTAATTTAAAATGAAATTTAGAAGTTTATTATCTAAAGACATAAACGTTAGTATTTGGTTTAATGTAAGAGAAACATAAACCAGCTCACCACAATGCATTTCATCTGACCAATCAATACAGTCACGTACAGAGTCACATCTCTTGGTGATGGGGATACACTTGCCATGATGGCACTGAAATTCATCTGGAGAGCACGTTGGTGGTGCTAAACCCAACATGTCAACAGGTTAGAGCCAGAATTAACAGTTTATATGCTAGGGTATTTAAAAATACTTAAAATTTAAAATACTTTTTGGACATTTGCTGTTCAACTTAAATTTTAAGTTGAACAGCAAATGTCCAAAAAGTATTTTAAAAAACATTCCTCTTTACAGACTTAAGACTTATACATGTAAATGAGCTCAACTAGTTTTTAGATGTGAAATTATGGCAAAATTAAAAGTCAACTTGAACTTCATAAATTTGATTAATAATTAAAATTCTATTTCCTTTTTATAGATATGCAATTATTATACATCTTTAGAAGATCTTTAAACAAAATAGACTAATAGTTCCTTAAAGCTTAATTATAATACATAAAATACATCTTCTGTAACATTTTAACATAAAGACAGATAAACATTTTATACTTGGACATGACTGTTCATCTTCTCCATCAAGACAATCAGGGTGAAGGTCACATAATCGATTTTTGGCTAAGCACCTTTTTTCTGGGCAAAAAAAGAACCCAGTTGCCCCTTCATACCTTTTACACTCAGGATCATCATCTGAGAGTTTAGAGTAAATAAAAAAATAAATACTTGGGAAAGTTAGCCTACTTCTGAATGAAATTTCTGTTCTTATACAGAAAATGACATTTAGTAATAATATGTTGATTTTATCATTAAAAAAACAGATGTATTCATCTCATAGAAATATTTTACTTTATTTGGAAAACATTACCTATATGTTAATTTAATTTTTTTAGTATTTTATTTTCAATGAATCATAATTTTGCAGATTTTAAGCTTTCTCAATTTTTATACCAGATACCCTTTACACACTCTCACTTTGATCAGTCCCACAAAGCCAACCCCCATACACTCTCTCACTTTGATCAGTCCCACAAAGCCAACCCCCATACACTCTCTCCCTTTGATCAATCCAACAAAGCCAACCCCCATACACACTCTCACTTTGATCAGTCCCACAAAGCCAACCCCCATACACTCTCTCACTTTGATCAATCCCACAAAGCCAACCCCCATACACTCTCTCACTTTGATCAGTCCCACAAAGCCAACCCCCATACACTCTCTCCCTTTGATCAATCCAACAAAGCCAACCCCCATACACACTCTCACTTTGATCAGTCCCACAAAGCTAACCCCCATACACTCTCTCACTTTGATCAATCCCACAAAGCCAACCCCTATACACTCTCTCACTTTGATCAATCCCACAAAACCAACCCCTGTACACTCTCCCTTTGATCAGTCCCACAAAGCCAACCCCCATACACTCTCTCCCTTTGATCAATCCAACAAAGCGAACCCCCATACACTCTCTCACTTTGATCAGTCCCACAAAGCCAACCCCCATACAATCTCTTACTTTGATCAATCCCACAAAGCCAACCCCCATACACTCTCTCCCTTTGATCAATCCCACAAAGCCAACCCCCATACACTCTCTCACTTTGATCAGTCCCACAAAGCCAACCCCCATACACTCTCTCCCTTTGATCAATCCCACAAAGCCAACCCCCATACACTCTCTCACTTTGATCAGTCCCACAAAGCCAACCCCCATACACTCTCTCCCTTTGATCAATCCAACAAAGCCAACCCCCATACACACTTTCACTTTGATCAATCCCACTAAGCGAACACCCATACACTCTCTCACTTTGATCAATCCCACAAAGCCAACCCCCATACAGTCTCTCACTTTGATCAATCCCACAAAGCCAACCCCCATACAGTCTCTCACTTTGATCAATCCCACAATGCCAACTTACCACAGTAGTACTCCTCAGTTCCCACATTTCCATCTCTACAGTCATTTTCCTTGTTGCATACATCATCTTTGTCTATACATCTAGATGGGAAAAAGATGCTGCGACACATGTACTTGCTGTCCATGGGACATCCATAGGTATTGTTTACTGTTAAAATATAAAAAGTTATACCTTTAAATTAATGTACTATTTTTTTTAGCTACAATGCTTATAGTATAGTTTAATACATTTATAAAACAGAGTTACCACATTGGCCAAAAACCTAAGTAAGCAACAAAGGAACCCTGGGATATTTTAAAAAAGACCAAAATATGAGATGCAGAAGGGGAAAAAAAAGAACTTGAAATTAGTTTTTGAATTATAGAGGGCACAAGACTGACAATAGGCAAAGCTCCAAAAGTCATGTAATAGTCAAAGACGAGCTGAAATAATTTAAAATCTCATTTTTTATAATATTTTAAAAATTGCTACTTATTTTATAACCAACCGCACTTCTATAATAAAAATACAGACTTTTTAAATTACTATATTAATTATTTAATTAATATGGTAATCCTGCAGTTTCTACACGTATATTATTTAACAGCAAAATTTTATTTTCTCGTGAGAACTTACGCTTTTAATTTATTAAATGCATTGACATATGTTATACTTAAGCTATTATAGCACTAATTTGTAAGTTTTATTAATTTCTAAGGCTTTTTTCAGCCCTTAAAGCTACATAATCGGAGTGGGATACATCCATTTTGTTTATGTAGTACTCTACTTGCCGAGTTGTCACAGTAAGATGCCAAATGGAAATTTCTCACTTACAAACAAACAAAATAAGAAAAAAATCTAGGAACGAAATAAAAAATGAAATTGTCTTTAAAATATTTATTTATCTTCTGAGAACATTAATAAATAGATGAAAAATACCTTTTAAAAAACATTTTCAGTCAGTAAATTTATTTTAGCATGGGTCAAGCCAGGTAAAAAACATTTGCAAGGTAAACAAAATGGACGTATCGTGACCAGATTATGTCTTATATAGAGCCGAAAAAATACCTTAGAAATTAAAATGACTTACAAATTAGTGCTGTAATAGCTGAAATACAACATATAATAATGCATTTAATAAACTAAAAACGTAAGTGGTAATCCCTTATTTTAGCGCATTTTAAATTTTTTGAAAAAAATAAGATAAATAAAATAACTTACTTTTACTTTTACTAATTTAAATATTTCAAGTCATCAAAAAAATATTTTTTTCAAACTTACTTCATTAATTATTGGGTAATCCTGCAGATTTTACACGTATATTATAATTTATTATTTCATAGCGAAATTTAATTTTCTCTTGAGAACTTTCGTTTTTAATTTATTAAATGCATAATTATATGTTGTATTTCATCTATTACAGCGCTAATTTGTAAGTCTTTTTAATTTCTAAGCCATTTTTTCGGCTCTCAACAGTAAATAGTCTGATGATGATGCAACCATTTTTTAAATTTTATCAAACTACATGCCAGATTGTCCGATAAGATGCCAAATGGAAATTTCTCAGTTACAAACAAAGAAAATAAGAATCAAACATCTAGTAACAAAATAAAAAAAAGAAATTGTCTTTAAAATATTTATTCATCTTCTAAGAACTCTAAAATATATGAATAATACTTTTAAAAAAATATCTTCAGTCAGTAAATTAATTTTAGCATGGGTCGAGCCAGGTAAAAAACATCTGGCAGCAGTTCGCTAGGTAAACAAAATGGACGTATCGTGACCACATTATGTATTATATAGAGCCGAAAAAATGCATTTGAAATTAAAAAGACTCACAAATTAGCGCTGTAATACGACATATAATAATGCATTTAATAAATTAAAAATGTAAGTTCTGATGAGAAAATTAAATTTCGCTGTGAAATAATAAATTAAAATATACGTGTAAAATCTGCAGGATTACCAAAAACCCCTTTAAACTCAACAAAACACACGAAAAACTGATTGTAAAGCATATAATACTTTTTTATATAATATACGTGTAGAAACTGCAGGATTACTATTTAGTGACAGTAAATTGTTTAGTAATACATTAATAATATTCAGTGTTCACTCTATGAATTTATCCAACTTATTAGTTTCATCTACCGGATTCACCCTTAAAATATTGTTAAAACTTTTTTCATCTTCAAATTACGTCTTATCACATGTAAAAATCTTATAATCCTACCACAGATATCTTCATCATCACAAACTGAGCAATCACAATGTCCATCACATACATTGCTCTTTTGTATACATTGTGTGTCTGAACACCGGAAATGGTCTTCATCACAAGGACCTGCCAATAAAAATTAAATTTCAGTTTATATTTTTTAAAAAAAAATAATTAAAATGTACTCAATGGGACACATATTTAGTATCTTTATCAATAAAAATTTTTATTGACTATTTTTAACAAAATGTTTTTAATTATTATTTTAATTTATGTAAGAACTTTAAAACCAATAACCAGTATATTTTATTTTAAGAGCTTGATTTTTTAAAGCTAACTACTTTTATAAAATTTAAAAAAAAACATATTAATAGAGTCTTATTCCTATTTTAAAATTTTAATTGCTGAAGATTTTCACTTGTTGGATAAGGATAGTAAGGGTTAACTTTTGAAGTGTAAGACAAATCATTGGCTTAGTTCAGATAATGCCAAAGTGAGGGTTTTAGTGTAAGTTATGTAACATATTTAATATGTATAAAATCAAATGCTTTTTTATGTTAAAAATGTTCTCTTTACAAGTTTTCATATACTTCGCTTGAAATCCTTGTATAATGTAGATAATGTAACTCCTCGAGGCTCACACATTAAAAAACACCAACACACAAACTCATATTCATATGTTTATACAGTGTTTTTTTTTCTAGCAGACCACACATTTTACGGCGTCTTTTTTCCAGAGACACTGCTACCGTTACTATCCAAAATGTTTGGTCTTACTGTTTTTCTGGTTGTGTTAAATATGCGTTCCAGTACCTTTTACAAGGGCCAAAAGCTCTAGCCTTAATTTTTTAAAAAATTACAAATCAAGGGACAACTGAAATGAGCCAAGTTTTGTTTTGTGCTGGTGAAAATCCATCGGCTTCCTTTAAAAAAATAATTAAAAAACTTAAAAAGCGAGACACAGACACATGCAATCAGACTGGCATAGGCATCGGCCTATACACACATACACATACAGACCCATGAAACAGATACGCATAAGAGAAAACCAAAGTAACTGAACATGCCTAACTCACAATTGAATTCGTCACCAAAGGTCACCTTGCAGTCTTGCCATCCATCACACTGGTAACTTTTAGCGATGAGGGATCCTTCAGCGCACTTGAAGTACTTGTCCGACTCCGACCCTATCCGAGGAACCAAAATCTTATTACCAAACGTCACCGTTGGTTAGTCAATTAAACGTTCGTGAAAAATTTAAAAATAGAAAAAGAAATACGATAAAGTTAATTTCGGGGGTGGAGGCGGGAGTGGAATTTAAAACCAATAAAGGATGGTGGAATGTTACTTCCCGCTCTCCTAAAGTGAATTGATTTCTTGGTAAAGAAATAGAAACGAGTACTGTATGAAAGAAGATTTCATAACAATTTTACATTTTTATATTGGTGAATTAAGAAAACTACGTTTGTAAAATGAAAGAAGTCTCATTTCGTTATGATCTAGATGCAAATACAAGCATTTTGAAAGTATGTGCAACAAGTTAAGGCCTAATAGTCTCTCAGTTTTAAATTATTATTTAGTCTAGAGTTTTTCGTTATCTTTTATAATTAAAACGAAAGTCACTATAAAACGTGTCTTCATATACGGAATATAAATTAAAGCTTTAAAAAAAATGCTATTTGCTCTGAAGCTGAAATAAAACATTTTTTTACAAATGAATTGACATATGCATTGGATAATTGTACTATTTTAGTAGATCTCCAAATCTTAGGGGCCGTCCATAAATGACGTCACGCACCTGGTGGGGAGGGGGGTCCACACATTTGTGAAGGATGTGTGACGAGGGTTAGGGGGGGTGTTTGAGAAATGTGACGTCACATCCAAACTCACAACTTTAAAATACAAATATGCAAACAAATTGTGCAATGAAAACAATAAATTTGAGCTTTATTTTAAAACTAACACGACACTAGACGTTTCGGCTAATGCCCTCATCAGTACAATAACATAAGATAAGTACTTACATGAGTAATATTTAAATTCTTTAAACATATTATATCATAAAATATTTATGTAAAATAAAAAAAAAGGGAAAACAAAAACGAACAAGGACACAGGATATAGGAAAAATGAGGAATTATATAAAGTTACAGTGAAAACCACAACGGGAAAAAGATTCTGCAGTTACGTAAAATTATGAATTTGGCTAATTCCATATGGAGCCAACGTACCAAATCGTTTAATAAGTCTATTTTCCATGTGGATCATATCATGGGTATTGCTTGCATATAAAATACCAGTAATTATCTGAAAGGCTGTCATGGTCATCATTGTTAAAATGCTTAGAAACAGGACATTGAGCCTGTTTATTTATATTATACAGGTGTTCTCTAAACCGATCTCCAAGACGACGACCTGTCTCACCAAAGTAAATTTTATTACACCTCTTGCAAAGAATTGCATAAATCACGTTGCGACTTGTGCAAGTGAATCCATCTTTCATTATGAATTTTTCAAGAGGGAAAGAAATTTAGTTAATTTCAATCACAAGTATTGCAACGGTTACGGTTGCAACCTTTTGTTCCAATATGTGATTTCATTGTGGGAAGGTGACTTCTTACAAGTATATCTTTGATGCTTATATCTATCCGGAAAGCAAAAACAGGAGGTTTTTTTAAAGATCTGCTGAGTTAGAAAGTCAGCCATGAGGATTGGTCGGTTTTTTGAGAATCACCTGGCGGGCTTTAAAATTATGGGGATGAAAAGTTAAAATAAATTTGGATCGATCACATTGATCAGAAACAGATGATGTAAACGTGTCCTGACTGGTCATGCCTTTAATTTGATTGACAGCGGATATTAAAACTGTGTCCGGGTATGACCTCCTTCTAAAGAAAAATCCAGCATTTCATTACTTTTCTCCAAAAAGTCTGCCTCATCACTGCATATTCTTTTAAGTCTCAATAGTTGCGAAAATGGGATAGAGTTCTTACAAGATTGAGGATGTGACGATGTATACATAAGGAAACTATGACTGTCTGTAGATTTGTAAAAAAATTGATCTGGATATTTTGTTTTCTTTCAATTTAATTTGTATGTCGAAAAAATTATTAGCACTCCTATGGATAGTTGAAGTAAATTTGATTGAAGAATGGAAGTTACCAACGAAGTAAATAAAAATTTGCAATTGTTGCATGTGCATTTTTGTTATTCCCATGCAATTTTCAATGTATCCCCTGTAGTACTCTAGTACCTTTGTAATTTTCACTCCATGGGTTTCCAAATGGCCCATAAATATACATGCCTAACAAGGTCCCATTTTCGTTCCCATAGCAACTCCACTAATTTGATTAAAAAAAACTGTCCGTTGAACTCAAACGATTTAAATTTAGGACCAGCTCAGTCAATCGTAGTATTGCACTTGTGGGGATCTTGAAATTTACTTTCTTGTTTAGAAAAAATTAGATTGCAGAGAGGCCATCATCATGAGGAATTGACGTGTACAATGAAGGAACGTCCATTGTAAATAGTAAATGATCTTCATTAGGTAAAGCCAAGTAATCCAGAGATTTTATCAAATTGCTAGTGTCCTTAATATATGATGGTGAATTTGCAACAATAGGTTGAAAAACAGTGTCTAAAAATTCTTAAATTAATTCAGTAGGAGAAGAGCAGTCGGAGACAATTGTTCTTCCAGGGTTTCCCAGCTTGTGTATTTATTTTTGGTAATAAGTATAAGCATGGTTTACCAAGATCACCGTCATAAATACGTATTTTTGTGTGTGCAGAAGATCGTAATTGACCACAATCTATAAGTTCTTCAATGGTCTCCTTAACAATTCATTATTAGAAATAATAGGATCGTTTGTCCTTGGGTTGTAAAAAGTTGCATCATTTCATTGTTTGGAGGCATCTTCAATGTAAAGTCTCGTATCCCACACAATCACAGCTCCGGCTTTATCTGCCGGCTTGATAACAATGTTATCAATGGTAATGCTTTTAAAGAAAATAAAAAATACACAAACAAATTGTGTAATGAAAACAATAAATTCGAGCTTTATTATTAAACTAATACGAAAGTGTACGAACATGTCAACATATGGACACATTTCAACGTTTGACCACATGTCAACATATTGACACATTTCAACGTTTGACCACATGACGACTACATGCCAACATAGACCAAGTGTCATGTTATTACCACACGTGACTTGATCTTCATCACTGCCATCCACACAGTCTGAGATGCCATCACACAAGCTGGCGAAGGTCACACACTGTGAGTTGTTACACTTGAATTCCGTTTGGAAACAGCCCCTCCGCTCTGTTAAAATATATATATAATTTTAAAATAAAATTGGGTAAAACGGATAATCAGAATAAATAAAAGCACTCAACACTGAATCACTCAATAAAGCTCTAGAAAACATTGACTCTAACCAGTTGTTAAAAAAATCTCTTTCCAAAACTTGCACGTCTATATCTTTCTTATACAGTTTTTGAAATAATTTTTTAGATTCCCAAAATTCCAAAATATTTCAATCAGTGGCCAGCTATATGTCACTCCCCTACACCCACTCGCTCACATTTTGATCGACTACCTTAATAAATGTCTTGTCTATACATAGGATCATAGTAAATAAAATTTCAAGAACAAAAGACTTTTCCGGTTGGTCAGATCAAATAAACATGAAACCACGGGACAGGGCGTAAAAGACATTGTGCTATAGCACAGGTGTTCAAGAAAGTCACACTCTGGCCCCACACTTGCGTTCATTGATAAAACAGCATGGCAACAGGATATTGTTTACTCTCTTGGTATAGACGTATCAGAATGATTAATTAAAACTATCCATCAATGAGTGAACTCAGCAAAAAAGCAGTATAATCTCTTAAAAGTACCCCCAAAAAAAACACACTTTTACGTGTAACATTTATCCCTAGTAAAATACACAACACGCATTCAGCGAACGTCTGACATATCTATTATAACCTGCTTCCTTATTTTACTTTCTACAATAGCCTAACACCCTTGATTCCAGGCATCATAGCCTTGAGTTTTATATGTAATGCCTTAGATTTGTAAAAATCCCATAACTAAATCATCAGCGTTCCCCCATAAACGGAGACAATCCAAGAACACTTCCCCTACTTACACTTTACCCTTGTAGATCTTCAAGGAAGCAAATGTATTACTTTATTCTTACCGCATATCTTTTCGTCAGAGTCATCGCCACAATCGTTAACAAAGTCACACTGCTTGTCTCTGGGCACACAGAAATGGTTGTCACACTTGATGTGTGTGCTCAGTGGGCAGATGTAGGTCTCTGTGTTGTTTAGAGAAGTTTTGCTATAATAATTAAACATCGAGCATAGTGGACATTCATAGAGTAAAATAATTTTAGCATAGTGCGTGGTAGACATCCGTAGACAACAAATGGTTATTAATTTCATGTGTGCACTGAAAACAATATTAAATTGAAGACTTGTAACCAGCATACATTGAGAGCATCATTAACTATAATCAAAAATTAGAACGTCACGCGAACTATCATCAAATTAGAAAATCACGTGCCCTTCATTTGATAAGCACATCATTGTAGTTATCCACCACTGAGAAATCATTTAAGCAATTATCAATTTGTGAGACATACGACAAAGTCCTCACAAGCTTGTAAGAGTAAATTTGCTAGCTTATAAGAAAAAGTCTGCTAGCTTATAAGAGTAAGTCTGGAAGCACCTACCGCAATCCTTTTCATCCAAACCGTTAGAACAATCGTCGTGCCTGTCGCACCTGAGAATCTTGTCAATGCAGGTGGTATGGTTACACTGGAACTCACTAGGTAGGCAGCCTACGTTAAAAAAAGCAGCCCGTTTAGTTGTTCAAGAAACGTAACTATTGATATCAGGATAAGGTTAAAGTAAACATTTTCTTATAAAAGTAAAATCATTGAATACTTTTTAAAATGATTATGAACTTAACTAAAACGAATACACATTTGTTTTAAATACATGCCTAACTATATCAGAACAATACAAATAAAATGCAAAAGTTTGCCATGAAAACGTTTCATAATCTTATTTTATTTGTACAGTCTTGAATACCAAAGCTTCCCAAATAAAAACGTGTACATTTATTTAACGAATAATGTATTTATAAAAAAAGGATGATGAACTTTTCAGATATAAATAAATGTACAATGCTTTGACGAAGAATGAAAAAAAAAGGCCATGATGAAAAAATCTAGCCAATCGCAACTAATCAATCGTAATTAGATGGAGACGCCGGGAGAGTCGATTATCTTTCTGGTTTGAGGGGGGTTGGGAGGGGGTGATTAATGATCACTTACCACACGTCTCGACGCTCTCGTCCATTCCATTCTCACAGTCGGAGACTCCGTCGCACTTGGCCCCCATCACGACACACTGGAGAGGACCGTCATCACAATGGAATGTGTCTACGACAGAGCACAGTGGGGCCTGAGATTGAGACTCGATTTTCAGATTCAAGCCTGTAACGAAGAACAAACACCATAATGGGTGGAATTTTTCCCCTCGGGATTTTGAAGAGCATACTAATCATCGCTCCGAAGCCAATTTAGATCCTTGCGAACAATGTCCCTATTTGGTCACACTCTTTTGTCGACCTTAGTAAACTGGGTTTCTTTCATAAACTTATATAGCAACTATATTATAAACTATTTTAAAATATAAGTTGTAAACAGAAAGGACCGAATTAAAAAAAAACCAACAAACAACATCACAACGAAAGTATTTAGAAGTACACTTAAAACGCCAAACTAATTCTAAAAGCCAAACATTTGTAAAATGAAATCCACTGGGATGATTGGTTAGACTTAGAAATGAGATAAACATATTGTTAATGTGGTCACGTAAAGTATGACACACGAATGAATAAAAGATTGTAAGAAATAAAATAATAAATTTAAATTTCGTATTTAATATGAAATAGTTTCAATTTTTAAAATGCTAACCGCTTACTTGTATTTAAAACATTTTTTATAAAAAATTAACTCAAAATTTCGTATTTCCCACAGCCCCAAGTGCCGGCTAAAGGATAAGAAAATTAATTAAAGAGTTTTTTCTTACAGCAACATTATTTAATATAGTGATATATTCAAGGTACGATTATTCTGCTATGTGATTTGAAATTGCGTATTAAATAGGGACGCAGTTGAGTAAATGCACCGATGACCCAAATAAAAAGGGGCTTGGATAGTTCGTTACTGGAAGTCATACACAATTCATGATACCTGAAACGAGTCTGTTACTTACTTAGACTTATTATACTTTGTATAAAATTAAGTATACTCTATTGTATGATTTACAAAAATTGTTGATGCCTTTCATCATTAAAAATATATTTTAAAAATTTCACTGTAAATGAATCAATAAATGTATATATTTAAAAATATTATTTAAAAAAAAACTCTCCAAGAAGAGCTATAAGTATTTTTAAAAAAAGCTAAATTTAGCCTGTAATATGAAATCAACTGGAATTATCAAATAAGATAAACATAGAGTATGATAGAGAGCGACCATGTTTTCTCGCACGTCCGCGCTAACACGGCCCTTGACATCACAAAACGTTGCTAAAGTTTGACCTGCATCCAACCGTAGGTCTCACGTGCAACAGAACAGGTCCTTCAGCGCGCAAAAGCTAAGATCACGTGACAATGAGCAGCCAATCAGATGCCGAGTACTCTGACGAGGAACAGGACCGCGCCTGTTCCCGGCACAGGAAGCATTCCGACGAAGAAGACGGAATCCCGAAGGAAGTCATCTACAAAGCCTTCCGGAAGATCAAAGATCCGAAGGGTTTCACTTTCGGTATGGTCAAAAATTACATTCTCGCCATGCCAGAGTTCATGAATGCCGACGTCGAGGATTTGGACGATACGGTAAAGAGGGTCATGACTCATGGAATCGACAAGGGCCACCTCATCAGGTCCAAGCAAGGGGGTCTTCGCTTCAAACTGTGCGCTGATTTCAGTAAAATATGCAAGAAGCGTTGTCCAACGCACGGCAGAAGGTCGTCTAAAAGGGATGAGGAAAGCGACGAAGAAACCCCAGCCCGGAGTCGAAGCAACCGGAGCCGATCTTCAAACAGACGCGAAAAGAGGCCGAGCAGCAAGCGTGGTGGCCAGAGAAGCAAGAGCAGACATTACCCCTAGGCGAGATGGAGTAGACAAACAGTCTACCTAGCAAAAATTTTAAAAAAAACAAAACAAAAAAAACAACAAAACCCTTATTTTTATCACGGTCCTTTTCAGGACCAACCCTATACAATCCCTCCATTCTGGTGGTTTGGTTTCTTAAGTTAACATGAAGGAAGACGTCTACTTCCCAAATTTTAAATACACATTTTAATAGACATTCGTGTGCCTGATAATAACCATACAAAACACTAAATCTTCGATTTAACAGTGTCGTTTGGCATGGGCGATTTCTTAGTGTCTAATAAAAACATATGAAAACTCAGAGGTATTTGGGTATTTCAATACATGTGGGGGAGGGGGGGGGGAATGACAAACCGATTTACGGCAGGCAGCGCGGACTTAACTCATGGGTGATGGGCTATGGCGGATTAAGGGGGGGGGGCTGAACGGGCTAAAGCCAGGGGCCCCCGATGATTAGGGCCCCCAAAATTTAGTCTTTTTTATAAGAAAGATGGACAAATGTTTGCATGAATTCCTGAAAATATCATAAATTAAATAAATTAATTTTAAAAAACTGATTTTATAGACTCACTAGGAGAAAATATTAAAGATTATTGTTTATATTTTTAAACTTCACTTTCATCAGGCTCGTGTGGTCTTGAGGTAGAAAGTCGCCCTACTGTGCAAGCGGTCACGCGGTTGGTTCCCGGCGTGGGCTCAATTTTTTTAAAAATTGTATTTTTACGCTCAATATTAGGATAGAGGCAAACAGTTATTTCTTCGTATTCCATTTTTTCATGAATAATCTTTGGCTGGGAAGGCCGATCCCGTAGTACAGACAAAGTACATGTATGTTAAAGGAACCGATGAACTATTTAGTTACAAGTTACAGTCTTATATTAGCTGCTAGCTATCATTTTATTTAAAGGGACGCTGGCTGGATAGGGCCCCAGTTTGAATTAAAGCCAGGGGCCCCGTGCAGTCTTAATACGCCCCCGAGCGCATAAACTGACAAATCATAATAGATCTTGAAACGGTGCTGACTTGACAATAATAAAAACGTTTATGTGAATTACTAACACGTTTATATTAAATTGTAAATATGATTAACTGTTGATAATTTAATCTTTTCTGTTATCTTGTGACAAATTTTGCTTACTACGTTTTATGTAAAATAAATGGTTCTTTTTTATTAGCATGTGTACAAATTACATTTTATTTTTTTACATGTTTTGGTAATGTTGTGGTAATAATGTATGGACAAATGGGAGAATAAACTGATAGTAATAATAATCAATGAAGCTTAAACGGCTTCAAATCACAGATGTGCTTGATGTGGATCACATTACATCAACATAATTTATTTTTAAGGCCTTGTGCTGTATTATTGGTGCACTCATAATTGGTGCACACTTTTCAATGTCGCAAGTTAACGTCCGTCTGACTCCTCAGCAATATTTGTTAATACTTCGAACTTCAAACTTTTTTCACTGTAGTATCACTTTATGCTGTGTGTAATTCACTATGCATTTACTATTATCATGATGATTATCATTATTATTCATGCAAACTTATATAACGCGAAGCCTAAGCTTGGAGGTTTTCTCATAACACATAATATATTTGTATATATAATCAACATATATACTCTGCAATGTCCGTTGGTAACGCTAGATTTTAGAAAGCGCACCGCTAAAAAGAATACCGTTGAAAAAAAATACTGAAAAAAAAACAACAAACAAAAAACAAAAAAAAACAAATAAAAATATTTTCTAACGTCCGTATAAAATTGTTCAATATGGAAAACAGATTTAATTGTTCTCTTTTGGTCTCTACATTTTCTGATTATTTACTATACGGCTTTCAGGCAAAAGGGACAATTACAAAAACTGAAATATATCCATTTTGAAAACTTCATTTTTGACGTGTAATAAACTAGTTAACGATATATTGTAAAGACAAGCTAAATATGGCAATTTTGTGATTTTTTTTCAAGTCGGTTGCTTGAACATTTTTTTCTTGAACATATTTATACATAACAATCAAATAAAATGAACTAGAGACAAGATATTGTTTGAAACGAACCAAGTCTATACTGGTTGTAAGAGAATCCACGCAATCAATATACATAATTTGCTATGTATGTTCGTCCCGTCCGTTCGTCACACTACTAATTTTAGAAAGCAGCGCACCAAATTACTGAACCAAAAATAACCCTTTTCGAATGTCCGCATAAAATGTTAAATTTTAAAATAAATTAATAAAATAAATTTATAAAATGAAAGCTATGTATTATAGATCTATTTGTTTTTATTCTGATTTGTATCTTTTTCAAAATTTCTAGATCTGAGCTGAAATATATATATTTTGAAAACGTCCGTCATTTTTTATGGGTGTTACACTAGTTCATTAATATTAAATCTTTTATTAAAGAGATTGAAGTCAAGTGGCTTGCCACTTTTAATTATTTTTTTTTAAAAATTATGTTGATTTTATTTGTATATTCAAGTTACCAATCATATCAAAATTTATGAATAAGAAATAGCATGAAATAGAGACATGATTATGTTTTATCGGATTTAGTGTTAACTGGTTGGTACGAAAAGCATTACATTTGAATGTCATTGTATCCTTAATTAGAGGGATCGAATTCAGTGGCATGCCACTTACACAAATATTTTAAAGAACAGTTTTTATTATGGTTTTAGATCACGTCTTCTTGTACACCACACTACACACTCAGTACAACACTGTTCGCTTGGTACACACTACAAAGTTAGTTGAACTTCGTTCAAGTTCATTCATTCAATTCATTGTAAAAGGTTCATCGTTGACGTTTACAGTGTCACAAAACGTCATTTAAGATAGCAGCTACTATCCATTTGTTGCATAATAAATATTTAAATAAATAGTATTAAATACTAGATATAAAGTAGTAAAGTACAACCTCTTAGCTCTTACACTTAAATGTGGAGGTATCCGGATCAAATATTAAAATCCTCTCCGGCTGATTCCTACTAACTTGTTGAATTAAATTAACTCATTTACCTCTAGTTATAAAGCATTGGTCTATGTACTAATTAATTAAGTTAAATGAAGTACTTTACAACCTCGTAAAGTTGTTCTCTTATGCCTCAAGCTCAGAAGATTTCCTTTATATTCGTACCCAAAGTTATTGCCATAACCATGCCTTATAACATATTGCATGTTCGCCACATTCTATAGTGGTAAACAAATGTTTCAATAGAAAAATCCAAAAATTCCTACAGGATGAAACATATAACAATGTAGTAGTAGTCAATGTGTTCTTAGCCATTATTGTAACAAGATATCAAGGAGAGTCACTTACATTAGCTCTTTTTTTTATGAATTTTAATTCTAAGTGTTCAAGTTGAGATTTATGTTAAAAGTAAATTTGTATTTACACACATGCGTAGGGTAGGGCCTAATGAAAAGTTCAAAATCTTATAATTATGTTTGAAGAAAGCATATAAAAGCTTCTAAGGTGCTTTGTCGTATCTAAAAACATATGATGTAAATATATATACACGTCAAGTTTATAATAATGAAATTTTAGGAAATGTTTTAGCATGGTCTCGTGCAATAGTATTAGTAGTTGAAATAGCTTAGTTTGTAAACTAATGGTAACATTTTCATTTTTTATTTAGTAATTTGATCAACAAAGGGAAGCTGATTATGTATATGAATTTTTAACAAGTTATTAAATTTACGAAATATCTCAATTTAACAAATAAAAAAAACTAGAGAGATGATGTTCTTTAAATCTAGCTCAGAATATACAGGGATTAAGAGTATTCGAATTTGATTCATATATAATCCCTAGCGAAAGGGAACGAAGTTAAGTGGCGTGCCACAAAATATATATATATATATATATTTTTTTAAAAATTATGTTAATTTTATTTCTACATTCAAGTTACCAATCATATGAAAATTTATGAATACAAAATAGCATAAAAAAGAGACATGATTATGTTTTCTCGGATTTAGTGTTAACTGGTTGGTACGAATAGCATGGCATTTGAATGTCATTGTATCCCTAATTATAGGGATCGAAGTCAGTGGCATGCCACTTACACAAATATTTTTTTTTAATTTTTTTAATCGGGTTAGGAGAATACAACTTTTTAATTAACATGTATCCCTAATTATTCCCTAATAATAAGGATCGAGTTCAAGTGGCGTGCCACTAGGATAATTTTTTTTTAAAATTACATATCTACATATTTTATATGAATTGACAAATAAAATAAAATACAAATATTTGATTATAACAAATAAAATGTACATTATATATTATTTCTTAAACGTAAAAACCTTAATTATCTTCTGTTATGTTTAATATCATGTTTTGAATTGTTTGTCTAAACATGTGTTCTAATGTTATGTTTGTGTAACTGTGGTTATGGAAAAAAGCCTTAAGTCTGTGATGCCATATGTGTTTTCTGTACTTTGAAAGTATTTTTAAGCTTATTGTTTGTTGTTTCTTGTTTATAGAGTCTGGTATTATGCCACTTAATTAACAAAACTGGCCAGTTCATACAGCTCTGCCTATTTGGCAAAATAATAGATGATGGTAGTTGTAAAAAAACATACTTTTCTAAATTTGAAATAACTAAGATATGAAAAATTTATTTTCTCTTTCACATAAACATTTCTAGCAATAATATTTTGTTACATGTAATACGAAATGTATGCAATACAAATAAATAATACTATGACGCATATACGGATATATAACCGAAGATAAAGGAAATAAAATTATATTCTATTTAGTCTTTCCACTTAAGTTGTCTCAATTACAACCACATATAAAGTATGTCGATAGCAGTGCTTTTAAGTGCGGCGTTCATAGAAATTAATTTCATTGCACGTCGAATGTAATAATAAAAAGTCTTTTAATTTGTTAATTTTCTCTTTTATGTATATATGATTTCAAACCTAGGTCAAAGATTTTATTTCCTTTTAAATATGCTGAACAGGTTTTATCTAATGTATTATATAATTTACTGGCAAACATGGGCGTAGGGAAGGGGGGCCAAGGGGGGCATTTGCCACCCCCCCTACATTTGAGAAAAAAAAATTAATTTATTAAATGCATTAATAAATGTTGTATTTTAACTATTACAGCACTAATTTGTAAGTCTTATTAATTTCTAAGGCTTTTTTCAACCCTTATTTTATACTGAACTTGAATTTAATTGAAAATTGTACCTGTATGGCATTGCCAGTTAAAATTAAAAAAAAGTGGGATTTTTTTGCCCCCCCTGGAAAAATTCCTAGCGACGCCCATGCTGGCAAACAACAATAGCAACCATACAACACAATCAAACTAACAGACTAAACTAACAAAAAACAAAAAAAACTCTAACAAACTAACAGACTACACTAATAATAAAAAAAAACCTCTAACAAACTAACAGACTACACTAACAATAAAACAATCTCTAAAAAACTAACAGACTACACTAACAATAAAAAACTCTAACAAACTAAAAGACTACACTAACAATTAAAAAAAAACTCTAACAAACGTACCAGACAACCATTACATTCTTACGGGAAGACCGACAACACTAATAAACAGACAACTTTTACTTACAGACAATACTAGCACCCAGTTATCTCTTACATTTAGGAAACACAAACAGACAGCTTTCAGAAAGACAACTTTCAAAATTAGACAAATCTTATAAACAGGACAACATTTACAAAGTCAAAGACAAAGCAAAACATCAGACAACTCTTAGAGACAGACAATAATATTAAACAAGACAACTCTTACAGACAGACGATCAGGACAGACAACACTAACTTATCCATTGATAACAGAAAAAGATAAACCCAATTCCCAAATTTTTACATCGATCAAAATAAGTTGTCTTGTAATGAACTCATTGAGCAAAATAGTCATCGGTTTATGCCGGTCCCGACTTACTAAGCTTAGTGGTTACGAAGACGACCCAAATCAAAATATTTTTTTTAAAGTTATTAAAACTCGAAGGATTATTTAAACGCAATTTCTAAAAAAGAATTTGCAATTTTTTTTATTCAAGGTAAATCATTCTAGATTACATTAAAAGACATTTCAAATCAGTTATTAAAGTTAAACAAAAAATAACATCATATCCCCTCACGCTACATCACACTAATAATGTGTCAATATAATGCGCACCGAGAACCATTCTAACATTAGAATTCACAAAGCAGGAAAACCCCATTAACTATCATTCTAGATTACATTAAAAGTCATTTCAAATCAATGAATATGAAGGTAAACAAAACAATTGTCATCTACAAATTGCTGCTAAAATTACGGGAGTCGAAAGGAAAGAGATTTTTCAAAAATTTCTTCTCCAACATTGTTCTAAATATTATTGGCTACAGTTTGGCGTTAGTTTCAACCCGATAGATGTTATGGTTGGTGAGAAATTGACAAAATACTGATATTTATATATATTTTTTATTTTCCGGGAAATCCAGTAAACCTTTTCGGTATTTTGTTTTGCCCTTGCACATCCTTGAGACCTCCTTAACATATTTTCAAAGACCCGAACCCTCTATCTGGAATGGTTCAGGAGGAGTTGCAGGATCAGACATTTCAAATATATCAACGCAATTTTTCCAATGGGAATTTGCGTTAAAAATATTTCGCGTCATTCCGTGTTTATTTAAATCTTTTAATTTATCATTCGTTTTTTTATGTAGTAAGAAAATGTATATTTTATGTAGTACTGTACGTAGAGTACTTTACAGTATATTGTAATATTTTTGTTTTATGTTTTAGGGAGAGAAAGACCGCCTCGTTCAGACTCAGTACATCCGCCATTTTGGTTGTTTAAAGCGTCTCTACTTGACAAATAAAATGTTAAAGCTTTAGTCCATTAGATTTAATTTGTTCAAATGACGTTTAGTTTTTAGTTGACTTTAGTAGCAATCAATATATGCTTCAAGATATGACCTCAATAGAGGTCATTGATCAAATGTTATAAAGAGACGAATCACATTGAACTTACACACATTAAATCAGACTATAGAATAGAACAACAATAAATTATAATTACAATTTAAACATTATCCATTACTTTAAGTTTAATCTGTTTTAGCTCCATACGATAACTATGTGTCTGTCTTGTCAAAACTGATAGGTTTAATTGGGGCCTAATACTCTTAGTTCATAAGCTTAATAGCGAGAATGTTCTTTACATTAAACATATGTAGGCGTCAAGCATGTTTCTTTAGCACAAGAAGTAGGTTTCCAAATTTTGTAAAGTAAATACAATTATTTGAAATCGTTCAAATCACTTATTTTTACTTTTCTAATTTCAGAAATATAGATGTCCTTGTGTTTATATTCGTCACAACCCTGTCAGAAATATAGATTTCCTTGAGTTTATATTCCTCACAACCCTGTCAGAAATATAGATGTCCTCGTGTTTATATTCGTCACAACCCTGTCAGAAATATATATGTCCTTGTGTTTATATTCGTCACAACCCAGTAAGAAATATAGATTTTATACAAAATTAACAATCAGACAACTATCACCATAAAGAGAAAAAAAATGATTAAAGCTTGATTATCTTAAAATGCTATCATCATATTAAAAAAAATTCAAGCTTGATAATCTTAAAATTCGCGTTTTGTGACTTGAGTATTTTTAGCACTAATCTCTTCAATTTATATTTTTGTCATTTCCACTGTGGACTTCATTTTAGGAAAGAGCTACACGATGATCTGACGACACCGGGTAAAAGACACACTGTCTACGATACTGTTAAACTTTATAAATATAACACATGGAAATGTTTACCTTTTTTAATTTAAAACATAAAAATTATACTAACAATAAATAAGTCCCTTAAAATTTTTATAATTCAATTTCCTATAATAAAATGATCGATGTGAGTATGGTCCGACTCTAGCTTGTGCCTTGTTGACTGATAGCTGTCACCTCTACTCTAGAAGATCCTGACGAACGTATGGAAATGTTTACCTTTGTTGACTGATAGCTGTCACCTCTACTTTAGAAGATCATGACGAACGTATAGAAATGTTTACCTTTGTTGACTGATAGCTGTCACATCAACTCTAGAAGATCATGACGAACGTATGGAAATGTTTGCCTTTGTTGACCGATAGCTGTCACCTCTACTTTAGAAGATCATGACGAACGTATGGAAATGTTTACCTTTGTTGACTGATAGCTGTCACCTCTACTCTAGAAGATCATGACGAACGTATGGAAATGTTTACCTTTGTTGACTGATAGCTGTCACCTCTACTCTAGAAGATCATGACGAACGTATGAAAATGTTTACCTTTGTTGACTGATAGCTGTCAGCTCTACTCTAGAAGATCATGACGAACGTCAATTTTTTGCACTCAAGAATTACGCCCCACAGCCCAGCCCAATTTATGACATTGCTAACGTCCGATGTGTGAGAAAAGTGTTGGATTTTAAAGGGGAGCTCGGAGATAGCATAAAGTATCGTTTACAAATATTTGTTATGTATTTCTTTCATCATTGATTCATACACTCACTTTTTACAACTCTATAATCAAACCCATCGCATGGGTGCGTACTATAATAGACGTGTTACATTAGTTTTATTTTTATGTTGGTACAGATGTTAACAAAGTATTAAGATGTAAAAAGTTTATTTCAATTTACTTTCTATGTTAATAAAATTAAATGATTCTAGTGGAAATTGTTTTTTACGTTAAGGATGCACCACCAAGCACCGGTGCTTTTGTTTTTAATATGAAATTTAAATTGCTCTTTACTAAACTTACTTTGAAAAATTAATGATAAGAATCATTTGTCTTAAAAACATCTTTATTAATATATAATATATTTTTGAGGGCTCTTAATATTAATGACATGTGTTTTTTTAATTCTTTGTATAACGTAATATAATTTTTTTTATAGAAACATACAATTCAAAGGACAAATTAGATTTTAAATTAGTATTTGTTTTGAATTTAAAACAAACTATAAAATTTATATTTTTATTTTAACATATATGCTTACCTCACTGTTTGAGTAGTGAACATTTTCAATAAACTATTTTGGTATAGAGAACCAGACTATTTAATTCAAGTGCTATGTGACTTGATCTCGATCCCTATAACTAGGGATACAATGTCAATGTAATGTTAGGATTCTCCTACCCCAGATAAAGAATAAGTCCAATTCAAACGAAATTATTTTACTGGTTTATAGCATAACTCGTAAAAAAATTACTTATTTATATTCAAGAGATGTAAAATAAACTTGCCTTTGTTGTCTACAAGAGTAGATACTTAATATGTTAAATAAAATTGTTAAACGTCAGCTAATAACAGGACGCTGCTAAACAACGCACGTGTCGCTAAAATGCTTTCGTTAGCAAACATTAAAAACACAACTAATGGAAGGTTTGTTATAATTTTTTTCAAAAATTACATAATGACTTATGTCCAAAAATCAATAAATAAAAAAAGAAGAAAAAGTTTTCCAGAGCTTTATAAGTACTAAGTGAACGTTGAACGGGGCGAGGTACACTAGGAATATGTTAAATTTGAGAATAATCTTATTTAAATAATGTGAAAAATGAAAGCTGACGTGACAATGTACATGTGTAGGCGACAATTGTTGACAGAAACGAGTAGCTTCTCTATATAACAAAACAAAAACACTTAGACCTACGTGGATTAAAGGGGGGCTGAACGGGATAAAGCCAGGGGCCCCCGATGATTTAGGGCCCCCAAAATTATTATTTTCTATAATAAAGGTGTGCAAATATTTGCATGAAGCCTTGAAAATATAAATAAATTTTAAAAATGTCATCTACTTATCAAGAGAAATTGTTGAAGAGTGTGAAATACCAGAAATCGTCATCATTTGTATTAATATCTAGGGAAACCTAGCTTTAGAAAAACAATCGACTTCTATTTAGTTTGGAAAACTTACGACAAAAAACTTTGACATAGTAGAGCATAATTCAATAATCGAATTTTTAACCAACTTCCAAGTTAGTACACTGGTGTCCCTAATTAACCTGAATTAAATGTTGCGTTCCCTTATTAGCCAAATACCATTCATTCCTGTTGAGAGATTCATCAAGTCCATACCAATTAAGTCCCATACTGGATCAGGAATTGCCCAAATTATTTTTAATATTTTGGAAGAAATTGACATTCAAATTCAAGATTGCCGTGGACAGTCATACGACAATTCTGCAAGTATAAGTTGGAAGTAAAACTGAGTCCAGACTATTCTTCGTGAGAAGTGCAGTGTTGCTCATTATGTGCGCCAACAGCTCATTCCCTTAATTTGGTTTTGGAAAAGTGCAGCAGAAGGTTGTCCTGCTGCAACCAGATTTTTTAAATGTTTTATTTACTTATTTTTTCATTCTGCAAAATCTTTATACCTGGCTTGTTGCATCTATTCATCGTTGGCAGAGTCTTCAAAAACAATCGAAAAGTTTACATGTTAACAAAGCCTTGTCTGACACAAGATGTTCAGCCCAACATGATGCTGTAAGATATGTTAATAAATAATACCATGAGAAGATTGCAGGACTGGGAGAATTGGCAACTGACGACAATCAGCCGCCTGACAGTCGACTTGAAGCATTTCGGGAGGAACTTGAACAACTAAAACTCGCTATTTTACTTGAAATTTGAGACACAATTTTAGAAAGATTTCAGAAAATGTATGCATCCCTTCAAGATACATTTGTTGAAATATCTTCTTGAGTTTGTTAAAAGACAGCATTCTGAATTTGATTTCTATGAAGAAAAAGGAGAAAGAGTATAAACAATCTTCAATGTGATTAAAAAAAGAGAAAGTGTCATCTTGATGAAGAGACATCAGCCGAAACAGTATTTTCTCCGAGACAAAAATTCAAGGTTGAGGTATTTCTGGTATTCATTGACAAATTTTCTCCAGCCCCACAACATCAGTTAGATGAATATAAAGGCATCCATGAGAAATGTGGCTTTCTTACAAACCTTACTGAGCTCAGCAATGATGCCACCCGAGGAGCAGCAGCCAAGTTAATGGAAGAATATTCAAGTGATTTCGAAGACTCCTTTCCTTCAGAATTAGTCTAATTTTCAGAACTCATCAAAAAGTTTATTGTCCAGCCCCATGGTCAGGGTCAGGAAAAGGAAGTAGCACGATGTGAAACTCAAAATACATGCACAGAGCTAAATATGTTGCTGTTTTTGAATGAGCAAAATGTTACACAGTTCTTTCCATATTGCACTTCGCATGTATCTCCCGTTGCTGACATAAAAGTGCAGCTGAGAGCGATCATTTTCAAAATTAACAAAAAAAATTTATGAAATTAGAAGTTGCATAAGACAACAAAAACTGAGTCAGCACTCTCTCTAATGTGCATTGAAAGGGAAATTGTAAGCTTACTTAATTTTACTGACTTGATTAAAAATTTCGCCATGAGAAAAGTTCGCAAACGAAGGTTCTAAAGATTGAAATAAATAATAATAAATATTTTAATGAAGTGTGGATTCGTGTAACTTTATATTAATTTAATTGACTTATATTTAATTTTTTGTCTTATTACACACTGAATTACAAGTTACACAGTCTTATATTAGACTACTAGTGATCATTTTATTTAAAATTACGCTGCCTGGACAGGTCCCCAGTTTGAGTTACAACCAGGGGCCCCGAGCAGTCTTAATCCGCCCCTGGTGATGGGGAATGGCAATAGGACTTTTAGTATCTTTCCAATTAGGAACAATTTTTTTCAAAGAATTAATATCGCGGAGCTTAAAATGTAAGATTTGGCTGTTCGTTCAGACCAACTGACACAATCTAATGGGCTATCTCAAACATTACAGTGGTTTTATATTTAAGTGTTTCATATGTAAGTGATTTAATATTTCATTGATTTCATATTTCAGTGATTCTGTTTTCTGTGGTTTCATTTTCAATAGTTTCTTATTTCATGGGTTTCATTTTCAGAGGTTTCATATTTCAGGGTTTCATTTTGTTAGTGGTTTCATAAGTCAACTTTTTAAACTTTCAGTTGTTTCATATTTCAGTGGTTTCATAAACTAAAGATACACATTTTGTACGGTTCGCAGATAGCCTTATAGATTAAACCATGGTTCACCATGCCAGCCAAAAGTCTCATGATACTTCGTTTCAGGGTGAAAATCTACGTCATTATGTTTAAGATAGGTCAAAGCCAAGAAGTAGAATAAACAGCGGGGCTCGGTTGATCAGCCATAATATTTCTAAATCGTTGGATTCCAATTTTTTTATCAATGCTACTTTTGGACATTTAGCGGTGTCAAGTTTAGTCTAGTCAAAGAAGAGATATTTTTAAAAATAAAGATAGGTAAATATAATTAAAAACATGATGTATGTGGTCGAGTGGCAGCGCACTGGACTGTCGTACCGATGGTCACGGGTTCGAATCCGTGTGAAGGCAAGGGTTTGTTCCCGGGGCCCAGGGCGTCCCTGAGTCACCCCGCTCCTAATGGGTACCTAACACTACATGTAGTTAGGCGGCTGGGTAATGCGTGGAACCCACTAAGCCGTGGCCTGTGAATGCTGCATCACTTGCCAACAGATCATCTGTCATGGTCTGTGGACGCAACTATCTTCTGCATAGAAGGAGCGTCTGTATAGATAAGCTAAGCTAATAACCATACACAGTACGACGAAATAAGTGTACGCATAGTCGTTAACGAACAGTCTCTAGTGAACAATCAATATTATGCTAGCTTTACTCTGAACACTACTCTCCTTTCCTTAAAATTTTATCTTAAAATTCATTTCCAATGTCATTTTGTTTTAAACTAGGTGTCGCTACTAGAACTCGCTTATAAATTATCACAAGAGCTGAAAGGTGGCAACTGTCAAAAGTAAAAAAGAAAAAGAAACACATAAATTCAAAATATTTCATTCACTGAAAACAACTAATCCAAACTAAAGATGCAAAATACTTAGGAGTAATAATAAATGAGAAATTATGATGGAATCCCCATGTCAATAAAGTAATTAAAAATCAAACAAAACCTTAGGATTTATAATTAGAAAACTTTTACAGATGTTCTAAGAATATCAAATTAAATTGCTGCCTCACTTTGGCGAGACCTGTACTAGAATATACATCTTCTGTATGGGACCCATTCACCAAAGAAAACATTGATACACGAACCAATTCGAAAAAGAGCAGTCTGATTCATTACGGGAGAATACGAGTCTTGAAACACTAACGGATAGAAGAACAAAGGGGTAATAATAAATAAGGCAATTACTTCTAACTTTGGAGATACAACACAAAGATATTATAATACAACCCTCAGATAGACATAGGAGTAAAACCAATTTTCTTATTACGTATGCAAGAGCAAACACATTTAAACTCTCGTTCTTCCCATCTGGAATTTGTACGTGGAATGGGTTGCCTGATGAAAACAGGAAAACCAACAATCTATCAACATTTAAAACTCTAATTAAAATTAAAATGCAATACTATGCATAAAAGATGGATAAGGTAGTATCCAATAATCTTCTGTATAGAAGGAGCGTCTGTAACAGATAAGATAAGATAAGATAAGAAACACTGACGAAGATATTTTCAGTGGAGATTGTTTAAGAAATGAAAATCAAGCTACATGGGTAAGCAATGAATAAAAACTAATTATCTATGCCAAATCACCAAAATCTTCTCAAACAGGTCAAAAATCAAATTTATGAGTTTCAACTAGCCCAACTTTATGAAATCGTGTGAAATAATTTAAGGATTTTAAAAAAAAATGTTTTATAGTTGGTAAAATAAAAAAAAACAATTGTCTCCTAAATTGAAAGTATACAAAGCATGTCAAAGTGAAATCATGATTTTGAAAAACCAAATCAATGTTTTTGGTACAAGTTCTCTAGAGTTTAAAAAAATGATATCTGAAGTTGAATATAGTTTAATACAGTGGTTACGAACCTTTTTTGGGTGGTGACACCCTTTTATATAAGCCTTGTGACCCGCGACCCCAATGAAATTTAAATAAGTTATTTTCATAAATTTTTTTAACAAAATGGAGCAAAATTGCAGTATAGTGAATATTTTTTGTCGACATTTGGCGACCCCCAGAAAACTCATCGCGATCCCCTTGTGGGTTGCGACCCACAGGATGGAAACAACTGGTTTTAATAGCTAAATAATTCGTTCTTTGAATTTTAAATCTTTCCTTCAAGGTTTGAAATATGACAAATATTTTAAATATATTTAATTTTGTCAACAGTTCTGTTTTATTCAAAAAGATTTCGGTGCGTAGTCCCCGGTAATGGTGTTCTTATAAAATGCAGTGATCAAAGAAATAACTGATGTCTTAAAAAATAATATATGTTTTTTTAATTTTCTTTATCTATTTGCTAAAATTTTCATTTTGTTTAAATTGTTTGGTTCGGTTTCAGCAAATTATAAAGGAACTGGTTTCTAACATTCTGATTAGAAAAATTGTAAATTATCCATCGTAAAAAAAAACAACAACAACAAAACAAAACAAACAAGCAGACAACATTAAAATTTAAACATTAGGAAACAAAACGGAAAATTGTTTTTGAGATCCAATGATTCTCGCATTATAAGACCCGCCGAACTAAGGCCTCTATCTCACTGTTCTCATTCTAGAGTTATGAGAGAGAGAGAAAGATTTATGTTTAGCTGATATCAACAGAGAGAGAGAGAGAGAGAGAGAGAGAGAGAGAGAGAGAGCGAGAGAGAGAGAGTGAGAGACAGACAGAGAGGCATAGAGACAGAAAAAGAGAGGGATGGGGGGGGGTGTTCACTGCACGATAAATAGTTATAGCTATTTGTGGGTTTTACACACGGTTTCTAGATTTAAAATAAAAAAAACTAGACGCCCCGCGGCGTAGCATATGCCGCAGACTTGCTCATGGAGAGTGCAAAGAAAGTGGATAAAGAACGGACACAAACTACAGCACGAAGAAATCAAAACAACGCCAGTGAACGTCGGTAGGGGGGGGGACTGCCAACTCATTGTTTAAGTGTCACAGCTAGCAATATCAGGGACCATTGATTCAGTGTTACAGCTAGCAATATCAGGGACCACTGATGCAGTGTCACAGCTAGCAATATCAGCGACCATTGATTCACGGTCACAGCTAAAAGGGACAATTATTTTAGGGTCACAGCTAGCAATATAAGGGACCATTGATTCAGTGTTACAGCTAGCAATATCAGGGACCACTGATGCAGTGTCACAGCTAGCAATATCAGCGACCATTGATTCACGGTCACAGCTAAAAGGGACAATTATTTTAGGGTCACAGCTAACAATATCAGGGACCATTGATTCAGTGTCACAGCTAGCAATATCAGGGACCATTGATTCACGGTCACAGCTAACAATATTATGGACCATTGATTCACGGTCACAGCTATAAGGGACAATTATTTGAGGGTCACAGCTAACAATATCAGGGACCATTGATTCAGTGTCACAGCTAACAATATCAGGGACCATTGATTCATTGTCACAACTAACAATATCAGGGACCATTGATTCAGGGTCACAGCTAACAATATCAGGGACCATTGATTCAGTGTCACAGCTAACAATATCAGGGACCATTGATTCAGTGTCACAGCTAACAATATCAGGGACCATTGATTCAGGGTCGCAGCTAACAATATCAGGGACCATTGATTCAGTGTCACAGCTAACAATATCAGGGACCATTGATTCAGTGTCACAGCTAGCAATATCAGGGACCATTGATTAGGGTCGCAGCTAACAATATCAGGGATCATTGATTCAGTGTCACAGCTAGCAATATCAGGGACCATTGATTCAGTGTCACAGCTAGCAATATCAGGGACCATTGATTCAGGGTCGCAGCTAACAAGATCAGGGATCATTGATTCAGTGTCACAGCTAGCAATATCAGGGACCATTGATTCAGTGTCACAGCTAGCAATATCAGGGACCATTGATTCAGGGTCGCAGCTAACAATATCAGGGACCATTGATTCAGGGTCGCAGCTAACAATATCAGGGACCATTGATTCAGGGTCGCAGCTAACAATATCATGGACCATTGATTCAAGGTCGAAGCTAACAATATCAGGTACCATTGATTAAGCGTCGCAGCTAACAATATCAGGGACCATTGATTCATGTCACAGCTAGCAATATCAGGGACCATTGATTCACGGTCACAGCTAAAAGGGACAATTAAGTTAGGGTCAGAGCTAACAATATTAGGGACCATTGATTCACGGTCACAGCTAAAATGGACAATTAATTTAGGGTCACAGCTAGCAATATCAGGGACCATTGATTCAGGGTCGCAGCTAACAATATCAGGGATCATTGATTCAGTGTCACAGCTAGCAATATCAGGGACCATTGATTCAGTGTCACAGCTAGCAATATCAGGGACCATTGATTCAGGGTCGCAGCTAACAATATCAGGGACCATTGATTCAGGGTCGCAGCTAACAATATCAGGGACCATTGATTCAGGGTCGCAGCTAACAATATCAGGGACCATTGATTCAGGGTCGCAGCTAACAATATCAGGGACCATTGATTCAGGGTCGCAGCTAACAATATCAAGGACCTTAGGATCAAAGAAAATATCAACCGGCTTCCCTTGTTGCAGTTCATAAACTTAACCTCATAGGGAAGAAAAATGTACAGGAAACAAATATTTTAACTAGTGGGTTCTCTGTTTGACATACAATTACAAGATTTGACGTAAATCATGGATAACCGTAAAGTCACCATGATGGCCTATAGGGGTTCTATATAGTCTCGGTACGACAGCCCAGCCTCTACCGCTACATCACCACGCCCATGAATAAGCGTAGGATGCATTAATCTTCTGTACAGAAGGAGCGTCTGTAATAGATAGGATAAGATAAATGTTTCACTTCTTTATCACTAGGTGTCAAATAAGAAATATTTCCTTATACAGACGGCCTAATTGAATGTAACCATTAATTATTCTTAGCTTAAACAATAATTCACTGTGTATCAGATTAAAACGTAACCACTTATAGCAATGAACTGAAAAAAGGATAGAATAGCTTAGTAAAGGGTATAAGGATATGAGTTTGAAGCTAGAGCCTAGTTGGTGAAGTTCAGATGCCTTGACTTCATTCCTGGAGATTTTTTATTAAACATATTTAAAACCGATTGGATACCTATCATAAAACGAATCTTTATCTTATCTTATCTTATCTGTTTATAGACGCTCCTTCTATACAGAAGATTATTGCGTCCTACGCTTATCTATGGTTTGTGTTTAGTCCTGCATTTTTATTAGAGATTTAAATGTTGATAAAGTGTTGGTTTTCCTGGATTCTTCAGGCAACCCATTCCACGCCCGAATTCCGGACGGGAAGAAGGAAAACTTGTATGTGTTTGTTCTTGCATACGGAATAAGAAAGGTGTTTTTATCCTTATGTCTATCTGAGGGTTGTATTAAGTTATCTTTGTGTTGTATTTCTAAATTAGAATTAATTGCTTTATGTATGATTACTACTTTGTTCTTGGTTCTTCTATCCTCTAGTGTTTCAAGGTTTAATGATTTAACTAATGGTGTTATTCTTGTCAGTTTCGAATATTCTCCAGTAATGAATCTGGCAGCTCTTTTTTGAATTTGTTCTAGTTTATCAACGTTTTCTTTGGTGGATGGGTCCCACACAGAAGATGCCTACAGGACGGAAATAAAACGAAGTCATTAAAACCATAGCTGTCATTTTAATGTCTTCTTTGCAAAAAATATAAACATAATTATAATTCCTAAACTACCGTCACCGAAAGACTGACTCAAGGAAAACTACCACAAGACATCAGACTCTTTCCGCCAAACGCACACATTACTCTATACCGCACTAGTCTGTACCGCACTGCACTGCACCACACTGTACTCTACCGCAATACGTTGGTGCACACTTACAGATTCATAAATAATACGCAATATTTTTGTCTAAATTGCAGACCAGCCTAATGAACCAATTCGATATCTATTGAATCAAAAGCTTATGGAAAAGTTGTAAAACACTCACTTGTCTGCCTACATTAGATTTATACCATTCCAATTATAATCAATTTGTAACTTAGTTCTTGGTGTTCACATAAATAGCCCGCTCGGGAACTGTCTAGCATTTAAATGTCTAATCAGAAGGCAAAATTAGATTAGATAAATATGCTAGATAAATAAAATCTGGAAAAAGTATTTTATTACAAAACAATGCAATGCAATTTCAAATAAAATTCATAATGTATAAATAATAAACTGTGTATAGAAGAAATACAATTAAATCAAAACATGCAGGTGAAAGAAATTCTGTTTAAACATAAAATAAGATAAAGAAAACGAAGTTTTAAATTAATTATTTACATTCATTATTTAAAACACAAACTCATTACTCATTCATTAACCACTTTTGTTTTCTCTTGAATACATTGAACGCAATCTGCACTTTTTGGGCACTTAAAGCGTAGCGGAAATATTAAACGCGTAAATCAACAACAAAGCTGTGTAAACACAGACCGCTCTCTCGTACGTCCGCGTTAAGGTTACATCGGGACCCCAGCTCCCCATAAACTCTTGACCTGCATTCTATCACGGAACGCAGTTCTCCTGATCAAAAGGTCACGTGACATGGCCAGCAAGAGTGAGGTCGAGTTCTCGGACCAAGACTCTGAAATGAACGTCGAGCGCCACCCGGGCCGTGACGAGATCCTCACCGAGGACGACATTTGCAAGGCGCTCAAAACCCTCAAGGACACTGAAGGGTCGTCGCTCAACCAGATCCGCGGCTACCTGGTCTCAAACAATGATAAGTTCAGGGACATGCCCGCCAAGCAACTGGACGCCGGGATCAAGAAGGCAACTTCCCGCGGTCTCATGAATGGAAGGTTGGTCAAATCCAAAACCGGCCACAGGTTCAGACTGGCGTCCGGAGCCGATGAGGAAAACTCGTCGAGGTTAATGCGCAGGAGACGAAGAAGGAGTCGCAGGCGCCGAGGTAAATGCAGGGTGCGCAGGGTCAAACGCCCGACCTGCAGCAAGTACAGGAAGCGGTGTTGCAGACGCAAGAGACGGTGCAGGGCAAGCAAGCACCGGTCGTTCAAGCCCGTCTGCTCCAGGAACAAGAGAAAGTGCTGCAGGCGTGTGAGGCACTAAACTCTTGCCTCAATGCAACAAAACTAGTTGATTTTTATTTTGTATCAAGGTCCTTTTTAGGACCACCCACGTGTTCCACCTATTCAAAGAATGGTCGTCTGGTCTCTTAAGTTTCAAAAATAAATGTAAGAGTGAAATGAATGAAAGAAAGAGTGATTTACAACCCAAAAAAAACAACAAATAAAAAAACAACAAAAAACAACAATAAAAATATATATTAAAATCCATTTTTAAATAATAAATAAAAAAAATTGAAAGATAAAAAAAGAAGTTTCTAAAATAATTAAAAATTAGGGTAAGCATAAGTAAACACAAAAGAAATAGAATTTATAACTAAAAAAAATTTTCGGAAAATACTTGGTGATAAAAAAAAACTTCTTAAAAGTATTGAACTAATCACAAACATCACAAAAGCATAAACTCAAGAATACAACATTCACATTAACATAAGGGTTTACATTATTTAAAATAAAAAAACAGTTTTTCATAACGAGACACTTAAATTGATCTCGAAGCTTAGAATGGCCTAGAAATGTGATCGAGTTTCTGTTATCCATCCAAAAATCTCACCTCCCATGTTTCAGAAATAACAGTTCATTTTCTTGACAATATTGCCACACTTCAGAAGGACAAATTACCAACTCTTTGCCTAATTTACTAACTAAGCTCATTGACAGTTATAGCTAACTACTAAAGTCCTCTTTCAAGCTTGAATTAATGTGTTAACGCAACGCATGCAAACGTGTACACTTATAAACATTAACTGTATATTTTACAAAATTATGAAGCATTGCATGGCTAAATGTGTTCATCCATGTGTTTATATGTTAAATTAGAGGCCCTAAATTTAAAGGCCTGCTTCTTATTATTGAACTTTGCTTAACAAAATATCCCAAGCATTTAGACACTGATTATTGACCATTAACTTTGTTTTACTAAATCCCAAAACATCAAGCCAATTATTATTGACTATTAATTACCTTTGCGTAACAAAATCTCCTGAACATACAATACATGCAACAATAAGCTGGGTTGAGGTCAGGGCGAGCAACTCATATAATAAAACAATCGGTAAAGTTATAAAGACGAGGCGATGGTGTTTGACACAAGACATTTACGCTCTTCTTAACTTATTTTTTACTGAGCATTCTCAATTCAGACGGAACCAATCAATGTCTAGATCAGTTCATTAAAGTCAATGATTGTTATTGTAAATATTTATAATCAATACTTCCCTGATATGAAAGCCATGAAATTACAACTCTTAATTTTAACAAGGTTTCATAAAGACTAAAAATACATATGGCGTTTCCATGATGTCGATTTCATATTTAGAATTCAATCAATGCAGTTGTTTTTAACCAGGGGAATCCGTGCAGACAGGTGGGCGGGCTGGGTGGGGTTGTTCCTTGCAGGAGCGTCATCAATTAAGGAATCTGATGAAGTAAGGAGATGCCTGCTATCACATTTGTGGGAATGCTTTACCCCAATACCACTCACCCGGTTAGATTTGAATTTCCCCATGTAACAAGACATATAATGGAAAAAAATAATATAACATTATAAAAACAGAAAAAGACGGAGATCGAGCTTTAATCAAGTGTTTTGAGCCCTCCCTCCCCGCCCCCAACTACACACAATTTTAGGGTCATGTGGCTAGTCAAGTAACTCCTACTTTGGAGAAAGATTTGCATAAACTTAAACAAAATCATGTTTTTTTAATTTCAATAATTTAAACAATAATAGATGGTTTCTTTTGCAATCATCACCAATAGGAGACTAATAGTGTAACCAGCTGTGAAATATGTTTAGGGTAAATACCAGAGCCAATGGTGTATTCAATAATGTAGACAAAAATGTAACCAATAATGTAACAAATAGTTACAACTAGTTAAGCCCGTAGAGTAACCAATAGTGTAACCAATAGTAGTGTCAAAAGTATAAGAGTCGCGTGCACCATTTATCTGGGGTTGGTTTGCATACCCCTGATGTTTAAGGGTGACATAAAGTTTATTGGCTTGGTTTAAATGGTTAAAACAATCTGTGCAGTTTTATAATAAAAAATGTATTTTACAAAAAAGTTTAGCTCTCAGTAGACATTTTTTCAATATAAAATGATGGATTAAAATCTAAAAATTTCATTTTTAGTATTTAAAAAAAAAGATCTTTCTTTTAAAAAAAAACCACAACTGTGTCCTCCTTCATTTAGCGCTCCAAGTAGTAAGCTAGCACAGCCACCACGCATTCAACCTCTCGTCTGTCTGGACTGTGAGACCGAAGCTGTCAAAGAAGCAATTTGTCTCTGACATAATTTCTGACAGGTGCTTGATTCGAACCTTAGGTCATCTCCCTACTCCTAGCCTCACCCTCACCCACGAGCTCCATCCTCATATTGACGTTTTCATCGTTTAAACCAGCACGTCCTAGGCATTTGATGAAGCGGCATGAAATTGCCTTCTACTGATTGAAAGTTAGCAGGAACCAAACTTGAGAGAGTGTGTGTGTTTTTTTTTAAGGAGCGGCGTAGATTTAAGTAGCGCTTCTCAAGACGATGTGATCGGCCCAGTATTTAGAACGGAGTTAAATCAACATTTTAAAGGAGTGGCATAGATTAAAGTAGCGCTTCTCAAAACCATGTGATCGGCCCAGTATTTAGAACGGAGTTAAATCGACAGATGATATTCAGTGGAAAAACAAGCGATCATTCAAAGTCTACCCGAAACTTAATTGCATCTTAAAACAATGGGTGCCAATCCGAGTATTTTGGGGAAATAATGTTTTTTTTAAATCTGCTGCCAGACCAGGAACTATAACTTGTATTCGTTAGTTGGTTATTTTAGTATTTAGTCCTTGTCTTATACAAATTTTGTCCTGGGGTTAGGTAACTTAGTCGTCTCATACACAATATTGTGAAAGAGGTGACACAGATGTGTATGTGTGGAGGGAGACAAAAAAACATATCCCTTCAATTTGTTTCAGGGTGTGTTGGAAATATTAGCACACACACACACACACACACACACATACACTGGTGTGCAAGTACACACAGTCATAGGAATAATTCAAAATGCGTGTTAATTATGAAGAGTGGAGTTTATTCCCGAAGATTGACATCCAGGTAAAGATAAACTCCCTTGATCTAGTTAGTTCTAATACCAATGTAAAGTTTAGGCACTGTTTATAGCCAACTTAAGCACTGTATATCAGAGATACATGACAGCATTACAAGATGTTTTTATAGCCAACTTAAGCACTGTATATCAGAGATAGATGACAGCATTACAAGATGTGTTTATAGCCAACTTAAGCACCGTATATCAGAGATAGATGACATCATTACAAGATGTGTTTATAGCCAACTTAAGCACCGTATATCAGAGATAGATGACAGCATTACAAGATGAATTCTTAGATATCAAAATGCAAATTATTATTTGAAATTAAATTTACAGTTTTTTTTAAAATACACATTCTATTCCACTTATAATCCATGCCAACGTTTAGCTAACATTTATCACAGTGCCAATCTCAACACCTAACCGGTCCTTACCTAGCATCGACGCCTCAGTGAGGCACTTAAAAAAAAATAATAATAATAATTTTTCTACAAGTTATGTTATAAATAGTTTAATTACGTATGCTTGACTGTTGCCAGTATGGGCGGGAAGGGAGACATATTTTAACCCCAGACAGCAGACGAGACTTGTGAGAAGATTAAAAGCCAAGTCGCTGTACGGTTTCTTCAGATTGAGACCCAGATTTGTGTTGGTCTAGTCTGAGTGGAGAAGTCCTTGGAACACTAAATGTGTTGAATCATCTTTACTGAAACAAAACATTGCTATTTGTTAAATTAAAATGTTTAATATACATTATTGAATTAGCTTGTGAACTGAAAGAAGCTGTGTCAATTGTTTTTAAAGCCCTTCAAGGATGAGGCAACTCTGTTTTAATTTGTTGGATAACTATTTAAATGAACCAATCACATCCAATCCCACTTTCTTTGAACGCAATTATAAATATATATATACTCTCAGAGTCACGACTGTTCAAAGTGATTTATGTGTAACTGTTATCATTGGGAGCAATCACAAGATATCTTGTGAACTAGTGGAAGCAATAGGATTTCCCACTGCCATTACCTCATAATTACATTCAACCGTCTCGGCAATCATTGACATAACAGCGGGATAAAAACTTATACAATGAAAGAAGACTGTCTTGTAGGTATTCTTTAAACCACATAAAAATCTTAGACTTAAAAAATGAATAAATTCATAGAACCCAAAGCCAAAATCTTTTTTTATTTGATAGTATTAGAGTGAACAATGAAGAGAATATAAATACTCAAAACAAAATAATTTCATATTTTCGCATGCGTTATATGCTGACAAAGACCTTTAAAAAATCATTTCTTTAATTGTTTCTCTAATTTTTTTTTCTATCTTCGTTGCATTCTCCCAAAGACTGCGAAAGGTTATTCCATTAATTTTTTTTTCATTTTTGAGCTTGAATAGTAGAATATAATTTTGTACAATGTATTTACTTTTTCTAATAGTAAATTTTGGATATAAAATTATATTCAAATTTTATCGTAAAGACGGGCTAAAGGATTAATTTTTCATTCCCGCAAAAGCTGATTGATACAATTTCTACCACTTCCGGTACAGTTGCTATATACAAAAAAATATCCCTTCAGATTTACGCGAGACAAGCGATGAATGCTGATCCCGCTACCCGTGGACAGTCTGTTAGTCTCAAGGTCATATTGGTGACCCCTTACTGTCACCAGCTGGTGACGTTGTGTGGCAGAAAAAATATGCCGACTCAATCTCTTACTTTTAGCCCACAATCAGAAAGAAGAGAAATAATGAACCTCAAAACGGCGAAAAATTTAAAATAATATAAATAGAAATTTAAAAAAAAAGAAGTAAAATCAGACTTTCTATATTATTGAATAAAGTAAAAAGAAATTTTAAAAATTTTAAATTAAAAAAAAGGTATTTCAAAATCCTGCAAATTTATTCGAAGTTAAATTTTAAAATGATTTATTTGGTTTCACGTGTCAGATTTTATTTATTTATTTTTTGTTCGCGTTTGTAGAGATAGTTAAAATGATGTACGTTTATTGACTTTTCAGTACGATTGTCACATGCGAGCTGAGTCACAGAATATTTCCAAATTTGATTCAACGCACGATTTTCAATTTAACGGAGTAAAGTTGATTCCACCCACGATTATCAAATTAACGGAGTAAAAATGATTCCAATTATCAAATTAACGGAGTAAAGTAATCGATCTCAGATCCATCCAGGAGTAATGACGTACGTAACTGTAAGAGAGGATTGCGTAGACTGACATGAAGTTCAGTGAAGTTTAATCTCACTCGTCAAGTTTCGTTAAGGTTCGGTCCGTTTGACTTGTCGTGCCGATTGTGTGAAAGAAAAACGTTTTCTCTACTTGTTTCGTTCGTCAATTTATTTTTTCCGTCTAGTATTTATGTGATGAATTTTGATTCAAGAAACATTTCTGTTGTTCGAAAAACTTAAAATGAAAAGGAATATTTTAAAGTTTATACAGTTTACTTCAAAAAATTGATTAAAATAGTTAGGCTCTTTACATTATTTAAAAAGATAGAGAGATATGAATGCATGCTTTCTTCTATAATACTAATACTCAGGGGGAGGATCAAGATTGTACGGGGCCACTGGCTGCAATTCCACCCGGGGCCAGGTCCAGCCAACTTTATTATACTATATAATAAGTTTGGGGTCCTTAAATCATTGGGGGCCCCAGGCTTTAGCCCAATCAGCACCCCCCTTAATCCGCCAAAGCTAAAACTATCCATGATAGACTAGCATGCTCGTTGCTATACTGATTTTAAATGCAGAGGAAGAAAAATGGTGAAAAGCTGAATACATGGCATTTTGTAGAAAATAAATGAGAACAGGTTCACATCAGAAGTGGTTGAATTTTTTTTTGGGTTGAAAGAACAAAAGTCGCAGCTACAGACTAGCGTTGCATTGGTCACCTCGAATGACGTAACTGGGCTAAAATAACCGACAAAGCAAGAGGCAGACGGCTTTCGTGCTGACCGTAGCCTGAGTTGGCAGGTTATGTGGACGTGGATTTATATGACCAAAGTGGTCCTGTCATGGAGATGAAATGTCATGGATCGGTCCAAGCGGTCCTGTCATGGAGATGACATGTCATGGATCGGTCCAAAGGGAAGACGAGACAGACAATGTTTCCCTTTTGGACCCTGAGTGCCACTGATGATGATAATGATGATGAAGGGATTTTTAAAATGTATTTAATGAAATCCATCATCAAGACACTGACATTAATCTATTGAATTTTTGTTTACTCCAGCTTAAAAAAATGGTTTGAGATAATTTATGTAACTGCAATCTCTAATTATATATTTCTGAACAATGTAGAAGGATTTAACAAGCTTTAATGGATATTGTTATTCTATAAATGTACAGGCAACCCATTTCACGCCAAATTTCCAGAAGGAAGATACATAATTTTTTGTTTTTTCTTGCATATGGAAAAAGAAAAGTGTTTATTTCCTTTAGTCTATCCGAGTTTTGTGTTATGAAATAAGCCACCCCCAAATCTTTGGCTAAAATTACGATTGTTTGATCCAAGTAAATAGTCAAATAAGCTCTGTCCCATACTCTACAGCTACACCACTAGCTTCAGATAAAAAGCCTTGTCTTATAAAACAATTCAACAGACCGCGAGACAGGCACACGTTTTGTTAGAGAGTGTATCTCCCAGCAAGTCGTTGGACAGTGTGGATGAATGAGTACAACCTGACGTGTCTGGTTGGCTCGCTGTAGCAATGCTTTCTGGTCCAGGCCTAGCTAAGCAAGACTCCGAGTGTTAAAGTCTCACGGGTTTGAAAGTGTGTGGGACGGGGGAGTAATGTCTGTGTCTAAAGGGAGCCTCCCGTCTGGCCCGGAGACTTTCCGTAATTGTATAATGGCATCTAGTGTTTATGTCTCGTTTTAGGTCGAGTGATGTCAATAAAAGAGTAGATATTAGCTGAAAATAGATCAATTTACAACTCGGCGTGGGAGCTTTAGGGGCCATCAGATTTGTCTTTTATTAGTGTAGACTTAGAAGATTTATCATGCATCATTCCTTCATGACACAGAAATTCTGGACATGTTTAGACTTAGTCCCAGGCACTTTTCCAATGCAAACCCCGGGTAACGTCTATTGAACTGTCGAGTTATCATGATACAAAATTAGGGCTTTTGTCACAGGCATTTGTCATTCTTATTAATGGAAGTAAATTGCTTTTAGGTACCATTAGCAGAGAGGACAATGGGGTATTAGGGACCTTAAGCCTGTTAACGGCTCGGCATAATGGGTTTTGAACTGGTTCTTTTCGCACTATCAATGGTAATTTTCAAATTGACGACTTTCACAATGTTGATGTGAATATTCTGGTGTCTAATTTGTTTACCACGTTTTTATTAACTCGCTTTCGTTGGGCATTGTTTGTTTGTTTGTCCAAGATTTTTTCAAATCTGCCAACGTAAAATTTAACCACTTCTGATGGTCCTAGAGATCTGAAAATTTTACCACAGATAGATCTTGGATGACAATGCATTGTATCAAAATTTCAGATCGATCGAATTTACCGTTATTAAATTATTGAACTTTTTAGTTTATCTATAGTCTATATAAAAGCATCTGTACCGTCGGCTTTTGTTGACATCCGTGAGTTCCCCCCGTGACCACATCACAATGTTTTTAAAACGTTTGGAAGGCGCTTGTGAGGTGTTTGGTAAAATAAATAGAGGTAAAAAAATATTGTTAAAAACTAAGTTTTTTTTAGTGGACTAAAAAGAATAAAATAAATAAAGGTAAAAAAATGATTTTTAAAAACCACGTTTTTACAAGCGGACTAAAAAGAAGAAAATAATTAAAAAGTGGTAAGTTCAAGTACTTCAATTGAATATGACTAAAAACGTGGAGAGGGTGTTTGGTATAAACACCCAAGGATGTCTAATGTAGAAGGCAAAAGAGAGATCTATAAGTGAGAGAATGATTGAGCTGCATATGTTAAACCTCATAAGCGCCCGCCCCACGTTTTTAGACATATTAAATTAAAGTACTTAAACTTACCAGTTTTAAATTATTTTCTTCTTTTTAGTCCGCTTGTAAAAAAAGTGGTTTTTAAAAATCATTTTTTTACCTTTATTTATTTTTTATTAAGTCGGGAAAAATGTATTCACGGACATTTATACAGCTATTCATTTGTCAATTTGAGCACGACTCGTAGCAAAATAAAAGAGAACTTTGATGTGCTCTAGGTCTAAGTTGATTATCCAAAGTAGAAATTGCGTGAAATTTTACGGGGTCTGCAACGCTGCCATAAGACTTTAACTCCGTGATGGTATACAGCTGTGTCCTTAGGTGATAGTTGTGCGCTGTGGTAGCTGCGCTTCGTGGCAGAGCCGTCTTAACGCATAGGCCCGTTGGGCATTTGCCCGGGGGCCCAAATAGTATAAAGACGGCTCTGCTGAGTGGTAATTGCGCTTTTTGATAAATGTGCTTTGGGGGCCGTCCATAAATGACGTCACAAGATTTTGGCCATTTTTTTTACTCCCCCTTCCCCTTCGTGACGCATCGTAACAAAAACTTAGACACCCCTTCATTATGACGTCACAAATCTTTTACCCCCCCCCCAATAAACGCCATATTTTTACACGCTTTTATTTAAGTCACACTGTTTGTATGTTGTATCCATCCTTCCATCCATCCATCCTTCCTTCAAAACTTGAAACGTAAAATTATACCATTTCTGATGGTCCTAGAGATCTAAAAATTTTACCACAAATAGATCTTGGATGACAATGCATTGTATCAAAATTTCAGATCGATCGAATGTACCGTATTGAAATTATTGCATTTTTAGTTTATCTATAGTCTATATATAAGCATCGGTACCCGTCTGCTTTGTTGACATCCATGACTTCACCACGTGAACAGAACCGCGTGGTATAAAAGGTTGGGCGGGCGCTTATGAGGTGTTTGGTATTTTAAAAAAATAGTGGTAAAAAACAAACCCGTAAAAACAAAGTTTTTGACTATAAATCCCTTATATATGAGACATAACTAACAGTATTGATTATTTTCAAACATTTACAGACTGAATCTGTCTTAACTCAACTTTGCATCATAACCCTAGTGAGGGGTGGGTGGGGGGGAGAGGGGAAAAGTCTGGTCACCGATTCGCTTGACCGAGCTCAGAGTGACACGTAAAATGTAAACAAAAGCGCCCGTCGCTTCGTTGGGTCGCCTCAATGCGTCAGCTCAAAATTTCACGTGGGAAAAAAAACAATAACAGACCGTGAATTTAAATTACATACCTCATATAAGGATAAACTAAAAATGCATTAATTTAATTACGGTACGTTCGATCGATCTGAAATTTTGATACGATGCATTGTTAGGTTAGACGGGTCCGTGTGCCAAATTTCAGTTCGATCGGATCACGGGAAGTGGATCATTTTCGACTTTTGTGTTTCCGCCCGCTGAGCCCATGAGAGAGATGATGAGAGAGAGACAGACAGAGACGGCCGCGAAGTTAATATAAGGGATTTAAAAAAAGATGTGTGGGCTTCAGACGTGAATTTTAAAGAGTTTTTATTATAAGTTTTAAAAAATAGCTGTAAAAACAAAGTTTTTGACTATAAATCCCTTATATATGAGACACAACTAAAAGTAGTGATTATGTTAAAAGCGTGTCCTTTTTAAAAAAACGATTTTTAAACATTTTACTATCTATTTGAAAATGAGCATGTTTCAAATCATTTTTTCTTTGACCATTTAAGTATTTATTTAGTATACGGCTGCACTTTAATATCGTAACACGCGTGAAGCCATGTAAAACGTCAGAAATAAATTTTGAGTAATCAAATATTTATGTGGAACTTTTATTTAAAGTTTCGCTTTTTGATAGTGAACAAGCACAATGGGGGTGAGACTGCAATCAGGCGTATAGATTAGTAAATGGATAACATGTAAACAGGGTATGGCTTAGCCTGACAGGACGTAACAATACGTTTTAATATGACGTCACATTTCTTAAACACCCATATACCACTAGTCACACATCGTCAAAAATGTGTGACCCCCCCCCCTTTTTTTTTGGGTCCTCCTAGGTGCGTGACGTCATTTTGGACGGTCCCTTTGTGATAAATGTGCTTTGCGGTAATTTTTATCGTTGAAGATATTCGTGAAATAAGATTGATTTATACGTTTATATTTTAATCAACGCTAAAAAGATCAAAGAAAAGGTAGGGGAAAAAGAAATATAAAAGAACATCAAAGGGACCATGAGATGATTTATAATTATTTTAATATAAATTCAAAGACATTTATAAATATTTTTCCAATTTTTAACCAACCAGAAGAGCTGGCTCGCTTGCCTCTCAACAGCTTCCGTGGTTACACTTTCGAGTATCGATAATAACCGTAATTTTTAAAACACATTTTCAGGTAAGGCTGAGCAAACCAGACCAAATGATGGACATTTCTTTTTAATTGGTTTACTAGTAACCTGAATAAATTTATTTCATTTCAATCCCTCTTTGAATGTCTACTTCATAATAACGTACTAATTAACTGGGAATTAATGGAAAGTAGCCCATAACCCAGCAGGTATAAATTAATTGAAATAGACTTAGTTCAATGTCTTCACACGAGATACACAATATTTATTATATGTGATTGTGATCCATCTGAATGGTCACGATGTAGTACTTCAAGTACGTAAGCCATGAGTTCAGAGGTTACTCAAAGACCTTTAAGTCACATAGATTCTACATACACCATGGCAGAAAAGATCCTGCACTCGATCACTCGTGTATCGTTCTCAATTAGAAACAGATCGATAGTCGTGGAAAATAAAGTAATCGATCATCATGTGAAACATTCCGGGGTAAAAGATCGATCAGAAGGGGAAGATTTGAGTACTAGACACTGTAACATTTTTTGTTGTTGTTGCTGAAATATCATATGTTGTATTCCCCCCCCCCACCCAAATATTAGTTTGAAATATAAGTACGGTGTTTAATATATTAAAATAACAACTTACGGAAATTTAAAGTCAATCTGATTTAATGTGTTCTTATTGGGTGTGCTCGCTCAGCACAGCTCTAATCTGTTATTGTATCCCTATAACGATATATAAATCAGTACATACACTAAGAAATAGAAATGTTAATGAATACAATCGATACACTCTGTGTAATATCTTTTATATATATATATATATATATATATATATATATATATATATATATATATATATATATATATATATATATATATATATATACTAGCGTACACCCGTCAAAAATGACGGAAGTTTTCAGCTGAAATCTATTTATTTTATTAAAAAATGCAGTTTTTTAGGGCGCCTACGGCGCCGACCTTTTGCAAAATCCCAAACTAACTTGTCCTTGTTTGATAAATACGAAATATTAAACTTTCTGAAATGTACACAAAGTATTTTATAATAGGGGTTGCAGGGTGCCTACGGCGCCCCCTTTGTTTTTTTATTTTATAAATAACCATCATCTAATTCTCTTTTTACAATGTTCCCTTTTCCAAAATTAAAATATGAGCGAAAACAATGACGTCATATAATATTTTTTACAGCGCATATTTAATTTGAACACCTTTTGATGTTTTGGTGAAGTAATTTGGTTTTCCCTGCTTTTTAAAATTAGTAGCGTCAGGACTGACAGACACTACTTGCGTGACAATTGCAAATTATATTGTTTAATAATATCTTATCTCCCACATCTCAGATATCCTTGTTCAAACTGAACCATAACCATCAAGATATCATCAAACTTCTTATCCCACATATCCGAAATATCCATCCCATCAGAAGTGTCGTCGTCCCCCCCCCACCCAGTACTTATGCCAGAAATAAACCAACAATCAGACGCCACATTTTCCATAGACTAACAAACAAGATTTTATCCCAAGGTTACCCCCAAGGCCATTCCAAAACGAGACTGCTCCAGAAAGAGATTTCCCTTGTGATGTCCTCTTGTAACATCACATCGATTGTTAATCATCTATTTCCAATATGTTTCATTAAAAAAATAATCTGAAACTATTCTGATAAGCAACAATGCCAAGGACGAATACTTGAAGTGCAATTGTTAGCAAGACAGTAACTGATAACTGTTTTACTCTCTTTCTCCGTCTTATTGTCTTTCACTTCCCTTTCTATGTCTGTCTTCCTGTTTCTCTTTGACTCTCTTTCTCTCTCTCTCTCACTCTCTCTCTCTCTCTCTCTCTCTCTCTTTCTCTCTCTCTCTCTCTCTCTCTCTCTCTCTCTCTCTCTCTCTCTCTCTCTCTCTCTCTCTCTTTCTTGCAACTTTAGGAATCATATAAATCTCGTATTGTCATATCACATTTGATGTTACTTTTATTTTAAGGTGTTTAAAGTTTCATTGAATTCATGAGTTCGTGTTTCTTCCTAATACTAATAATGATAATAATAATTTGATGATTTATATAGCGCAGTACCTCCGCAAGCAAGTGCACTCACAGTACTTTACATAAATATATTAATACACATAAATATTAATTTATTCAATGTAAAAAATTCATATACTAAATAAAACATATGACGACATTACGGTGCATATAACTTTCCATTTTTTTCATTTAAAGAAATGTTTGATTGATTTTTAATTAATTTTGAAAGTTAAGTTTGAAGAGATGTGTTTTAGCGCAGTTATGAGAGCGTTAGTAGTTGTAATACTGCGAATGTGTAATTGTAGAGAATGGCATTGTTTGGGAGGCACACGTTTTTATAAATTTTTCGTCACTCTCTTATTCATGACATCTTATAAATAATATAGACATTACATGAAAGCCCCAGATTAACATTGTGAGGTTCTATAAACCATTTCATGCATCAGTCAATATTTTAATTCACATTGAAATACAGACTTCAAATGGTCTCGTCATAGGGTAAATAACAAAGTCAATGTTGTGTAGAATAGCTGTTTACAGATAGAATTTCAATAGTTTGCCTGCCAAGGAAAGTAAATGCGGTGAGTAATGTAATAGCTCATGTAATATAACGAAGCCAATGTGGTGTTTAGCAGTGGGTGTCATTTTGCACAGAAAATAGCAAAGTTGACATCTTGATGTGGATTCTCGTCATGCCAGTCGCTAACACGCTGTCGCTGTTATCAGGTATTTGTTGACAAGGGCTGGTAATATGATCAGCTGGTATAGTTTTGCCTTTCCGTTTGTTGTGGCATCAGAGGACGTGAACAATTCTAGACATAGCTGTCACGTATGCATCACATGTATATTGCGTGATTGCATGATGGAGAGGTCATGTGAGTGATAAGCGCGGGAGAAATGAAGCCTTCCCATTGGCTGAGAAGGTTGGGCGAGCAGTTGTCAGATAACTTCCGTCAGGGAAGGACGTGATGTGTGTGCTTGAGAATTCCACGTTGTATAACCTCAAATGATATTTCTGTGTACAAAGTATAAATATTAAAGTTGTTTTATTGAAACAAGTTCTTCAGTGAATTATTGTGCACAAGATTATGTATTTAGAGAAAGCCTACAAGAGTTACATATTAAATAAGTATAACCAGTCACAGACACAGTTACAATAGCCTTAAAGTCAAGGAATCAGCTATTTGATTGAACATCCTCAATTTATCCCATGTTTTCTGATCTTTTATAGAAACGCTTCCAATGGTTATGACGGAGGCCGATTGAGAATACGTTAAGGGTTTATAAAACATAGGAAACAATGCTATGAAATTTAGTTGCTATTTGTCGCTATCATTGTCCCCCTACACCACAACGATTGGCGAGTTCAAAATTTTAATTAACACTTTCCAGTTTAAATTGCGTTAAAATCAAGATTGCTGACATAAATGTCTCTGTCTTCCAGACTAGCTCATGAAAAAAACCATCAAATATTCCTGTATCATCTACTTTTGGTTTTCTTTACCATTATCTGTCATTTACAACGTCCCAGCATAATTCTTTAAGTAAAAGTTAACAATTTTTTGAAGTCTTTCACCCCGTAGTTAACTTCAATTTTCTTCGCGTCGTCAAGACACCGATAAGCTGTAAATGAACGCATTAAATGCAAGAAATCATGATAAAGACGATTGCGTGACAAAACGAGTGAAAGCTGAGAGGAACATTACCATTTGGAAGGGCGTTCGACCGTCTTACACATTTTTAGACTGCCTCCAAATAGTTCATGATAACCTTTTGATGACGAGCGGAAACGCGTTGCAATAAAAACGTTTCATGATGACCTTTGTCGTATTTGAGTTAGCCCAGTGGTTAAACCTTGATATCCTATCGCCTTACACCAGGTCTGTACATGCGAGATTGTTTGGATAATTAAATGGGTAATGAGTCCGATCAGGGGCAGGACGGAGAGTAGTGGAGAGTAGGCTACACGAGGTCAAAAATTGGCTGAATGTTTAGACCGGTGACCGAAACAAATGCAGTCATCATTATCATTACATTGAGATGTTTAATACCTTAAAATGATAACTAAAGTCATTTTAAAGATTAGATCATTGCAATTTAAGAACGTAGTGCTAAAAGCACTTAAGTCACATTTTTGTCCAAATTTGAACTAAACAGTGAACTTTTAACATCTGGTTTAGACCAATCTACTATATAAGGTGTAAAATAATGCAATGTCCAATTTTTTAAAGGCCAGAATAATTTTAATGCTATCGTCAAAGAGTAAAAAAAGTAATGAAAACTTGATTATCTTAAAAAGCGATTTTTGTGACCTAAGTACTTTTAGCACTAAGCACTTCAATTAGAAATATTTCCCCGTGCCTTAAGAGTTCTTTATTTAAATTTGGCCTTCACCATGTCAAACATTGTTTTAGCCTTGACCCCGACAATCTCCATCCCCTGACAAAAAATAAGCACAGACTTGAGCCCATCTTCAAAATGGAACTTCCGGTTTCAATGAGATTTTTAATTGAAGTTTAATGGCTTAAAAATAAATATCTCACATATAAGGGGAACAAAATAAAGTTCTATGTTATTCTGTTGAGGGGTCAGTAATGGGGTGTCATGTGATTACATTCAGAGGGCAGTAATGGGCTGTCTTTCTTGTTTGACATCTGAAAGGAATTTGTCTTGTTATTGCTCCCCAAAGTTAAGATCTCGTGGTTCGCATGTTTGTGCTCTATGAATTTAACTTGCCGAGAACTTGATTTCAACAATTTAGGAATGTCGTGAAAATTGGGTTTATGTCCCCTTGTTAGATTTGTGCACGCCCCCAGATGTATAACATGGTGGTGGCACCGACGGTTGTGAATAATTAAAATAAATAATGGTATTCCGATCAGTGCAACTTAGAGGTGGCCGCTGGTGACCCCATGATGATTAGATTTAACATTGAGAAATGATGGTGGTGAGATTTTAACAAAGAAATGTTGGTAATCTTAAGAAGTTAACTTTGTCTTTAAAAAATCGATTTAGTCATTTAAAAACAACTCTTACTCGTATGTAAAAGTGTTTAATTTTAGACAGAAAAAGTACGAAAAGATTTAAGTCCATTTATGCATTTGTAATAACCTAGAAATGAAGGAAACTAACGAAAATCTGAATATGTAAAGAATAAAATAAATCTTCTTGTTTTTATACAAATATATTTTTATAAATTTAACATATCGAGGCACTTAATATACTTTAGCTTTATATATATTTTTTTTAATTATCAGGATAATAGAAAAAAATCTATTTCAAATGATCCCTTCAGTTTTACAAAATAAAAAGTTAATTTTTGCGCCTGTCTCATCCTGTGAAATATAGAGTCTTGGTTCATCTCTAGACCAGGGACTGAAATTGACATTTTACCCCAAGCCAATCTTTTCCATGTTCACCCACCAGGGCCCGACCTGTTAGTACCGCGGTCGGCAATGTGACGGCCCAGTTGAGTTATTTCCCTTTTATTGCGGTCTTTTCTAGTGGTGACGAAAGTCAATATTTGATTTTGAAAACAACATTCATTCTGTTGGGATTTACGAGGGTGATGGACGTTGAACTGGGTCCGCCCGAAGACCGACAATAACGCTCGGAATTGAACTATTTCGATTGGAGCAGGCAACTGGCATTTTTAACACAACAAATTTAAACTGTTTGGAGCAGCGGTTCCCAACCTGTGGGTCACGACCCCAAAGGGCTCACCAAATGTCGACTAAAAATATTCATTATAATTCAAATGTGCTCTATTTTGTAAAAAACTTTATTGAAAATGACTTATTTAAATTTCATGGGGGTCGCGGTTCACATGGCTTTTATAAAAATGGGGTTGCCACCCAAAAAGGTTGGGATCATTGGTTCAGAGGGTAGAGTATGTAATCAAAAACGGAGACTGCGTTAAACAGAGTTTTGGAATGGAGGTTGTGTAAATCTGTGAGTGCAGACAGGATGTTACAGTAATTGAACATCTAAATCCCGTAGAAACTATGAAATAAATCATCTTGATGAAGAAATTAACATCATGATGTACAAAAATAGGATGGGAAATCCGAAAAGAATGCATCACATGATCAAAACTATAATGATTTTAAAGTTGTTTTATATACTAAGATTGAAATAGTCTGAAAGTTTAATTTCTACCAACTCATTGCAGTGTCAATAAAAAATTGATAAATAAGCTCCAACTAGTTTCGGGTAATTTGATGTAACAAGGATTCTCGTCACATAACAACAAGAAATGCGTCGTTATCTGAAGTTAACACCAACTTATGAAATAAGCAATTCTAAAAATGATAGATGTGAGGCATTTCACTTTAAATATGTGTAAATATAGTTCAGTCAGGGAAAAGTTTCCTATTTATTTTCTAGCACCTTGAAATATATGTTCTGAAATGATGAGAGCCCATCGTGTTTTAAAATGTATGCTTTCACAATTTTGGCAGTGTTTTGAAATAATTGAATATTGCACTTCGAATCAGAGCATTTATGTTTTAAATTATTTGAGAGACAGCTGCTGCTGCTTTAAAAATAAACTCTAAAATAATGAAATAGATTGCTGCCCAGATACAGAGAAAACAACAACACAGTGATGTATAAAAGTTTAAACTATTTTTTTCCCTCCACTTCAATCAACTGTTGTTTAAGTCCATGTATTTTACTTTCCAAGCAGACTGTGAAACTGGTAAGCCAATCACGTGGAAATTCCATTTGCGGATGTCTGAATTTGGTTTTAACAGCTCAAGGTTGTTTGCCATTATAAGTTGAGGCAGGCCAGACTGACATGACCACAGAACGACAGGAGCAGACGACCAGATACAGCGGCGGCGCCTCGATAAGACGATTAATGGGCCACAGCTGAGAGTGCAGCCGTCAGTTTTATTCTAGCTACTGTGGTTGGGAGGTAAAAAAAATCATTCGAGTCCAGCCCCAGACCAGACAAGTAACCCAACGTGCTGACTATCCGAATCTGTTCTATACCATACAAAAACCACAATAAAACTAAAAATACCTCGCCAAAATTTAAAAAATCTCACAAAAATTATAAAATATAAAAGTATCCCCAAATACACAAAAGCGCCGTTTATACTAAAATACTCCAACATAAATAAAACACTCCCGGCTATACACATATTAATGTAAAATCTATTATACAAATCACTATTCTCAATATAACTTTTATTCGCGAGTAAAAGCTCATAGAGTTATGTCTGGTTAACGAACCTGTGCCTGTTCGCTCGGGTGCTTGTCTAGAAGCTGGTATTAGATCACAACCACGTTATCATATAGAGGACGTTTTTATTTAAATTTGCCGATAACAATTCTCATAAGTTTGCCCTAATGTCTTCCTGTCTATATCCCCACATGGCGCGGCCAACCGGATACCGATTTCTTTACAAAGTGCATGCCGATGGTGACGCAAGCTTTTTTTCTGTGGAATTAATGATGGGTATTTATCTCTATAGTATTATTGCCATAAATATTAGTATTTATTATTATCTCTAAAGGACTTGTTAAACAATCATATCACATTATTCTGATAAATAAGTAATTTTTTATTGCATGAGTTTAGCACAGAATCGATATTAGTCAAAGTAGTTTGGTAACAACAAATATTGTTTCCAATTATTTTATTACTAAATTTCCTATGTGGAGTCGTATAAACCCAATCAGTGACATCATTTAGTGAGATGTCCTCATCGATGGTTGTACATCACGTGCCCAATATTTGATGGCCAGCCACCGACCAAATCAGTGGAGTTGTCTGTACCCGGTATTTGAGCACCTAATTGTTCACTTTGGTCTGTAATGTCTCACGTCATTTGACACTAAACAGGATCCCAACTTAAAAAAGCACAGTGCAGGCCAAAACATAATTGCTCAACAAATTTATTGACGTAACAATCGTAAGCCAGTGTTCCAGCTAACTAAATATCTGTCAATAAATGATGTCACTCTCTATTCCCTTTCTTTAAATGACTAAAAATACAACAACATTTTTGTTTTTATGTATGCTTTTCTGGCAATCTTTGCATCTTTTTCTCTATTTATCTCACCCATCTCTAAACTTCTGTCTCTCCCGTAAAACGATCTCTTCCTTACTCCATGTCTCAATTTCTCTGCCACTGGGACCTCAATGAGTTGGCCATTAGATCAAAGAGATGCTGTTTGCCAGATCACATCACAGCTATCTCCCCACAACAAGGGCAGCTCAGTGCAAGCAGTCGATTTCCTAGCGTACTTTCAACCGTTGGCCCCACGCAAGATGGTATCCGGGTTGTGACCAGCGCTGTCTTCCTCCCACTCTTTCTGATTTCTTCCACTGTTCAGCTGACCTATTGATTGGCGGGTCCGTCATCCTTCACCTTGCGTCATTGCGAACAGTTAACAAGGGGAGGGGGTGTTTGGATGTGCTGCGGTCAGGAGCTTTGCACCAGGAAAAATCACATATAAATACGTTTGATACTCAACACGATTTACCTTCTACTTTTAACGGTCGTTTTTCCACCATTCAATAATATTGGAAGAAAGTACTTGTAACTAAAACAAGTACTATGTGTCAAGGTCAGATGTTGTGGTGGAGATGACTAGGCATCAATGGGGGCGAGCGTGGGTCAACGGGCTATGAACACCTGTTCACGTGGAAACGGGGGGGGGTGAACTCAGGGTACGTGGGAGCTGTATTCATGGTGAATGACCCAGGGGCCAGCCAAAACCGGTCGGACAAAACGGGGCTAGATAATAGGAGTGACAGTGTGAGTTGAGTTGAGTTGCCGAGTTACAGGCAGGTGGAATACTGAGCGAGAGTGTGACGGTAGAGAGAGAGAGGAGTTTTTAAATCCCTTATATTAACTTCGCGGCCGTCTCTCTCTCTCTCTCTGTCTTGGGCTCGGCGGGCGGGCGGGCGGAAAAACAGAAGTCAAAAATGAACCACTTCCCATGATCCGATCGAACTGAAATTTGGCACACGGACCCGTCTGACCTAACAATGCATCGTATCAAAATTTGAGATCGATCGAACGTACCGTAATTAAATTAATGCATTTTTAGTTTATCCTTATATGAGGTATGTAATTCAAAATTCACTGTTTGTTATTGTTTTTTTTCTTCAAGTTCCACGTGAGTTTGAGTTGACGCCGACCGTCGTGTTGACGCCGACCGTCGTGCCGACACCCCCTCACATCCCACCCCCATCTATTAAAGACAAGGGACATCACTCGGTGTCAGTCTGTAAATGTTTGAAAATAATCAATACTGTTAGTTATGTCTCATATATAAGGGATTTATAGTCAAAAACTTTGTTTTTACGGGTTTGTTTTATTTAAATCCCTTATATTAACTTCGCGGCCGTCTCTGTCGTCATCTCATGGGCTGGGCGGGCGGAAAAACAAAAGTCGAAAATGACCCACTTTCCGTGATCGGATCGAGCTGAAATTCGGCACACGGACCTGTCTAACCTAACAATGCATTGTATTACAATTTCAGATCGATCGAACGTACCGAAATTAAATTAATGCATTTTTAGTTTTTCCTTATATAACGTATGTAATTCAAATTCACAGTTTGTTATTGTTTTTTTCCCACGTGAGTTTGAGTTGACGCTTAGACGTCGACCGTCGTGCCGACACCCCCTCACGTCCCACCCCCATTTATTAAAGACAAGGGACATCACTCAACGTCAGTCTGTAAATGTTTGAAAATAATCAATACTGTTAGTTATGTCTCATATATAAGGGATTTATAGTCAAAAACTTTGTTTTTACGGGTTTGTTTTATTTAAAAATCCCTTATATTAACTTCACCGCCGTCTCTGTCTCTCTGTCTGTCTTGGGCGGGCACCGCGGAAAATCAGAAGTCAAAAATGGCCCACTTGCCGTCATGCCATCGAGCTGAAATTTGGCACACGGACCCGTGTCACATAACAATGCATCGTGTCAAAAATTCAGATCGATCGAACGTACAGTTTTAAATTAAGGCATTTTTAGTTATCTATATAAGCTATATGTAGCGGTCGCTATCGTTTACATTTTACGGGTCACTTGACTTCACCCCAGCCACAGGTTAACCAGGTGTACCGGCGTGCTTTTGTTTACATTTTGCGTGTCACGCTGAGCTCGGTCCAGCGATCGGTGGCAAGACCTTTCCCCTCTCCCTCCCATCCCCCCGGGTTAAAAGCAAAGGGGAGATAATTTCGGTTTCAGTCTGTAAATGTTTGTCGCGTTTGCACATAATCAATACTTTTAGTTATGTCTCATATAAAAGGGATTTATAGTCAAAAACTTTGTTTTAACGTTTTTAAAAAAATATTAAATCCCTTATATTAACTTCAAAATCTTGTCGTCATCTCGTCGTACGTCGGTCGGGCGTAAAAACAAAAGTCAAAAATAAAACAAACCCGTAATAAAACAAACCCGTAATAAAACAAACCCGTAAAAACAAAGTTTTTGACTATAAATCCCTTATATATGAGACATAACTAACAGTATTGATTATTTTCAAACGCTTCAAACATTTACAGACTGAATCTGTCTAACTCAACTTTGCTTCGTAACCCTGGGGTGGGGGTGGGGAGTAGGAGAGGGGGAAAAGTCTGGTCACCGATTCGCTTGACCGAGCTCAGCGTGACACGTAAAATGTAAACAAAAGCACGCGGTACTTCGATGGGTCGCGTCAACTCAAACATTCACGTGGGAAAAAACAATAACAAACAGTGAATTTGAATTACATACCTCATATAAGGATAAACTAAAAATGCATTAATTTAATTACGGTACGATCGATCGATCTGAAATTTTGATACGATGCATTGTTAGGTGAGACGGGTCCGTGTGCCAAATTGCAGCTCGATTGTATTTCTGAAAGTGGGTCATTTTCAACTTTTGTTTTTCCGCCCGCCCGCCCAAGACAGACAAAGAGAGATGACGAGACGGCGGTGAAGTTAATATAAAGGATTTAATAGAACAAACCCGTAAAAACAAAGTTTTCTACTATAAATCCCTTATATTTGAGTCACAATTAAAAGTATTGATTATGTTCCAACGCCACAAATATTTACAGACTGACACCGAGTGATGTCCCCTGTCTTTTAACGGGGGATGGGACGTGAGGGGGTGTCGGCACGACGGTCGACGTCTAAGCGTCAACTCAAACTTTCACGTGGGAAAAAAACAATAACAAACCGTGAATTTGAATTACATACGTTATATAAGGAAAAACTAAAAATGCATTAATTTAATTACGGTACAATCGATCGATCTGAAATTTATTTTAATACGATGCATTGTTAGGTGAGACGGGTCCGTGTGCCAAATTTCAGCTCGATCGTATCACTGGAAGTGGGTCATTTTCGACTTTTGTTTTTCCGCCCGCCCGCCCAAGACAGAGAGAGATGACGACAGAGACGGCGGTGAAGTTAATATAAGGGATTTAAAAACAAAGTTTTTGACTATAAATCCCTTATATATTTGTTCGTTCGTCCGTCGATACGACGAGGACCACTCTAATCATCCGAGGGTTGTCTGTGCGTGCGCAGATGGCTGATTAGGCCGATCCTTGCACGAAAGATGGGATGGATGACAAAAGTGACTTGCGCGGTGATTTGGATTTAAGTTAGGAGTTGCGCAGTTCGTCGATCTCACTCTCTCGCCCGAGGCCATCTTATCCAGCAGCAGGACTAAGTGAGACGGGTCCGTGTGCCAAATTTCAGCTCAATCGGATCACGGGAAGTGGGTCATTTTTGACTTTTGTTTTTCCGCCCGCCCAAGACAGAGAGACAGAGAGAGAGACAGATGACGACAGAACGACAGAGAGACAGAGAAAGACGGCGGTGAAGCTAATATAAGGGATTTAATGACCCACTTTCCGTGATGCGATCGAGCTGAAATTTGCCACATAGACCCGTCTCACCTAACAATGCATCGTATCAAAATTTCAGATAGATCGAACTTATCGTAATTAAATTAATACATGTTTAGTTTATCCTAATATAACGTATGTAATTCAAATTCACGGTTTGTTATTGTTTTTTTTCCACGTGAGAGTTTGAGTTGACGCGTTGAGGTCGACCGTCGTGCCGACACCCCCTCACGTCCCTCCCCCGTTATTAAAGACAGGGGACATCACTCGGTGTCAGTCTGTAAATGTTTGTCGCGTTGGAACATAATCAATACTTTTGTATACGAGAATTGTCCTATCCATTCCCTAATCCATTGTCCTATACATTCACCAGTCCATTGTCCTATCCATTCACCAGTCCATTGTCCTATCCATTCACCAATCCATTGTCCTATCCATTCACCAATCCATTGTCCTATCCACTCCCCAGTCCATTGTCCTATCCATTCCCTAATCCATTGTCCTATCCATTCCCTAATCCATTGTCCTATCCATTCCTTAATCCATTGTCCTATCCATTCCCTAATCAATTTCCTATACATATAATATTTTCAGTGTGGAAACAAACAAAAGTGGGTCAAAAATATTTCAAGGCTGCAGACCTTCAATTAAAATATACATACGTATATAAAATTTTTTTTAAAAAATGCAACAAAAAAGTTTTAGCCAAAAGAATAAAAATTATAACGTATATTGTGAGCTTTCATGGATGACGTGTTTTATCAAATTTATGTAGCACAAGTGAAGATTATTTTTTTCCAAAAGTGAAAGTGATTTTTTGTGTAATAAATATAATTTTGTTTAAAACTGTTCTAAAGTTTTCCGTCAATAAAGAATAGTTACAAGAAATTGTTTCTAGTTCTCTTTATGACACATTAATGAGCACAGATGGACAAGAATTCCCTTCTCATTAGTTAAAGTTGAGAAAATTTGTATCAATGCTACAATATTTAAAATATAAATTTATTTAAAATACATAAATATATATAGGAATTGATGAAAATTTGATGAGGAGATATAAACTCCATTACATTTAAGGAAAGATAATTGTCACTTGTTAAGTGTCATTGACTTGTAGGGATGTACCTAATTTCGGTTCCGGCTCCGGCAAATGAGGAATCAGGCCCTTTTTACAAATCCGCCTCCGGCAGAATTTCACTTCATAAATCCGACCAAATCCGTCGGATTTCAAAATTTGAAACTGGTACAACCCTATTGATTTAACTCCTAGATAGTAACTTTGACTTCCTTCTTAAAAGGTTAGACATATTTCACACTTGATAGGTCAGACACATTTCACAATAGATGGGTCAGACACATTTCAGACTTGATAGGTGAAACATATTTCACAATAGATGGGCCAGACACATTTCAGACTTGATAGGTCAAACATATTTCACAATAGATGGGTAAGACACATTTGACACTTGATAGGTCAGACACATTTCACAATAGATGGGTCAGACACATTTCACACTTGATAGGTCAGACACATTTCACACTTGATAGGTCAGACAGATTTCACACTTGGTAGTTCACAGTTCATACTTGAAAGTTCACACAGATTTCACACTTGCTTGACTAAACAGAAATGTTGAGGAACTATTCCGGGGAAGTATTTATTTAAAAATATATTCTCTTAACACTTTCACATTTCTGCTAACAGCTCTAAGCATTGTATCCCCAGGTCTACAAAAATACGTGTAGTTAGTCTGTGTCAACATTCAGTGTAGTATTGAGATACTTGTAGTTAGTCATGTCAACATTCGATGTACTAATGTGGCCTGTTAGCATGGAAGAATCTATAATTAGATTATTTCGTCATCATTTGGCAATATCGTGCAGGTTCTCAATTCATCATAAAGGACTAGAGGCCCCAGCCCCCTGACGTTAACGACATTATGGACCGGTCATTTCCTGGAAACTCTAACCCAATTCGTTCTCCGTTAGGGGCTCTAATACGACATCATGTCGTCGTGTTATAATTAGAGATGATCGGCCATTGACTCATCCCTTCAGGTAACTGGAGAGACAAAAAAAAGATTCCATTAAAAAAAGAAACGTTAAAATACGCCAAGCATATTGGTTGTCGAGATTAATATCCTGCATGTTTTCAGGATGTTCAGTGGAATTTCATTTCTTTGAAGATTTGTCGTACTAGTACCCACCCATACCATTGATTTTCCATGCTTGGGGCCCACGCTTTTATTTTCGTAGACATGACAATTTGAAAGGAAATATTAGTTTGCGCGAATAATTTATTTGGCCCTTTTTAGTGCACTGGAATAAAGGTGTGTTTGAAAAAAAATCTTCTTTAAACCAATTTGTTTATTTAAAAATTAAATTTTAGTTTAAAAAAAAATTATTGAATGATATTTTAAAATTTCAATAATATGTTAACATTATTTTAATGTAGGGATTACTTAAATACGTTTTTTAGCTGTGACTCGTTACCTTGGTATAACGCAGAAACTACTTGTTACATTAATATGCATTAAACGGGGTAGAAAACAACAATTTTATTAAGCTAATTAAAAGCTTCTAAAGAAGACAAGAGATGCCCGTAACTTTTTGGTACTGTTGTAACCAATGTTCCCCTCTAAGGTTCCTGTGCAAGGTTGCATAGCATCCTTTTTTTTAATAAAAAAATATTGTACCTCACCAAAAAAAAAGATACATTATTCGTAAAATAAAGCTTAAAGGGAACATTGGTTGTAACTTTCAGGAAAGTCTTTACCCTCAAGGAAACGCTTTACTTATCCTTCATGTGTTTTGTATTTCTTCGCGCCTACAAAATTTAATTACTGTCTGCTCCAATCAAATGTCTCTGTACCTCTTAGATACCTGCAGACTATTCAGAGGTGTTTCCATATTTCCGTGGTGTCCGCCCATTTCAGGGTGACAATAAGGATATGTGTATAGTTATAATTAGCCTAACTGAGGTTTTTCAAGACAGAGGGGTGGGGCGCTGTTAGAAAAAAAATAGTTGTAACGTTTTTCACTTCCCGTTGCACTTATTTTAGTCGGATAATTAATTCTAACGAATATTTTTTTTAAAGGATCTACTGTTATATATACGCAGTTTTATTGTACGTGAAAATCAAGATTAAAAGTGTTCCCCGAGCACATCCCAATTTTCATCAAGTAACACTAAACTCTAGATATCTTGAGCGAAGTTGTTTCCCATCAACAACAGAGTTTCCAGAGATTCCAGACCATCAAATACAGATTCCTCGAGCTGATGATGTGATACTGGTTACATTAACGACCGGCCTTATAAAACATGCAGCGGTCACGATACCGAAAAAATTACCACATCACACCCCCCTACCCAGCTTTGACCAACACGCACTCACACAAAACATGAACGCATTTCACAACGGATGTTTATCGTAACCCTCATAACCATGACATCATTTCCCCGTTTCAGCAGGACATACGTCACAGTGGACTGAAATAATGATTAAATCAAGTATTCAGCAAGACCCAAGCGCCACCAGATTGTGCACAAATCACATCCGGGGGTTTGTTTTGTGTTATGTAAGATATAGATGGGAGAGATGTTTTTTTTAATGTAAGACATCAGGGCGTAGGGTTGTTTGCGTTAGATGTTTTTTTAGTCTTTCTTTTTTTAACCCATGTTTTCAGATATAAAACAGATATAAATTTAGCTTCAGATCAATTTTTTGTTTACGAAATGCAAAACTGAAAGACACATGACCCCATTTTAAAACATGTACAAACTTGGAACGGTGGCATACAATACGATGACGTTAAGATGACGTCTATGGCATGACGTCAATTGACATTGAGATCAACGTAGGGACGATTATTTATTTTTTTTTGTCTCCGTGGTGAGACAAGTGACAGGAAGAACAACACGCTAGCGCCCCTCCCAGCGCTGACGCAAGATGAATAAATCGCGGTTATTTAGATCATACAACACAGAGACATTCACAAAAATACAGCTACATACAACACAGAGGCATTCACAAAAAGTAATGCTCCTTCATAATGACATTGATAATTTAACATAACCTTGTATATTGTTATTATTATGCTTGATAATTTTACATAGGTTTCATAGACCACAGACCATATTTCCTTGTCCTATCTTAGAGACCACATTTCTTTGTCCAATCATATTGACCACATTTCCATGCCCTATCTCAAATAGCATATTTGCTTGTCCAATCTTATAGACCACTTTTGCTTGTCCAATCTTATAGACCACTTTGACTTGTCCAATCTTATAGACCACTTTTGCTTGTCCAATCTTATAGACCACTTTTGCTTGTCCAATCTTATAGACCACTTTTGCTTGTCCAATCTTATAGACCACTTTTGCTTGTCCAATCTTATAGACCACTTTTGCTTGTCCAATCTTATAGACCACTTTTGCTTGCCCAATCTTATAGACCACTTTTGCTTGTCCAATCTTATAGACCACTTTTGCTTGCCCAATCTTATAGACCACTTTTGCTTGTCCAATCTTATAGACCACTTTGACTTGTCCAATCTTATAGACCACTTTGACTTGCCCAATTTTATAGACTACATTCCTCTAAACATCTGAAGCTAGAGGAAAACACCGCTGTAAAAAAATGTAATCCTTAACGATTTCTTTCTTTTTCAGAGACTAATAAAAGCAGTTGTGCACGTGTTTACAGTTGTTTCAGGCCCGGCTGATAGGTCTTTAACGAGGTCTGAAGTGGTCATCATCTGGTCATTGGGGGTATTATTCCAAGATTCTAACCCTAGCTGTTCATCACAAAATATCACGAGCTGTCTTTTGTAATCAAAAATATTTGTTACAAATTCTTTTAAAAATTCATCCTTGTCGGTAATAAAAACCAAAAAAGGTTCTTTATCGTCTTGGTACCGTCCATCTTTAGCCCATTTGCGCACAGCAGACGTGACGAAAATAGAAAGATTTGCGTCTGAGCGTGCTGCTAGATATAATAACAGCCATAATAAGATCTTTATCGGTCATTGCGACATAGTACCGGAACATACCACCACCACCACCACCTACCCCCACCGTCTATGCTCCAAAAGGTCAGACCATTCCCGGCTAAAGTAGACTAATGAGCAATCTGAATGCCCTGCGCACCAGATCCAGGCAACCCAAGCAGAAGATCATAAACCATTTGCCACCCGGGAGTCAGAGAGTAGGGTCGTAAATAAAACACGGCACCTCACCTCTCCCAACACCTCTTGCCCTTCCTGCACCCTCACGAATATTCCTGGAATAAAAAAAAATAAAAAACCAATGAGTGGAGGTGATGTCTTTCAATAAAATTGATAACCACATCAGGGGGTTGTTTCTTTGATGTTGTAGCGTACATGTTAATTAGTACTGCGCTCCGTGTTCTGACGTCATGCATTTCTGTGTCAAGATTGAGATCCACCACTCAGTGCGTACAGATTGTCTCACGCCTTTATGGTCAGTTGTTACACAAAGATGGAGGGGGGGGGTCTTGATAATCACTTCCGTATTGTATCTCTAAGACTTTAATCAATTATTTTTTTTAGTTAGAAATAAGAAAAGTGCCAATAACTAATGCCATTTATCAAGAATTTAAAAATATGAAATCTGCATCTATTCATTAGTTTAAATTTTGTTTTGTAAACCTTTAATTCAAAAGGTTGAAAATCTCAACAGCATTTTAAAAAAATTGACATCCAATGAATTATAATGAAATGTTATGGTTATTAAGTCAAGATCTGTCTAAGCGCCTGTCTATTAAAAAATTTAGATTTCAATAATTCGTCGACCATTCCTAACTTGATTCCATAGCTTCCGGGTTCTAGCGCGGAACTCCTAATTTACGGGATGGGCTCGGAACAGACATTTAATGACGTCATTTTCTCATAAACCCCAATGGTAATCGGAGCCAACAGACGTCAGCTAATGAGGATAACATAATTTTAAAAATAAGAAACAATGCATAAACTTAGAATATTATAAGGCACACTATCTGACCGCCGCGCCAAAAATTCTCAGACTCAACACCAGGCCCGACACCCAGCCCAACCCCTTCCCTTCTGGGACATGATCATAAAAAAACCATTAGTTGAGGTACGCAGCCGGCATTTGTTAGGGGGCAGCAGCTGTGTCGTCTGTTACACTCTTGTCTGGCTATTTGATCTCCTGCTGCTCACGTCATAACCTCAGACCATCCCGATACGAACACACCAACAAGAGTTATCTGTTCCTAACCTCGGGTACCAATACTGCGGCATCATTCGTGTACCACTATTCTTCGCCTTTCTTTTTTTCCATTTTTTTTGTTTTTTTTTGTTTTGGTCACATGTTTTAAAATCTTTATTTTTATGTTGGTATTAGTCTCGCTTTGCTTTAGTCACTGATGTTGTGTAAGCACCTGCATATTTTTTAATTGGTGACCTGCAAAGAACCGTCGGGTTCTGCAACAAAATCTAAATACGTTTTTTTATTACGGTAGTTACTGTGTCACCACTCTAACTGGCAATTGAAACTTTTTATTTTACCTCCATTGAAAACCTGCCACCACTGAAAACCTACTTGTTGCTGGTGATAACAAAATTGACGTCACCAACCACCATCAGCTAATGTCAGAGTTAGTGGTAAATTTTCCACGAGACAATTCAAATGCAATTGAAGTTTAAAACTTCCATAACTTTTAAATATAAAGTAATTTTGTTTTCTTATGAACTGAATTCCAACATCAGGCAAACTGTATGTCAACAAATTTTACTGTAAAAAATCTCTATATGCATTACCTACCTAGTAAAAGACCTTATAAATGTATTTCCACATACAACTTTCGTACCCAAACAGAATATTAAATTGTAACACCCCTCACAAGTTCACCTTGTTACTTATAGCAACAAAATAACAACAACAAATAAACAACCCGTAAAAGCAAAGTTTTTGACTAAAAACCCTTTATATATGAGACATTACTAAAATTATTGATTATGTTCAATATAATACGCATAGCGCAACAAACATTTACAGACTGAAGGTGACTGAACTTCTTTGCTGTAAAACACGGGTATGTGGTCACCGATGGCTGGAGTGAAATAAAGTGAAGCGTGGAGGTCAACTATAGCAGACGGCTTCATAGAGATACATAGAGATAAACTAAAAATTCATTAATTTATTATGGTACTTTCGATTGATCTGAAATTTTGATACTATGCATTATTAGGTGACACGAGTCTATGTGCCAAATTTCAGCTCGATATCATCACGGAAAGTGTGTCATTTTTTAATTTAGTTTTTCCGCCCGCCCGCACGCCTGCCCTACGACGAACGACAGACAAGATTTCGAAGTTAAGGGATTTTTAAAAAATTACACGTACAAGTTTTTTCCTCGCCTAGATTGTATTTTGTGTTGTCCTATATCGATGTTTTGTCATTCAGTAAAATTCTTGAATCCAAGACTAACTATGAAGTTCGACCCCATCTCCTTACGCCCCGAGTAGCCTAACCCCATTCGACCTTTAGCGCCCGAGGGGGGAGCGAGTGCCAAACTGCCAAAGTCTTGTATCACGTGATTTACCCAGCTTGTCGGAGTTGCTCCCCGCTATCGACAAGTGCAGGAAATATCACGTTTCCGTCGTCTGTGTCGAGCACTAGCCGAGGCCTGGGGCTTACTGAAAATTTATGATCGACTTTCATTAGTAAGATATTGGGCGGGAGGGCGAAAGGAAGTACTATAGAATACTAGGAGGATTCAAAGTGACAGTTTTCTTGGAGGTGTCACAACGGGAAATTGTTGAAAAGGCTTAGGAATGTCAGAGATGAAAATATTAATCTCTTATTCAGATTGGTTTGAGTTCTTTTGATGACACTAGAGTGAATTGTGAAAAACGTGGAGACCATCGTATGATCCAGAATCTTCAGGGAATGAGTTGAGAGCCGAGTGCAAAAACCAAGTGTCGGACGTGTGCCAAAAAATGATCAGAATGATCTTAGCACCAGGGGGACGTGTCCTGTGACACTAAGGTTCTAAACCCTTTTTGTTTGCACAATCAGTCGAACACAAGTTTAATAAAAACACTTTACATCTATTATTGGTGTTGAGATCCAAACTAAACACTATGAAAATGTTGACACAAATTTCAACGCCACAACTTGTCTATCTGTAAGAACCGGTCAACAAATATCTTAATTTTTTAAAACTAAATCTAGAATAATCTAGATTAAAGCAGTTCGATTAAATATAATGATTTTAAAACAATTAATGCTTCATCAATGCCTACCAAAAGCTGTTAGGACTTTAAATCAGTTAGACCTTTGTCTGTGAAAATTTGTCGATTTAATCTCCCAATTCGTTGCAATGTAATAGACTAATGCAAATGGAACAGAATTCTCAAAAGAACCCGAACTCTCAAGGGAGACTTTCTTGGAAAATAAATTCATTGAGTTATGTCATCCTTTTCTTGAAATAAACTGGGGATCCCCCCAATTTTCACGGCTTGTTAAGGAAAGTTCGAGGCCATTATATTAGTTCAGAAATAATCTATCTGGAAGCCGATTGTACGATAGCTGTTTAATGATTCAATCTGGTCTAAAGTTTAAAGTACTGATTCTATATAGATGCATTTATGGGGTTACAGTTAAGCATAAAAATATCTTGGCAAAATTTGGCTTTAGATTCTCCGGTGAACGTGACGCTGAATATGCCCCCCGAATTTTCTTCTCCGAAATTGACTTAGACAAGGCCCTTCCAGAAGAAGGTCATTGAATTTAGTAGGTCAGGGTTTCCTATACGGTAAAACTATAAGACCTGGTTCCTAGGTATAATCAGATTCTCTAGCACTTTCCCCCTTCACAAAATAAGTTCATTACACAATGTTAGCCACATCAGGACTGACAAAACATCTAAGATTGACTAAACATCAGAACTGCCCACACATTAAGGGTGACTAAACATCGCACTGACCACACATTACGACTGACCACCCATTAAGACTGACCACACATTAGGACTAACACTCATCAGAGCTGATCAGACACGAAGACTGACCACACATCGCGACTGACCACATTTAAGGTTCGACCACATATAAATACATTACGTATATGACGTCACTCTTTACCAACGATGCTTTTTCAAGAGGAATGGTACCAGCTTCATTCAAAGCCTGCACAGTGTTTCAGGTTTTGAGATTTGTTTTTAAAGAGAGTGACGTAAGATGGAAGGGATTAGAGTATTAAACCTCTACCCCCACACCCCGTTTCCTAGGGATTCTGTGGGAATGATAAGGCCGCAAGCAGAAAATATGAATAAATTAAGAAAAAAGTACTTTAACTTGTATCCTCTCTTTCATAATCATTAATGTTTTGCCATTTCTTTAAAAAGTATGAGTGCTACTATTTAAACTTTCTTTTAAATGCATGAATGTTTTACCCTTTCTTAAATAAAGGATAATTTTTGTACACTCCTCTGATAAGACTGAAAATTGCTCGAATGGACTAAATGGTTTCACGTCTGAAATCTTCAAATAACCATACAAATTTAAATAAACCAAGTGAGATTCCAAATGTCCAATATGAACATTCTAAAATTTTATATGAAACAAAATATATAGAATGTATAATATACTGTTACCTGAAGATATTCAAGATATAAAAGAGATAAAATAACCAAATTGATATAATCTCAATATATATATATCGTTTAATTCTGTACGGACATATAGCGTATTAATATGTAACGGAATTATAACGGAATAAGATGTAACTCCATGTTAAAATTTGAAAACTACCATTTCACCAGTTTTTGGGTGTTTAAACACACCCATCACACTAGTGTTTGGGTGTTTAAACACGCCCATCACACCAGTGTTTGGGTGTTTAAACACACCCATCCCTCGATAACCCAGCTGTCCCAATCTCTTGGGGAGCCTTTTTGTACTCAGTCAAATCCATGAAATATTTAGTCCCCTGAGTCCAGAGAGCGCTAACTTACACAAATAGTTGTCAAAACGTATGGCACAAACCAACGTCATCCTAGGACAGTGGGAATTTGACCTAATTATGGTACTAGGCACTTGATCTCTTTCTGGTACTAGGTTAGGGCACTTATCTGTTTCTAGCATTTTTTAAAAAAAGAAATTGTCACTTACGTCTATACAAATAACATTTCTTATTTTTTTCTCTGTTCTTTCTATCTTGATAAAAATAAGTGAAAACTGTGAGGGACTAAACGTTATAAAGGAATCTTAAAACGTTATTTGCTTGGTAATGTAGTTCTACCATGTTCTTTATTCTGTAACGTGGTCCTGAAACGATATTTACACAGTAAGGAGTAAGGAATCGTGAAAAGCTATTTTTTTACACAAACACATAAAAATGTCTACATTTTTAAGTTTCAATGGTAATTTTTTAATGAGCTCGCAAGGATGTAACTTAACGAACATTTGACTCCATGGTTTCACTGGGCCACATGTTAAACACTTCGACTATTTGAGTTAAGATTTTAGGGACATTTATACCGTTTCAATGACCAAGAATTTCATTTGGAAAAAAACCCCAAAAAACTTTGTTTAAACCTTTTGTCTGGGTTTTCAACATAGTATAAAACTATTTTATGGGGATTTAACCAGGGATAGTGGGAAAGTTTTTAACTATGGTCTGATGCAGACGTTACATCTTATGACAAACTGATCTGTTCGTTTTTGGTAAGGCAAATATTTTTTGTTGAGCTGAGCACTGTTGACATAACACCAACAAGAAAAGGATGAAAGCCCGTGAACTGGTATCCCGTGGTGTTCTGTACCAGAGTTAATCCTATCAGTGAGATCCTCCACTAGTGGACACTGATTGGATGCCGGTCTTCTTAGATTAATAAAAACACATACAGGGTCATCATATTCTGTTTTATATGTTTGTCAGTATTTTTTATCTTTTGTATCTTTTCTGATGTATATATATATATCAGGCGCTCCTTCTATACAGAAGATTATTACGACCTATCCTAAGCTTATAAACTTAATGTCCAGGCTAGCATTTTTATTAGAGTTAAATCTTGATGGTGTGTTGGTTTCCTTGGCTTGTTTTAGGCAACTCATGCCATATAGGTGGAGAATAGAATGATTTGGATGTGTTTGTTCTTGCATAGTACACAAAATAAGTATTTTATTCCCGTTCATTTGAGTATCAATATACATAATTTGCAATCTCCGTCACGTCTGTCTGTCATGTTTTTCCGTGACGCTGCTAATTTTAGGATGTAGCGCACCAAATTACTGCACCAAAAAAAGAACTCTTTTGGAACGGCCGCATAAAATTGTTCAATAGGGAAATAAATGAATAAAATAAAAATAAAATAACATAATTGAAAGTTCTGTATTAGTTTTTTTTTAAAATCTGATGTGTATTTATTTTGAAAAATTCCGTCATTTTTGACGTGTGATACACTAGTTGTATTAGTTTATCCTTGCATTGCATTCCAATTTTTACCACACTCAGCAATCAATGAGCTTTACAACTGTCTTTTTAAAAAAGGACTGTAGCATTTCTCACGGTTTAAATGTGTTTCATTAACCCATGTAGCTTATGGTCAGTGTCCTCAGTTTGTGTTCTATTCAAGCCCGTATAACGCTTTCTTAAAGGCTGTGGCTTCACTGTAGCCGGAATTTCATACTGCAGCATACGGCCGTGCCCGCTTCGGAAAAAAATATTTAAAATCCCGCCGGCCGTGCACCGCTGTTTTTCACTGAGCTAGTGCAGCCATACACACTATGTTATGTCACTGAGCTAGTGCAGCCCTACACACTATGTTATGTCACTGAGCTAGTGCAGCCATACACACTATGTTATGTCACTAAGATACTGCAGCCATACACACTATGTTATGTCACTGAGATAGTGCAGCCATACACACTATGTTATGTCACTGAGCTAGTGCAGCCATACACATACACACTATGTTATGTCACTGAGCTAGTGCAGCCATACACACTATGTTATGTCACTGAGCTAGTGCAGCCCTACACACTATGTTATGTCACTGAGCTAGTGCAGCCATACACACTATGTTATGTCACTGAGCTAGTGCAGCCATACACACTATGTTATGTCACTGAGCTAGTGCAGCCATACACACTATGTTATGTCACTGAGCTAGTGCAGCCATACACACTATGTTATGTCACTGAGATAGTGTAGCCATACACACTATGTTATGTCACTGAGCTAGTGCAGCCATACACATACACACTATGTTATGTCACTGAGCTAGTTCAGCCATACACACTATGTTATGTCACTGAGATAGTGCAGCCATACACACTATATTATGTCACTGAGATAGTGCAGCCATACACACTATGTTATGTCACTGAGCTAGTGCAGCCATACACACTATGTTATGTCACTGAGATAATGCAGCCATACACACTATGTTATGTCACTGAGCTAGTGCAGCCATACACACTATGTTATGTCACTGAGATAGTGCAGCTATACACACTATGTTATGTCACTGAGCTAGTGCAGCCATACACACTATGTTATGTCACTGAGCTAGTGCAGCCATACACATACACACTATGTTATGTCACTGAGCTAGTGCAGCCATACACACTATGTTATGTCACTGAGCTATTGCAGCCATACACACTATGTTATGTCACTGAGCTAGTGCAGCCATACACACTATGTGATGTCACTGAGCTATTGCAGCCATACACACTATGTCATGTCACTGAGCTAGTGCAGCCATACACACTATGTTATGACACTGAGCTAGTGCAGCCATACACACTATGTTATGGCACTGAGCTAGTGCAGCCATACACACTATGTTATGTCACTGAGCTAGTGCAGCCATACACACTATGTTATGGCATTTGTTGTGGTTTTTCAAAAGATACGGCCGTATATGGCAATTTCGAATTCCCACTCCAGTGTAGCCACAGCCTAATTATTTCTTCTCACTTAAGCTTGAGTGAAAGTGACACAACTTGGCATTAAATAATAAGATAGAAGTCGCCGTTGTTTTCTTCTCTTCTGTTCTGCTCAATGTTAGACTAAATATAACCAATGTTCCCGTATGGCCAGGGATTTAACGGCATGAACTGACCTGACAGCAGAGTGGTATTAAAACTTTTAAGTCAATATTATTATGTGAAAACAAAGCCAATTTTTCAGTTAATGAACAAACTTGTTATGAATCACGTGATTGACATTTCCCTGACAAGTATAGTGCCACATCGATTCTATCAAACACACTTCTAATAGTGCAGCAGTGATTCTTTTGGGCTCAAACTGTCAAACGAACAAATCTCATTTCAGTCAACTACGGTTAAAAGTATATGCCAATTAAATTATAAATGAAAATATGTGTCAAGAACAAATGAAAAATTGTGTCAATCAAAGTACAAATGGAAAACTGTTTAAATTAAGATAAAGTGAAAATCTGTCAGTTACATAAAATGGTATATATCATGTCAGTTAACATACAATTTCCCGCGAGCATAGAAATCCTAATTGAAATTATATAGTTGAAATGACTTTATATATGTATTTAATTAAATGTGAACTTTACGTTATATGGCAAAACAGTAGTCATAACGATCCGTTCATTGATCGTGGGTAGTTAATAAAAGAAACTTGGTTGTTGGTATCATTCCGAGGCGCAAGGAGAAAGTGTTGAATAGTTTTAATACTAGGATGCAATTTAACATCAAGATAATGAGGCAACATGACTGTGTGTCTATGTGGAAAATAAATTAATATCACTTAATACAACTTACTTTATCTTAATGAGTTAAAATATATATTTCTTCGCTTAAAATATATCAGTTGATGGATAGACTATTTGGGTTTGGGGGAGGGGGGGGGGCTGGCGGAATCAAGGGAAAATTTCTGAAAGATTTTACAATTTAGAATTTTCAAGAAAGTTTTTATTTGTTTTTTAATTGTATAAATTTATAAATGCCAAACAATGGTGACTCTAAACGTGAGCTGTTTACAAGACCAATAGAGGAGGAACAACTTTGGTTGTTGTTTTTTGTTGTTGTTGTTGTTTTTTTTGTTTAAGACAGGCACAGATTGTCTTAATATTGAATGAAGCGCGGTGGCATTTAAGACAAATAAAGTTTGAGGAAAAACTGTCATGATAGATTAGAGAAGGGTTGAGTTTGTGTTTAAAGGGGGGTGGGGTAAAGTTAGGGGTGGGGGGTTAGTGGAATCTTTTAACAGAGGGATGATATGGAAGACATATTCTTAGAATCAGCAATGACTGAATTACCACTAACATAACCTTTAAAGATAATTGTGTATGTTGCCAGCTTTATTATGTATTGTCAATCACTTCAACATAGTGAACGGTTAAAAAAGGGGTTGTCAGAACACGACTAGTTGAAGAATCTCATGCATGTCATTAATGGTTTTATGTCACGGGTCTTGAAGCGACCGTGTGCCATCAAACCACAACCATTTAAAATGACTTGGGACTTCCATTAAACCACCGTGTACCTTGCCACTGAAATAATGAGTACACAGATAGACACAATGTGTTATGGTTTCATTCAATGCCATCCCCACACCCCCACACATTGTATGAAATCTCAGTATAGTCCCTGGTCAGCTTTTAGTATTTAATGTTATACTCGAGTTGTTGGGCTATCGAACATTTTCTATTGAACCGTCACCACAATAGTTGTGAAGAGCTTCCTGAAATTTTAAAACCCTGAGTGACGTATTACATGTGACCCTTTAACACTCAGATCTTAAGCCGTGGAGCAGTATTCCAGTCATGTGCAGTTTTTTTCTTCTTTTCTTTTATATGTCTTGCTTTGTGAGCAGGTTCAAAATGGGCTTGATAGCCTTTATACCTCTAACTTCTATCTTGAAAGGCGTTGAAATGAGAAGCTTTGCAGACTCAAAGCTGTACTAGTTGAAATTGTTTATGTTATTTTCTTCCACATATAAATATTACAATGCGAGGCATTGGAGAGAATGTTCTCTCCCAACAAAGGCCGTAAATAACCTTAACGATGAATAGATCTCGCGATTAACTGTCAGTATGTGATAAGGTGTCATTTATAACACTCATTATTATTTCTCATTGATTTCATTAGTGTCTTATAAATCTGATACTTACTGATGTAAAAATTCGCCAAAATGATAATTAATAAGATGTTTAGTATTCATCTTCCTAATGTGGACGTTTATATTGACATAAAATGTTGGATATACGATGACATAAAATGTTGGATATACGATGACGTGAAATGTTGGATTTACGATGACATGAAATGTTGGATATACGATGACATAAAATGTTGGATATACGATGACATAAAATGTTGGATATACGATGACATGAAATGTTGGATATACGATGACATGAAATGTTGGATATACGATGACATGAAATGTTGGATATACGATGACATAAAATGTTGGATATACGATGACATGAAATGTTGGATATACGATGACATAAAATGTTGGATATACGATGACATGAAATGTTGGATATACGATGACATGAAATGTTGGATATACGATGACATAAAATGTTGGATATACGATGACATAAAATGTTGGATATACGATGACATGAAATGTTGGATATACGATGACATAAAATGTTGGATATACGATGACATAAAATGTTGGATATACGATGACATAAAATTTTGGATATACGATAACGTTTTAGTTTGCTAGGCTTCGACTTTGACCGATACTTCCTTTCATGCCCTGGCGTCAGTTTAGTTTCTCAATTGTTTCGAGATATTGACACATGGTGGGCAGCCCAAACTTTAAAACACAAATATACACGATAAATCTGATGCAAATAAATTTACACCATTTTTGATATATGTAAGTTTTCCTTAGCTTGAAGATGAATAAATTAAATATTTGTTGTTTTCTTTTTTTAAAGTGTAACCATATTTATCGGCTATTAACTGATGCATGCAGTATGACCAATTTATTTTTCTAAGAACTATAATTTAGATTGAGACAGAGTCGCAATCGGGCAAGTTAAATAGATTTTTATAGCATTTGCAAGACAAATATCACCTCCAATAATTTTGTTTTCTGCAATCAACGTTTACACATCCAAATAATATCCAAAACGGCAAAATGAAGGGACGGTATCTGCACTATCGTCGTGTTTTGCAAACATCGCTGATTGCACAAGTTAGAAGAGAGATAACTAGGTCTGGACTTAATTTTTTAATGGGTGGTAACGAGGCTATAGCTAACGAGGTGCGTATTTTGTAGACCTGGTGCTGGACGTAAAATTATGATAATTTTCTCATTCAGGACATCCGCGATGGCGTCTGAAATAATTGCAAAGAAATATTCAAGGCTCCAAACCTTCAGGAGATTGTTGGGACGCTTGATAAGTTTTTAAATAATATAAACAGTGACAATTATTACATATTTGTTAAGGAGATAGGTGGGAGTGGGGGAGAATCTATAAACAATACCAGACACTGTTTATGACTTAGGAAAATCAAAGAACGTTATTCCTGATTGACTTTTACAATGAATGAATCGCAATATGTGTAACGAATTTATTATTTTTTTAAATTTAAATTTTTATTATTATTTATTTTACAGATGTCAAGTGCCAAATTGAGGGCTGATCCGGTCGTTGAAAAAATCAGCCGATAAAATCCTCACCAGAATATTTCGATTTCTGAAGACTTCAGGACACAATAATTCATATATATATTTAGGCTCAATTATCGCTGACCGCTTTACCCCTAACGTTAAGGGACATCACTCTGCTTTTTAAAAATTTTGTGTTGTAAGCAGTGCTGACTGACTCAAATAGTTATTTTTTGGTGCAGTAATTTGGTGCGCTGCTTTCTAAAATTAGTTTAAAAAATCGTGTGGTGATTAGCACTGTAAAAAATATTATACAAATACTTTGTTTAATTTTCAGTAATATTTCGTTTTTATCATATAAGGATAAGTTACTTGGGCTTTTGTCCAAAATAAAAAAAGTGGGCGCCGTAGGCGCCCTACAACCCTTATTATAAAATACTTTTGTGTACATTTAAGGAAGTGTAATATTACTTATCTATCATACAAGGACAAGTTTGTTGGGCTTTTGAAAAAAGTGGGCGCCGTAGGCACTTTAAATAAAAGTGGGCGCCGCAGGCACAACGGCGCTGCAGCACAACCTAGTATTATGTATAGTGGAAGCGTTTTTGTCAGATACGATAAGACTTGCATGCATGAAATCGATCAAAGTAGACCAGACTTAATGCTGTAAAATTATTTACAAGAATAAAGGGAATAAAAATCTGAACATTTAAATTTGTTTTCAATATCAAATTACATGAACTTATCCATTAACTTTATTTGCAAGCGGCTTGTGGGTATATTTTGGTTTTCTTTCTTTCCAGGGATTGCAGTGAAAAAGTTTTTCACCTAAAAGTCTTGTTTGTGGATTTCAATGGCAGAAAAGCCGAAAAGCTCATTTTTTGTATTTCGTGCTTATTAAAATTAATGCAAATAATATAAGAAAAATAATTGAATTGTAATATTTTACTAATTGTTTTTGTCATTTTAAATTGTGTAAGCATTATGGCAGCACAAACCCGTTATAATAATACAAGCGCAATACCCGTGCTTTGCTACGGGGTAAGAATAATAAATATGTAACAGGCAACTGTTTTGCTCATTATCCTTACTCTATGATTATTATTTAACGTCTATATTTATTTATTTTTTTAAAATCGAGTTACCCCGCATAGCGGGGACGGACGTGCCTTAGCGCAATAAAATATATTCGATTTAGGAGACATTATATTCAATGATTTAATGCTTGAGATTAAACTCCATTTATATGTACAAACATAAAAGAGACTGAGCATTGAATTTAAATCCTTACATACCATTTTTAACAAAAAATTCTTAATTATTGAAACTAATATTTTAGAGCTACATGTTATTACACACACATAATAAAAATAAAGATAATAATAAATAATAATAATAGTAAGATAATACATATATCTTACAATTGTATGCCATTTGGAAATACAACGAAATAACCTCACGACATTCAGATGGACATGAGACGAGGTAAAACAAAACGTTTCTTCTTGTATGTGTATATCTGTCTGAAATTTGGGCCTGGATGAGTTGCCTGAACAAACCAGAAAAGCAACACACTATAACATTTAAAACCCTAATAAAATTGCAAGACTAAACATAAAAAATACATTAGGCCGCAATAAAAACCTTCTGTAACAGATACGATAAGAAGATGAGAGCTGCCTTGATTAACATTCTTTAACCGATTAAAAAATAAAATCTGATGCTTAAATGATGTCGCAATTTTAAAATGTATTTTACAAACCAAATGTAATAAATTTACTTGATCAGGACACAGAAAATTTTAATTATTATCAAATACAATGTAAAAATAGTTATAAGCAACACAAACCCTTAAACACTAAATCTCTCAAATTCAACAAAACAAACCAACTTGTATGTTTTTTTTTCTTCTGCAAAATCGGTTTAATCCTTAGGATGTAGACTAACTATAAAATATTTTGTATTTTGAAGTTTAGTTAAACAAGTTAAACTAAACTTTACGTTGAAGAGTATTATTGATAAATCAGTTTAAAAGTTAAGAACAACACTTGAAAAAAAAATAAAAAATTTTAATTAAAAATGTATTATTTAGTAGAGGAACATTTTGTCGGGGAAGTGGAGTTTAATTTAGTAGTGACGTTGATTCAAGAGTAACACATAAACATGCCATTTTAACCCAACAAAAGGCTGTGAGCCAAACTATGAGTCCTGGCGGTCATATCATGGATCCCAGGCAGAGAATATCAGAGACGTTGACACAAAAGGTCACAAGTTTGACGGATGAAGCGAGTTACGATGATGAATCTCGACCTGTCTAACCTCTGAGAGGATTGAGGGCGATAAATCTATCGGGAGTAAATATTATTTCATCAGAGCGGAAGTGACGTCAATCCTGACTTTAGTGAGAGGTGAAGTTAAGAAAAAAAAATTATCAATTAAAATTAATTTTGTGATGAATTTAAATGTACACGAAAATAAGCGTGTATTGAGGATATTACCATTGAAACATAGTGTCTTTTTTTTGTCTTAGATTATTATAATTAACTTTCAACGTTCTAAAAATCATTTGATGGACAAAAAAATCAATGATTGAATTTGATTAGCAGCATGTGCATTTAGTTATATGTAGATACATTAAGCTCCGGGATTAAAAGGAAATCTGTGATTAAATGGTGCACATGCAGGTTTTAGATGAAAAGGTTCTGGTTTTGATGGGATTATTTTGTTACGTCTGGTAAAGATTCAATTTATAAATGGTTTATACCCCCTTCACACTACACTTAGAATAGAGTAAGCTAACTTCCTTCCCCTTCCTGACCTTAGAGTTACGAATTTGTGCATTGTGTCAAGTATGGGTCATTTTTGGCAGTGTTTGAACTTTTAGTCGGTGTGATGGTTTTATCAGCCCCGTAGACTGTAAATGTAGACGGAATATGTGTCAGGTGGACTCTCATGAAGACTGTAAATGTAGACGGAATATGTGTCAGGTGGACTCTCATGAAGACTGTAAATGTAGACGGAATATGTGTCAGGTGGACTCTCATGAAGACTGTAAATGTGGATGGAATGTGTGTCTGGTGGACTCTCGTGAAGACTGTAATGTGGATGGAATGTGTGTCAGGTGGACTCTCATGAAGACTCTAAATGTGGATGGAATGTGTGTCAGGTGGACTCTCATGAAGACTGTAAATGTGGATGGAATGTGTGTCTGGTGGACTCTCGTGAAGACTGTAATGTGGATGGAATGTGTGTCAGGTGGACTCTCATGAAGACTCTAAATGTGGATGGAATGTGTGTCTGGTGGACTCTCGTGAAGACTGTAATGTGGATGGAATGTGTGTCAGGTGGACTCTCATGAAGACTCTAAATGTGGATGGAATGTGTGTCTGGTGGACTCTCATGAATACTGTAAATGTATGGAGGCGGTTAAATAAAATCAGTTGTTCGGATCACTGCTTTATTGTTTAGTGGCCACATGCTATTAGTCACGGGTTTGTCGTTGGGGTCATGCTACTAGACGTGTGTGTGGGGGGGGGAGGAGGGGTGTATTCAAGGCCAGCTTCAAATACTATTCTTCCCCCATTGTATTTTGGCCTAAAAGTTTCTGATTGTGCACTGGTCTGAAGAACTCCACCTAGTACATCATCGTCATATCCACACAGTAACTAACATCTGCCAACAGAATCTGCCACAAGACAAGCTTACAAATGGACAACGAATTTCCAGACTCCCCCGTAACTCATTTCAGAGTTCACAATTGATACAATAGATGAAGAATGTTATTGTGTTGCTTACAAAATCTGCTCACCAAACTGCCATGGTACTAATGATACGACCTGGAGAGTTGACTTAGTCGATTACGAAGACCGAACAACATCACAAATCTTCTAATATCAATGTAATATACTTGTTATATATGAAACAAACATTTCACGAACATTTCTCTGGGGTGTGAGCTCAGGGCAACTATTTTAAAACAAAATATTTATTTAAACATCCAAATGACATGACTGTATCATTACCATATCAGGGTCATTCCATTAACCTGAGACTGTTAAAGTGATCTTTTCTTTAAATAACTCAGATGAATTTCCCGATCTCTGCGATAGATGAGACTTTAGAAAATGTCGGGGGCTCTCTCGGTGCGTAATTTAATCTCTTAGACATTTTTTTACAAATATTGATGGAATTGTTATGAAAAATGTTCATATATTTCATTGGCTTAAAAATGTTTGAATTGATGTACTAGTACCTTGGTGGAAGGGGTGGTGTTAGCACAACTTATTACTCTTACAAATTATAATGGCCGTTTCTTATATGCATAACTTATCTCATTGCCTACATAACCGCATTTAATATAATCATTCTTCTTCTTTCTATCAATGCCTCTCGATCAAGAATCTGATTGATATTGGTCCTGTAAAAAAAAAGAGGTTTTGTATATACGCCCGTGAAAATGATTCTTGGTATGGCTGCTGTTTGGGGTATTAGTGACTTGAGTTTCGGGGACAGGAATCATTAGACACAAATGCGTAATTGCTGTCGCCTGCAATAATCCTTTTGGAAGCTTTCCCCGGTCACTAATTGCGCTTGGCAGGAACGAGCAGCACCTGTATTCAGTTCTTGTTTTTCCTAAACTTCTAACTTTTTTTCACACAACTGGAGGCGGGGAAATTTATATCCGCTTAATACGTGTTGCCAAGAACTCACGATTTAACCTCACCCCCGCACCAAACCTTTCCCTTGCACCATCCATCCCCCACTCAAACCTCCCGTACCAAACCACAACAGCTGCCCTGCTCTAATTTATCTCATACCCGTATCCCTTTTCCGCACATGCGCAGAGAGTCACTTTTTAAAAGTGTCAAGTAGATCAGGTCTTGAGTGCATCAACCTACACACGTTCTAGATTAGTCGTGACGCATTGTTGCATATTTAAAAACCACAGTGCCTCTCTCTGGCTTACAGGAGGAGGAGGAGGAGTAGAGGAGGAGGCTATCTGGCTAATCTAAAAATAAATCATGCAGTGAAATAAAAATTCACCTGCTCAACAATGTTATGGCAATTTAAGTTAGTATTCAACAAGTTCGCTCAACTTTAAAGTCAGTTAAACGGTTTTGTCTCTGGGGCATCGAATTGGGCATTTGTTTAACGGTCTCTGAATGTTAGTTTCAACTCAGTTTAGCTGTTTTAAATAAGTGACCTCACTGATGAAGCTATAAGAGATTTCAAAACCGCCTTCAAAACCAAAGCTCACTCAATGTCTTAGGTTGGATATTGATGCGTTTCCTGGGAGGATTCGTGAAGATGTGTAAAAACTTAGTACTTTATATCAACAACAAAGTGACGCTGGGCCTGTCACCCATCATACACTAACCATCAATCTTCTACTTCGGAAAGGTTCTTTACTATGACATTACATGTTTTAGCCTCTTAATGTCATTGTCTTGCATTCTTCGTCATACTCGCCACGGTTTTCCACTGGAAAGATGCCCAATACCTATTTTTCCTAGGCCCCCTGTTAAGGTCCTGTCCTAGGCCCCTGTTAAGGTCCTGTCCTAGGCCCCCTGTTAAGGTCCTGTCCTAGGCCCCCTGTTAAGGTCCTGTCCTGTCACTGTTTGTCTCTACATCCGACTGAGAGGTCTTTCCCTGACGTTGTTTTTGATCATGATATCCATCGAGAGATACATGTATTACTCCAACCTTGTCAGACTCACTATAACATCCGACTTAATGAGGGTTTTTTTTGTTTCTGACACTTTTTTTTACCTCAACCCCCAACCTAACCCCATTTAGAAAGGCAAAACAGTCATAACGAACTGTGTGCTGTCATGACACAGTCACCTGTTTGCTGTCATGACACAGTCACCTGTCTGCTGTCATGACACAGTCACTGTCTGCTGTCATGACAAATCGCCAAACTGCAGGTTTGTTCTAAGTCAAGAAACTTTGCTGTGTTAAACGTAGATTTCATGTCTATTTTGATGTTGGAGTGCTGATAAAATGTTACTCCGGCTTGTAAGGCATCGACCTGATCTAGGCCGCTGCAGAGGTCACGTGTTTTGTTTGCAAGTGTGCATAAGTGCAGAGGAAGTCAACATTTAAAATTTAAAGGATTAGATCTAGAGTTTGTTTTAATTTAGTTCAGAAACCATTTTGTTTTCCTAAAGTGCAAAAGGGGATAGAACGTGTGTTTAGAGAGCAATGGTGTTAAAATATTCGCCCTGTCTGTCTTTGCTAATTGTGCAAAACATACGCACTCTCGTTCTAGACTTTTTTGTTGTTATTGTTTCTTTCCTGTTGATTTATGTTTTTAGTTTTTGTCTTTTTTTAAAATATAGATATTTCTATCAAGCTGTGATGATTTATTCGTGGGGGAGAGCATCGATATTGTTACCTTGGCAACATGATTCGATTTAAGATAACCGGAATAAAGAAGAAAATATATCCTTTGGTGTAAATAAGAAGTTTGTCTTAAATAATGAAATACATTTTTATTTCTTTCTAAATAGATACAATCTATGGCGGATTAAGGGAGGTGCTGATTGGGCTAAAGCCAGGGGCCCCCAATGATTTAAGGGCCATAAACTTATTATATTCTATAATAAAGGTGGCTGGACCGGGCCCCAAGTAGAATTGCAGCCAGTGGCCCCGTGCAATCTTGATCCGCCGCTGAATACTATCATTGTAAAAACAAACTCTTTACAACAACATTTTTCATAAATCTAATTTTTATTTTCATACTTATATTTTTAAAATAATTTTTAAAAACGTATTTTTTAATATTTTTGTTGTTGTTGTTGTTTGTTTTTGCTGTTTGTTTGTTGTTGTTGTGATGAGTGCGATATTTAAGTGTGTTAGATTAATAACTTCAACTTGAGTCTCCCACACTATTATTTTATCTTATCTTACTCTATGCAGAAGATAATTGCGTCCACAGACCCATGACAGATGATCTGTTGGCAAGTGATGCAGCGTTCACAGGCCACGGCTTTGTGGGTTCCACGCATTACCCAGCCGCCTAACTAGTGTTAGGTACCCATTCGGAGTTGGAACAAATCCTTGCCTTCACATGGATTCGAGCCCGTGACCATCGGTACGCCAGTCGAGCGCGCTGCCACTCGACCACCGCGCCCCCACTATTTGTTAGATTAATGACTTCAACTTGAGTCTCCCACACTATTTGTTCCATTCAATAACACTGCATCACCCTATTACAGTACACAAAAACATGACCACTTTATTCTTGAGTTTCCTACAGAGTAATTTTTTTTTCAGTTTTCAATCTGTTTTGTCAAGAGTACTGGCCCGTTTTTATTACGAGCCAGACAAGAAAGAGAGTACACAAATGAATGCTGCTGTTGTTCGGCTTTATCGAGGAATCTGAGACCCTGAAAACACTCTCAAGAAAACCGTTGTAATTTGTGACAGGTGGAAGAGATAACAGCATCATACAAATTCCATTCTGCATTACTCCACTGCTTTTAAAGGCAGATTCCGGAATATCTCAAAATTTAACGAGTTGTATATATGATAAATTAGTTCCATGTATTATACTATTTTAATAGGACGCGAAATGAAAATACATTTTATTGAAAATTTTATTGAAGCGTTAAAAAGATTATTCATTTAATGGTTTATAAATGCAAGAAAATTAGGCATTCAGGTTTTAAAACAAAATGCAAGTAGTTGGAATACTTCGAATGTGTAATGGCAGAGAATTTCATTGGTTTGGGGGCACAAAAAGAAAAAGACTTTTCACCAAACGTTTTAGTGTGTGTCTTTAGTTCAAACTATATTTGAAAATGCATTCTTTCAAATTAATTTTACAAATTTTCTCTGATAAAACACCCCATTAACAAGGAGTCCAATCATTGAAATATGTAGCTGATTTCGTCATTTAATTTGTACTACATTATTATTGACATAATTAAAAGAGAATATTAACCAGTGACTAGTGACTTCATATGACATGAAGATTGATCAGTAGCCTAAAATGAATTCATATCACCTGATTTCCTCTTCTATCACGAACCAACAAAACTTATTTAACAGATAATAATGACGCGGTTGGCAGCGGTGGCACGATAAAATATGGCGTACACACAGTAGACGTAGCTTAAGCCTAGGTACAGCAAGTCAGGTCTACGTCACGAGGTAATACAGAGTACTTGGGCGATACCCTGACTTAAACCAACGTATAGCCATTCAGGTATATGTCATGTGGCAAAATGGAGTACTTAGTGGATATCTAACTCAAACCTAGGTATAGCGAGTATGTGATAGGTTTGAGTGCTCAAGGAGGATTTGGCTTCAATCTATGTACAGTTGATCAGATTTATGTTATATTACACCTCTGTTTATGTAAAAGGTAACGTTTAGGTCTAATTTCATAGCCTCTTCTAAAATTTATTTAAGTTAGTTCAAAGTTAAACTTGTGTTAGAAAGGTCTGAATTAAATTGATGTGAGACAGGTCACAGTACGACAAACCTCCTAATAGACCTACATGCAAATTAACATAATTAAAAATTATTTATTTCTTGCCCAAAATATTGCATTGCGTCTGTGAAATAAGTATATAATTGAAAAAGTTATGATATTTCACGATAACTATTAATTTTATAAAATGATGATATCGTGTTTTCTGTGTTGGAAAAGAAATGTAGCGAATGGTTTGAAGTATTTTCTAAACGACGTCTTGTCATCAGAACTATTGAATCAATCTGAAGAAACAGTAGTGTCATGACAGAGTAGCATCGGTCAAAAGTCTTTCTGTTATATCTATTGACAGACCATTTTAAGCGTAGCTGCAGTCCATTCGATTCTCCTGTCATCCGAGGTCAGACCGGGGGTGAAGTTCTTTGCTCCAAGAATATTCGGTGATTCATCTATAGTTTTCTCAGCCTTTTACTTTTAACAATTTTTATTTTCTAAACAATTTTCTTCAGCCTTTTTTTCAGCGAGGGGATTATGTGAAGCATCAGGCTAGCGTGGTAAGACGTAAACACGAGAAGTCAGGGGATCTCAAATTTTCAATTTTGATGGCAGCAATAGTCTATTTGAATGGATATTGTACGTTTCCTGATGTCAGAGTTATCAGTAGGAGCTACACACACAAATTTTACGTAATTTGTCCCCCATGGTGAGGAACGAAGTTATTATCTCTGTTAATTCCTTCATCAAAGACCATGTATACACCTGCAGTGGCGTAGTTAACTAGGGCCATGCATAACCTGCAGTGGCGTAGTTAACTAGGGCCATGCATACCCCTTGCAGTGACGTAGTTAACTAGGGCCATGCATAAACCTGCAGTTGCGTAGTCAACTAGTGCCATGTATACACCTGCAGAGGCATAGTTAACTAGGGCCATGCATACACAGGCAGTGGCGTATTTAACTAGGGCCATGTATAAAGCTGTAGTGGCGTAGTTAACTAGCGTCATGCTCACACCTGCAGTGGGGTAGCTAACTAGTGTCATTCTGGCTGTGGCAGAACGCCTGCCCCATTCACCTCTGTATTCTAGGAAACTGGTGTTTCTGTGGTGTTATCGAAAATTCCACCCCGTACTAATGTACCTTATAAATTAGCGCCATAATAATAATAAAAATAAACCTACTTATTTTATAACTTATCGGAACTTCATTAAACCGTCATTCATAACTAAAGATTGTTTCCTTATATAGTTGTACCTCGAGATACGAAATTAATCCTTTCCGGTTGGCTTTCGTATCTTAGATTTTTTGTATCTCGAACAAAGATTTACATTAAAATACCTAAATCGTTCCAAGCCACACAGAAAAAATACTAAAAATGGAAAATATCATAATAAACTACAGAAAAACAAAGTAGGATTCTTCAATTCTTTAAAGTACACATTATAAAACAAATACATACAAAACAATAAAACAATGAAAACAGAATAAAATAAATGAAAAAAATGTGTATACAAATGTGAACTTCTACCTTTTGAGTGAGGTGATTAATTATTAATTTCTTTGAAGCCATGGCCATGAAAATACGCTTTTTCAAGGCTTTCACGAAAATATCACGAATTTAGGACACCAACAGCAAACGAACTACACAGTAAATGAAGCATGCATGACACGCACGAATACGAATACATAGCTGCAACACAGCGATAGGACTGGAATTGATCAATAGGAGAGCTGAACATTTAGTGGCATGGTGAATGACGTCACGTTTTTTCCAGTGTCGTCAACGGTGCGATTTTTCGTATCTTGGATTTTTTATCATATCTTGGAACAAAAATTCTTCCAGTGGTCTTTCGCATGTTGGATCTTTCGTATCTTGAAGCGTAGAAAGGTACCACTGTATAAGGTTTGTTCCCCTTTCAAGTTTGGCTTTATTTTGTCTGTTACCGAAAAATGTCACCCTAATGTCGTCACCAAATGGGGCATGCATTGGTTCGTATAAGTGCAATCGGAGTTTTAATTCATTTTTTTGGGGTGGTATTATGGGGCCGTCCATAACGTACGTCACGCTATTTTTGACCATTTTTGACTTCCCCCATCCCCCTGTCACAAACTGTCTCAAATATTGGACCCCACTCCCTCCTAAAGTATGTCACACTTTCGAAAAAAAATTGTTTTTTAATTAACAAAATAATTAATATTTAATATAAAACACCGTGACTTCACACTTGGCCGGGACCCCCCTCCCCCTGTCACAAACTGTCACACTTTCCTACACCCCTCCCCCCTCTGGAGCGTGACGTACTTAGACGGCCCCCTATAGTCCGAAAGTCATGGAAGGGGTGACAAAAATATTTGTGAGAACTTAACATATCTCGGGTGACTATAAAGTTTACATAGCTTTAGAGTCCACGCTGTAAATTCAATTCTAAAACTAAAATAACTACATGACACATCGCTGATGACTAAATAAACCACACAAAATATCTGGCAAAGATATCACATAATAACTATCAAACCAAAGTTGTCTCGTGCGTGTTTAAGTTCTGTTGTTTGTTTCACTTCACCAAGCGTTCCCACTAAGGTCAAGGGCGCTCACCCAGGGTAGCACGCTGAGCTGCTTTACGACTGTCTAATTACGTCGTAGCGTTAGAGTAACACCTTAAAAACAACACTTCAACAAAAATAGCAGATTGTGTCAACGACCCCTTCATAAAAGATTGCTGCCCCAGTGTAGCCGCAATTGGCAACATGTGCCAGATTGGTACTGTGTAGCCACAGATGGCTACCCGTGTAGCCGATGGCTACCTCGTGTAGCCGCAGATTGGCTACCTGTGCGCAGATGGCTACCCGTAACCGATGGCTACCCGTGGCCGCAGATTGGCTACCTGTAGCCACAGATGGCTACATCATCAAAGATAAGCTATCCCCCTGTTACTACAAAAGTAGGTACCTTGGCGTTTCTAAAGATTTGCTACCCTTGCGTAGAAGCAAATTTTCAATCCCCGTATAGCCATAGATTCGCTACCCATGTATTGTCACAGATTGGCTACCCATGTATTGTGACAGGTTAGCTACCCCTGTATCGTCACAGATTCGCTACCCCATTATTGTAGCAGATTGGCTCCCTCGATATTGTCACACAATCTCTCCCCCGCCTACAAGTTAGCTACACTCTCTGGCCAATTATCCGCTACTAACCCGTATTCATCGACAATGACTACATTTAGTAGAAGACATCAGCTATTACCATAACACAACGAGGATTGAAGCCAACAGAAAAAAACTTTTCCTCGACTCTGACAAAAAATTGTCCAAGTACTCTTGACTCTTCGTGTATATTTGTTATGACACCGAATAAACTTTGTTGGACGATCTTATGAAATTGATACGTGACGTCGCGTGTATGTAATGCAGATTACAGTCAGTAGACAGTAGACAGAGATGTATATTCGCAAGGAAATCAGCACCTCGATTGGATGCCAACGTTGTTGTAGTTGGAGTCGTGTTACAGGGCTGGAGTCGGACGTCATGTATTCGGCACCGAAGCTGTGATGTACGAGTTTCAGATAATCCTAAAAGTTCGTTTTCAGTTCGTATCTTAAGAAACAAACAACTGATAAACACTGAAACAAAACTTTTTAGGCTCTCGCTTTAGTTTAACAGAAACCTGTGGAGATTAGATCTCTCTTGCAGACTTAAAACATATTATGGTGAAAGATATATAGATGTATATTTTTCGAAAACGAGCTGAGTTTGAGAACCGCTCGCTGTGAGGCGTGAGATATAAATTCAATATGAGTACTCCCTAAATCTGGATTTATCCAGGACTGTCGAGGAAAGGCTTTACCCACACCTCTTTCTTTAACACAGGTCCTCACACTTTACAACTTTGTACCCTGCTTGTGTCAAACCGAACACGTGTATGGATGATCAAGGAGGTCTGCTTATCATGGGCCTTCGAGTTGTTGAAAATGGGGTAGATGGGGTCAGTGTTTATGTAAGCAGGAGGTAATTTATTATCCAACAGATAGCACGTGCAAGCGTTACAGCCTAAGGAAATGTTTTCCCCACTTGATTGCAAGGATGATAGTGGACTGCAGTGATGTCCCCTGATCTCGAGGAATTTCAACGAACTTTAACCTCTCGTGATGGGGGGGGGTGGGGGAGAGAGGGGGTGGGAGAACGACACTAAAATTACATAGAAATTCAGAGACTGACATTTTACATCAATGTCCAAAAATTTGTGTCATAATATCAACATTTGCAATGTGAACACGCGAGTTCACAATTAAGATTTTGTTTAGTTTCTAAGACCATATGGACTGAGACAGGAAGGCCGTGACGTCATGCTCATGTCAAACAACAATGTTGGACACTTGGACGAGCAAAACTAAAAACAATGAGCAAGGAAAAGAAACAAATGTAAGAGCGAATAAAGAAAGCATTTCCCAGCGAACGGACAAAACACAACTAAGGTTAAAGTTTAAAAAATGAGAAAATATATTTTGTCGAAGATTTGAAAAAAGTGACAATGGCAAAGTAAAACTGACGTGAGAGGCGAAAAAAAAAGGGGGGGGGTGGGCATTTATAGAGAAGTGAAAAGTTCGCGGCCAGGGCTCACAGCAAAGACGTCTTATTCTCTAGGTTCAACTGGTCCGCTCGTCCTGGGAGGCAAATAAACAACGTCATAGGGAGAGATTACGAGTTGAGATGTGGGGAGGGAATATGGATCCAGGGATAGCGGTGTTCAAACGACGGAGGTGGGGGTGGAGGAGTAAGTGCAAACACCCCAACCCGTCACAAGCTCCTTCCAATACAAAATAAACAACGAAATCAACAAATTCATTCAAGATTATCCCAGCAGGCATCAAGTTCTCTTCATGTTTGCAACAGGACAATGGGATAGAGGAGAGAAGAAGAGGGTTTTAAATAGACATACATTTAATAAAAATACGATGCCTCGTTTCTAAATAGACGCACTACTGAGAGTGAATTCGTTTACGTCCTAAAGAGGAACAACATCAAAAAATTGAGACACATTCAAATACTTAACTTAATTTAACCAATCAGAAACAACACATGCTGTTGTGTGCTCGGTGTGAATCTCTCCCTCTCTCTCCCTCTCGCTCTCGCTGTCTCCCTCTCTCGCTCTCTCTGTCTCCATCTCTCTCTCTCTCTCTCTCTCTCTCTCTCTCTCTCTCTCTCTCTCTCTCTCTCTCTCTTTCCCTGCTCTACTCTACCCAACTTCAAACACAAACACATACACAATAACTATATGTCAATGTATTTATATTTGTTCCCTTTGTTTCAAATCCCTATTTCCGATTCAGGAAAACTATGCTCCACCTAATTTGACCTTCCACACGCCAACCTTCTCGGTTTAGTCTTAGGCCCGTCAATCATAAGCCGCGTGGGCTCTAGAGGCTGTCTCCAAGGGAAGATATTACAAGCCAATGTCCAGCACCCTCGGGATATGGACAGGGCTCGACGCTGATGGTGGCTATCAAGGTCATCTCAGTGGCCAATACCACGACCACAACAACGATGATTGCGCGTTGTCTTTGATCACGTGACCTGTCCACTGGCGTTGTTACAAAGATCTTTTTCACTCAACCGAATTCTGTGTCTGAAGCGGTGGTCCGAACAGACAATAAAGTCTAAAATTCTGGTCTGAACAAACATTCAGATCTGAAATAGTGATCTGAACAAACATTCCAGTCTGAAATGCTGGTCTGAATAGACATTTCGGTCTGAAAGTCTGGTCTGAATAGACTTCTCGTCTGAAAATTGAAAGGTTGTCTCCTATTTTCTTTGCAAAGACATGTAACGGGACCACTCCGAACGAATTCGCATCAACCAATTCAAAGCTTACGCTCCTACTATGAGCGTGTTTACCATATTTTAAATGAGACACTAGTGTAATAAAGCTAATTTATTTACCAGAAGTCCATCATTTAGTTGTTATCAATGAGTAGAGAAGGAAATGTGTTGGGCTGACTGTGAATTCTTTCTAGATTGACTTCAACGACTGGACCGATGCGATGTTCAACGAGATGATGAAATGGTAGATGAAAGAAATTCCTTGGTTTTCTATAGCTTCTGGTATTTTCCCTCGCTCAGTCTCATCAATGTCCACCCTGGCTGCACATATTTTTGGTTTAATTTTGTATCTATTTGTATCCCACTCCCTTTAAGTGCATTGCTTTCACCCAACTTTTAAAAAGTGTTTTATTATAGTAAAATTGATGAGTTTGAAGACCATCTGTGACCAGCTCTCCATTCATTGCCAGGTTATTAAGACAAATGAAGTATCAAACTGTTACGACTCCGACAGGAAACAGATCGATGCCAGCGTTCCCTTGAGGGAGATGGTAACGGTAGAATAGTAAACCAAATTGATTCACGACTATTTATTTAGACTAGAGATAAAGTTCAATCAAGTCCGTTTCACAGCGATTACTCCCGCAAAGAAACGTAATCGGTATCTCCGACAAGGGTTTTGTATTTTTAGAAAAAAGGAAACCGATTTCAGTTCGATTTTGATTAACTAACGATACCTGTTGTGAAAAGAAATTGTCGTCTACTTCAGTACTTTTAATTCTTCTAAATATTCATGAGTGTTCGGGATTTCTTATTTGGCTTTTATTACATGGGAGCGTTGTCAGAAATGAAGTGTACTCAAAACATTGATGAGAAATTACCAAGTGAAAAAAATAAACCAGTTCTAATATCAGCAGATGGTAAAGACTAATTACCTTGCTAATCAGGTAAGACCTATTTGTTTGCGTTTAAAATCTTGAAGTTCTGATGGTGGCGTAGCTATTAAGGTTATAATTTTGACGTTTTGATGGTGGCATTGATACTATTTTTAACGCTTTTCCTTTGGGGATTGTGTTTATACATTAGAAATGTCTGTGCACTGTTCAAGCTTGCACATGCAACTCCTCCTGAAACATACCAGATAGAGGGTTCGGGTCTTTTGCAAATATGCTAAGGAGGCCCCAAGGATGTGCAACGGCCAAAAAATACCGAAAAGGTTTACTGGATTTCCTGGGAAAAAAAACGAAAAAATATCAGTATTTCGCCAAACATAACATCTATCGGGTTGAAACAAACTCCAAACAATAGCTAATAATATTTAAAACAATGTTGCAGTCAAATTTATGACAAAACAACGCACTGTTCGACTCCTGTAATTTTAGCAGGAATTTGTAGAATGCAATTGTTATGTTTAGTTTCAGAATTATTGATTTGAAATTACTTTTAATGTCATCTAGAATGATAGTTAATGGAGTTTTCCCGCTTTGTGAATGCTAATGTTAAGACTGATGTGTTGTGTGCATTATATTGACACACTCTTTGTGTGACGCAGCGTGAGGGGATATGTCGTCATATTGTGTTTAGTTTCTGAATTACTGTTTTTAATCTACTTTTAATGTAATCTAGAATGATTTCCCTTGAATAAAAAAATCGGAAATTCTTTGTTGGAAATTGCGTTTAAATACTCATTCGAGTTTTTATTACCCTTTTTTGTTTCTTTAAACCTAGTTATTCTGATGGATGTACGGAGATTAACTTGCGTTTATAACCAAAAAATTTAGATTAAAGACATACAATTTATTTAATAAAAACTGTTTGCTTAGTGCCGTTGGCATTACAATTTTAAAAAACATAACACTTTAATATCTTTAAATACACGCGATGGACATTGAATTCATTGATGATTTTCATTAATTTCTCGAACATTAAACAAGTTTAAGACATGGAACACAGAAACATTTATTTAAATGTACGCAGGGCAAGGAAATTAATGCTGACAAAACATTCATCAAGGAATACTCTAGAGTTCTTGTTCTACTAACAAAATAATTTCAAAATGCAATTCGTAGCTTTTATCTCAGATATCAAACCTATTTGCAAAACTATGTTATTTAATCTTTACTCGGAGAAGGTAAACTATACTGTAAAGAAGGTAAATTATACTGTATACAATGCAAACTGCACAGTAGACAAGGTAAACTGTACTCTGGACTAGTTAAGTTGTACTCTGCATGCACACAATAATTTGTATTGTGGACTGGGTAAAACCAAAAGATGCCACCCTCAGCCCCCCACCCCCACCCCTCCATGTTTACACCCACACGTGTTTTCACAACACCAGCTCTAATACTTTCGAGTTCATTTCACTGTTAGTGAAAGAGGAAAACTGAAAAAGAAAAGAAAGAGATTTTCGCTCACGCTTAACGACCGCTACAAAACAAGCCGTCGTAACACGAGATCCTTCAGGCTCCGTGACTTTTGGAGCAGTGTCTTTAACTAGCCGTACCCAACAATAGTCTAGTACTATTAGACAATATTAGACTGGGAAGACAATAACTTGTTGACAATGTTTTAAGGCAATCACTTCGCACATTTAAGAAAAATACGTTTTAAAAGATTTTTTCGTTGGTTTTATTTCTTACTTTCGAATTTAATTAAGAAAGCACAAACATTTTACTCTTGAACAAAAAGGTTAAAATATTTTGCAATATTTGAAACTTCGTTTTTTTTGAAAATCTTGTTTATGGAACACTGCAGGGCTTCGCACAATTAATGAAATACTAAAAACTCTCATAAGTTTACAAACCGTTTCTCGTGAGCTTTGCCGTCTACATTTATTGTAAACATTTTGAGTCTTTAATGTTATAATTGTGACGAAATTAGAGTAGAAACAATGGAATTGTGTGGGTGCGAGAAATAAATAAATACCAAAAAATGTAAGTTTTACCAAATTGCAAAAGTGTATAAAAAGATGTGCCTGCAGAACGTTGCACCAGTTATACGTACATGTATAGCTATTCTATCTCAACCTAATGGTGCGTTTATCGACCTACACATTTAAGCAAAGAAGGCAGGAACATTCCAATTTTTAAAAAACGAATAAAATCATCGTAAAGAAGCCATGTCACGTCATAAAAATGTTATACGCAAAATAGATGTGAGTGTGTGGATGAATTCTATCACTATTTAATGAGAGAGTCTGAAGTATAGACTACTACGCAACCCGGATATTAAATCCTACGCTTCGCGTGACACGGAAGTACTTCTTGTCGGACTGAAACGAGTTGAAACAGAACGAAACAAAACAGGCTTCCCTTGCTGTTTGATTCGAACATTTTAAATGTCATGGTCAGCTTGTATTCCTCACTGGGAAAGACTTTGATAATATGTGATGGCACTCTTCTACGTCCATCTTCAGTTAAATTTCTTTCCCCGGTCACCTGTGATATATACAAATATAGTTAGATATATTCCTTCGTCTCTCTAGTCGCTGTTTCTCTCTCTCTCGCTTTCTCTCTCCTACTGTCTCTCTCACTATCTCTCTCTCTCTCTCTCTCTCTATCAATCTCTATCTCTCTCTCATTCTCTGAAGTTCCTTTGAATGCATTTCTTCACAATGACATCCCCCCCCCTTTCACAAAGCTTCGCTTCTGCTAATGAATACATTATCATATATTATCCACTCTGCGCCAGAGAGAGAAATGGATAAATTACGACCGTTTGGTTGATTACACACATTTTATTAGAGGACAAGTTCCTCGGAGCAGGTCTTTTTGCTCATTTAATTCTACAGGACAAGTTCCGCGGAGCAGGTCTTTTTGCTCATTTAATTCTACAGGACAAGTTCCGCGGAGCAAGTCTTTTTGATCATTTAATTCTACAGGACAAGTTCCGCGGAGCAAGTCTTTTTGATCATTTAATTCTACAGGACAAGTTCCGCGGAGCAAGTCTTTTTGATCATTTAATTCTACAGGACAAGTTCCGCGGAGCAAGTCTTTTTGATCATTTAATTCTACAGGACAAGTTCCGCGGAGCAAGTCTTTTTGATCATTTAATTCTACAGGACAAGTTCCGCGGAGTAAGTCTTTTTGATCATTTAATTCTACAGGACAACACGACTTGGTGTGATCTTGAAAAGGACAAAGTCAATAAGGAGAAAAGGAAAATAGAAAAGCAGATGTAAATAGTAGGTTTCTCAAGAAAGTAAGTGTTGAACATTGCGCCCACGCTAGAGCTATGTTGTTTGACTACATGCCCAAGGTAATATTGTCATATTTATTAGACTCTAATTATGTTTGGTTAATAGATTTTGTCATATGTTTGATGTAATAGTCCTATTATTCATTAATGTTTGTCGGTATACATATCTTATCGCATACATGTCAGGTGCTCATACAATAGGTTACCAAAAATTTTAGTAAATAAAGTTGATCCGGTCTACTAAGCTGTCTCAGGTTTACCTAAAATCAACAAATTTCTTTTGGGATAACCATGTAATTTCTGTAGACGATTAAACAGATATTTCATTAAAATCTTAATGAATTTTTTTAATGAAACATACTGGAAAACCCTTTAAATAGACTCCCGCAGTGCAAATAAAAAGTTTTATTAGTTGCACAACATCGTTCAAAATCCATTTAATGAACAAATATTTTAACTTTATTTTATAGCTATTTCGGAATACAGTTGTATCATCTGTAGTAATATTATTTATGAAATAAATGGGACATTCTATCTATTGGAAGCATGGTGGGACATTCTATCTATATGAAACATGGTGGGACATTAAATCTATAGGAAATATGGAGGGAGATTCTATCTATAAGAAACAATATGGGACATTCTATTTATAGGCAACATGGCGGGACATTATATCTATAGGAAACATGATGGGACATTTTATGTATAGGAAACATGGTGGGACATTCTATCTATAGGAAACATTGTGGGACATTCTATCTATAGGAAACATGCTGGGACATTCTATCCATGCTGACATGGTGGGACATTCTATTTTTTGGAATGCATTTGCCTTAATGTCTGCACTTTTACTTGTCTATTAAAAATGCTTTACTTTTATTTATTTTTATTCAAACAATTAGTTATATTTTTTCTTCGGGAGAATTTGCGGCACATTCGATCAATTGGAGTCACATCAAAGAGAGAAGCGTTTCTAGTGGCCTAAATGCTGGCATTGAGAAAGAGAAACTAAGAGTTGAATTGATATCAAACTAGTAAAACATGATGCACGAACATTTTTCTAATGTGATAATACGTTTTTCTTTAACGAGAAGTTATTTATCAGTCTCATCGGGGCTAGACATGTCCGCTTCTTGTCTTGAGGCCGGCTTCGCCGCTCCCACAATGGGCCACAATTAGAACTTTGATGTATGTCAGTAGGGCGCCAGACAAGATACACCCCTACGTGGCCCACCCTTTACCCAGTCCTCACACACAATAATAAATTACCCTGTAGGATAACTGCAATTTACATTTAGACCGTCCGGCCGGAGATGTCGAACGCGAGCCTCAAACCTTAAACAAGGGGGGCCACAAAAAAGGACATCACGGTCGGTACGGCTGAGGAAATGGAAAGGCCGTAAGGCAAATGTCCCGCAGCCTCCGACGGACATTCATCGTTAGTCGCTATTATGCCTGAAACCAGTTTCTAGTGTGGCTCTGAGCCCTACCCTTACCCCTTTCTACCACCCCCCTCACACACACACACAACCACTCCGTCTAATTTAGGAAACTAATACTCTCTTGCCTCTGAGAAGTTATAGATAGATCGAAAATTCCAGGAATATTTTCTCCCCTTATCCCCATACACAAGTTGTTTTTTTTAAATCCTTTTCTTCCCCAGTCCAATTCATTTGATGATCATTTCTCATCTATCTCCGTCATACATGAAGCACGAAGCTGAAAGAGTTACAACTCAAGTGTGATTCGCTACATTTATTTTATACAACTAGTTGATGAGTTGCCTCATCATTCAGAGCCAGCAATCATCACTGGAGTTTTCTTTCATTGGGGTTCGCTAAGAGAATTCAGTGTCGTCTTGAAACTGTAACTAGTATGCACATTGTGTGGATTCATCAAAAGATGTTCAGAGGTCGGGGCCTTTTCAAACAAACATTTTTAGACATAATATATAAAAACAAAAAAATAAGTTTGGTTAATTTCTAAGCAGCTTTTTAAATTAGTTAGTTTGCAATAATATTTTTAATGGTAGGGAAGAAAAGAGGTTGCGAGTTTGGGGGGGGGGTGGGGGTGGGGGTGGCGAATGAGGATATTAATGCTAATTAAAACTACAAAAGTAGTAACCAAAATATTTATATCTGACAAGTTCGTGTTCTTTGACCACTTAACTTTTTTATATACTCATTTCAACAAACTTTAAGGAAACTGTTACAAAATCTAAAGGAAGCAGTCGAAAGAATGGAGGCCCCAGATTATGTAGCCAAACTGCCACACTGCAGGGTGTACGCAGCACTTTCATAGAACTTGTTACAATTTTAATGACTCTGAAAAGTGTTTTAGACCAAATTAAGGGCTGCTTGAAATGTATGATACCCAACCAGTAACGATAGAATAATGTCATAGTAAATATCAACAAATATAACTTTAGCTATTTGTAATCATCATTTACACTTATGTTTCTTTCACTAACAGCCGTCATCCTGACGCAATCTTTAGCTAGAACTGTAATCTTGAGCACTCTACCTATTGATGATTCTTTCATTCTTGAATATATAACTTTGACAATAACCGCTACGTAGCTTTAGGCAATCTGAACGCCGTTTTACTCTTGTTATTGTATGACATTGAATTCAATCAGTAGGTCAATGAGCAATTATTAACCAATACCGAATTTATGATTTAATTATTTGCTGTTCTTATTTTCCTATTTTGCTTATCTAAAAATTCACTCATGATTGTGTCCCTTTTCTGTCTAACTTGTTTCCTCGTCCTCTTTCTTTCTCTCTCTCTCTCTCTCTCTCTCTCTCTCTCTCTCTCTCTCTCTCTCTCTCTCTCTCTCTCTCTCTCACACTCTCTCTCTCTCTCTCTCTCTCCTGCGTTCGCTTTTCTCCCTTTCCTACAAGCCCCTCAACAGTACAGCAAAATGTTATCTGGTTCGGATTCTGTCTACTCATCGCTCAGGATGTGGCATAGATTGAACAGCTACGTTCTTGTTAATCGATGTAACCTAGGGGTGTCCAAGTCCGTCCCGCGGGCAAAATACGGCCCACACTTAAATTTTTACTAGCACGCGGCCTAACCTTAAAAAATTCAAGGACTCGTAGTTATTTTCTGTAAATACAACATTATATTTACATAAAAAGCCGAACTTATACGATGTTTTGAAGACGAAATACGTAACATGATGGAAAAAATGGATGTTGTAATTTTCATAAAAATCTGATTAAGTTAAGTGCTGTAATAGGAACGATTATTGATGAAGTCAGATGATAAAAAATCTATGTCAAATATTATTTATTTTTGTCAACTCAGAAAATGAAATGAATGTGACGTCGGTATGTTAATGTGTGTTAATTTCATACACATATTTAGCTCAAAATTTTCGGCTCTCGTTATATTTCAACACGTTTATTTATTGTGAGGTACTAAGTCTGAAATAAAAATCTTCATTCCATATAATGAATTTAAAAGCCTGTACTCAGTCTCAAAGTATCTTTTTTTTTAAAAAATCTTAATCCGCCCACCTCATATTTTTACTTCATGGAATAAGCCCCTCTTTGCAAAAGGTGTTGACACAACAAAATTTTAACCAAAAATGTTTAGCTGATAAAAGATGGCAATGGCCAGTTCAAGGAAATTAAGTATGTGTTTTCGATAGGGAGATATTGAAAACAGCTCATTATTTCCAGTGACGAACTTGTGATTTGATTTGGGGTGGGGGCGGGGGGAGGGGGTTTAAATGCATTTCGTTTCGAAGATAAGGATGTCATTTATTTAATAGCGCGGTGGTCTAAGCGTTAGCGCGCTGGACTGCCCAACCGAGGCTAGAGAGAGTCACCGGTTCGAGCCTCGGTACTGGCAAGGCCCCCGGGCATTGTGCTAGCCACGCAATCCCTTGCTCGTTAGTGGTGGCTCAATGAAACTTGTGAGTGCTACTTAACTTTCCCCATAGGCCGTCATGGTCTGAAAGGGGTTATTATTATTATTATTATTATTATTTAATGTACTGCGATAATATCAAGAAATTATATATTGTATAGGTATTGTCATGAACATGGATGTTTCTATAATGATAGTAACGCTGTCACCATTTGCAGCAATACAAGCAAAAAGTTCGTACAAACTGAATTGCTCCACTTTGGTTTTTATTCATCCAGCACGATGCGTAGCATTATATCGTTATCAATGAACACTGAGTCTAATAGCGACAGAAGGATATAGAAAAGATTAATTATTGTAAGTCTCTTCAGTACAACCATTCGGTACAATAATTCTGTGAGAAGGTTCGGTGCAATAATTCCGTGAGAAGGTTCGGTACAATAATTATGCGACATGTTTTGGTACAAACATTATATACAACAATGGCATTCATCAAATGACGCAACGTCTTAATGTAAGAATTCTTTGGCCTCACGCTCCATGCTACATTTTACAAAGACAGCAAGGACTGTGATTGATGATATGTGTTGAGCATTTCATGATGAACAGCTTGACAAATTATTCGTCTGGGCTTTATGGACGTCCTTTAAAACTGTTATACAAATGTCTAGTTCAGTTGGTACAAAACTTCACGACACCAATTAAAATCGTGCACTTTAGCGACGTTACTGAAATGTATCCGACATCCAGGCGCTCCCGTTTCGACGTGTCCCAGATCTTGACCTAAGCAAACGTCATCTATCCTTTGAACATTGGCAACGAGGTGTCATGGACTACGCTAATGAATGAAGTGACCGCTTACAAGCAGGGCCTCACCAAAAATAACGCTTAGCCAGAGGCTCTAAACTTTAGTCCTGTAAAGGTTTTCACGTCGTGAGTGGGATGCTTGCGAGGAGCGGGGAGGGGGTGGTCTATAGCTGGGTCGTCGTGACACGAACAGCTCGGACTGCAAGGCGTAATGAGATTTTGAGTACAGCCGAGGACTCCGGACAAGTTTGAACACACTGACGGCTGGACGGAGAACCCATCAGCTTTATTAATGTCAGCGGTGGCGGATTACCGGAGACAGTAAAATAAAACGGTGGACACGAGAGATTGTAAATTAATTGGGAGGGAGGATAGAGAAAAAGAAGAGAGAGAGAGAGTGAGAGAGAGAGAGAGCGAGAGAGAGAGAGAGAAAGAGAGAGAGAGAGAGAGAAGAAGAAATATATATATATATATTTATATATATATATATATATATATGAAAACTCATTTCAGTTGTTTTGTTTCATTTTTAAGTTCATAATTTTACAGTAAAATAAAAATATCTATTGTCTACTAACAGGTCAACGCCATTTCCCTCCTCACTTATGCTATTTTGCTTTAGAATTTCAAGACACATCTTCTACATCCACATGTCTTTGTGTACCCTAGGGGGCGCACTGATCGGGTGAAACGTCTAAAAGTTTTTGATTTTTCTTTGCATCCTTTGGAGACTACGACTTTTGACGCACAAAAATCTGAGATATAGACTTGTTATGACTCAGACCACAGCCATCTATGGCAATCTGAGATATAGACTTGCTATGACTCAGACAACAGCCATCTATGGCAATCAGAGATATAGACTTGCTATGACTCAGACAACAGCAAACTATGGCAATACATCAAACAATTAATTCCTAATTGATATTTAGTTTTTTATGATAATTAAATAACCTCTTAAATGATTTCTCATCTTTAACAAATGTCATAGTCTTTAAGTTAACATTTCCGACACAACGAAAATGTTGATTCCATATACATAGGACAGTGGGTTCTATTTCAAAGTACTATTCTAACTTTTCAGATGAAATTCAGTGGATTAGTTTAAAGCTCCGCCGCCCCCCCCCACATTCGTAGTGTTATCTCAGCCCCCCTCACTTGAGTCCCGACTCAATTTGTTACACCTCGCCAACCCCTCGTTCAGTAGGACCGTCGAGTGCGATCGTCTGACCAGGTTGTAAGACTTATCGAGTAAGTTACGAACTAAACGAGACCCGGGCCTGAGCGATCTGTCCACAACCTTCTACGTTGGTTACTTCCGGTCTGTTTGCTCTTCCCATCATGCCACCAGACCTCTGGTTACTTACTTCCGAACGAGTGCCGTCCAAATGTTTCTTGATCAATACGGAGTTTTGGGTATCTGCAGTGTTGAACACAAGTTTACTGCTTTTAGGATCTGATTCTCAATGGTCTAAAGCCAAACTAACTTAGAATATGTGACGCGACTTATTGCAGTGTTAAGTATTTTTTGGAAGCAAATGCTTTTTAATCGAAAAAAATCGCCCAATATTTTTTCAATGAAAAAAATTTATTTAAAATGTAAATTTTAGAGGGTGGTTTTTCAAGTCATATGATCATAAAAACCTTAATTTTCTTGAAAACATTCCATAAACATTTTTGATATTTGTAGCCATTTTATTTCTTGCTTAATGTACTTATAGTCTGACAAGAATTTTAAAAAATAATAATAATTTTTCCATTATTGTACAGCCCTCACGTGGGCTCAATAGCGTGACGTCAACACACGAGAGCATGTGACGATTTATCCAATGTGGATATTTTGTTTTTGTTTATTGATACAAAGTTTCAGACGTCTCCCAGCCGTCTCTGTGTCAATAAAACCTGTCAGAATAGAGCTAAAGACAAGGTCAAGACCTGATCGTGTCTGATGCGCAAAACTCTGAGAATTTCTCCTAATGAAATTTCTCATTTATTTCCTTAATGTGAAGAATTTTTGAAATGATGCTAACCGGAAGTGACAATGCTTTTTTTTTATTTTGAAAGGAAGGCTGTCATTTAATATTTACGGTGTTTTTTAAACATTGTTCTAGATAATTCGATGACAGCCTTGAAATAAAACGATCGAAACTGTCGAAGCCCACCTCCCCCTAGCGTGACATGCCTTGAACTCTGATCTCTGTCTTTGTCTCGGCTGTCTGCTCAATTTCTTATTGTGTATAGAGCTCCTTAAGGTATTTAAATATTCCGCATGCAATGCACGCGTACAAGAAAACATATTCTAATTTAATACGCCGCCAATTGTTATATGATTTATGTGTAAGAATTAACTTTCATTTCTTGTAAAGATACAAATAGTCTTTCAATGCTATTGTACTTTTATTAATTAAAAAATGAACATATTATTTTTATAATTGCTTCGTCATGTCGTGAAACTTGAATCTCCAGAGTTTTTAACAACTGGCTGTTGAATAGTAATATCTTGACTGCAAAGAGCAACTCCACTTACGTTCTATTCTGTTTCTGCCTACTCGCGAAAGACCATTCCAGACAAAAAATAGGACTCACATGCCCGAAGCCTGTGCAATAGCCCTCGACTTTGACCAACTTCACACACCAGGATAAAAAATTGCAATACAACCGAAATGTCATCGAACAATCTAACATCATGAGAATTATTTCTGTCAGTTGCCCGGTGCCTGTGGTGAGTCGGAAGACGATCAGTGGCTGAGTTAAATGTCTTCTGCACGAGCTCATCGCCGGATGGAGGAGTTATTGGTCTTGGTACACGGCCACTTGGCTTGGCTGTCCAACTGTGGGGAGGGGTCGGTGGTTGGCCGTGGGTTGTGATGGAATCTCGGCAGGTAGGTGGGCGGGGAACTGAGGGGAGGCCACTCTCAATTAATCTCTTTTGCATCACGGTATTGGCGTGAGGTGACGTAATCTCGGTTCATTGGAAATTTCATAACGTTGTGTCTCATCAGAAAGGGCCCAGGGTTTTAGTTAGTGCTTTTGCTAGAGCCCGGGTTGTCGGGTGTTTTTACTTGAACCCGGGTTGCTGTCTGTCGTTGTTTGTACAAAGGTTGCTGTCCGTCGTTGTTTGTACCCGGGTTTCTGGTTGTCATTGTTTGTACCCGGGTAGCTGGTTGTCGTTGTTTGTATTCTGTTTGCTGGCTGTCGTTGTTTGTACCCTGGTTGCTGGTTGTCGTTGTTTGTACCCTGGTTGCTGGCTGTCGTTGTTTGTACAAGGGTTGCTGGGTGTCATTGTTTGTACCCTGGTTGCTGGCTGTCGTTGTTTGTACAAGGGTTGCTGGCTGTCGTTGTTTGTACAAGGGTTGCTGGCTATCGTTGTTTGTACCCGGGTAGCTGGCTGTCGTTGTAAGTACCCGGGTAGCTGGCTGTCGTTGTTTGTACCCTGGTTGCTGGCTTTCGTTGTTTGTACCCGGGTAGCTGGCTGTCGTTGTTTGTACCCGAGTAGCTGGCTGTCGTTGTTTGTACCCGGGTAGCTGGCTGTCGTTGTTTGTATCCTGGTTGCTGGCTTTTTTGTTTGTACCCGGGTAGCTGGCTGTCGTTGTTTGTACCCTGGTTGCTGGATATCGTTGTTTGTACCCTGGTTGCTGGCTGTCGTTGTTTGTACAAGGGTTGCTGGCTTTCGTTGTTTGTACCCGGGTAGCTGGCTGTCGTTGTTTGTACCCGAGTAGCTGGCTGTCGTTGTTTGTACCCGGGTAGCTGGCTGTCGTTGTTTGTATCCTGGTTGCTGGCTTTTTTGTTTGTACCCGGGTAGCTGGCTGTCGTTGTTTGTACCCTGGTTGCTGGCTGTCGTTGTTTGTATCCTGGTTGCTGGCTTTTTTGTTTGTACCCGGGTAGCTGGCTGTCGTTGTTTGTACCCTGGTTGCTGGATATCGTTGTTTGTACCCTGGTTGCTGGCTGTCGTTGTTTGTACAAGGGTTGCTGGCTTTCGTTGTTTGTACCCGGGTAGCTGGCTGTCGTTGTTTGTACCCGAGTAGCTGGCTGTCGTTGTTTGTACCCGGGTAGCTGGCTGTCGTTGTTTGTATCCTGGTTGCTGGCTTTTTTGTTTGTACCCGGGTAGCTGGCTGTCGTTGTTTGTACCCTGGTTGCTGGATATCGTTGTTTGTACCCTGGTTGCTGGCTGTCGTTGTTTGTACAAGGGTTGCTGGCTGTCGTTGTTTGTACCCTGGTTGCTGGCTGTCGTTTTTTGTACCCTGGTTGCTGGCTGTCGTTGTTTGTACAAGGGTTGCTGGCTGTCGTTGTTTGTACCCTGGTTGCTGGCTGTCATTGTTTGTACCCTGGTTGCTGGATGTCGTTGTTTTTACCCTGGTTGCTGGCTTTCATTGTTTGTATCCTGGTTGCTGGATATAGCTGTTTGTACCCTGGTTGCTGGCTGTCGTTTGTACCCTGGTTGCTGGCTTTCGTTGTTTGTACCCTGGTTGCTGGCTTTCGTTGTTTGTACCCTGGTTGCTGGATATCGTTGTTTGTAACTGGTTTGTTGCGTGTCATATTTGTCTTTTAGATGCGTGCTTCTGTGTATATATATATATATATATATATATATATATATATATATATATATATATATATATATATATATATATGTATATATACTAGAGTACACCCGTCAAAAATGACGGAAGTTTTCAGCTTAAATCTATTTATTTTATAAAAAAATGCACTTTTTTTAGGGCGCCTACGGCGCCGACCTTTTTCAAAAGCCCAACTAACTTGTCCTTGTTTGATAAATACGAAATATTAAACTTTCTGAAATGTACACAAAGTATTTAATTTTTATAATAGGGGTTGCAGGGCGACTACGCGCCCCCTTTGTTTTTTTATTTAAAATTAACCATCATCAAATACTATTTTTACATTGATCCCTTTTCCAAAATTAAAATATTAGCGAAAACGATGACGCAATATTATATTTTTTACAGCGCATTTTTAATTTGCACACCTTTTGATGCATTGGTGCAGTAATTTGGTTTTCCCTGCTTTCTAAAATTAATAGCGTCAGGACAGACTGACTTGCGTGACAATTGCAAATTATATAGTTTTATATATATATATATATATATATATATAAACTAGTTTGTGCTGCGGCGCCGTGGCGCCTGCGGCGCCCCCCTTTTTTATGGGCGCCTACGGCGCCCACCCTTTTTCAAAAGCCCAACTAACTTGTCCTTGTATGATAAATACGTAATATTAAAATTTCTTAAATGTACACAAAGTATTTTATAATAGTTTTTTTTTAAATTTTATTTTTTATGTTAAAAGCCCAAGTAACTTATCATTGTATGATAAATACGAAATATTCCTAAAATGTTAACAAAGTATGTATATAATATAGGTTTTACTGCGGCGCCCTTTTTATTTAGGGCGCCTACGGCGCCCACTTTTTTCAAAAGCCCAACAAACTTGTCCTTGTATGATAGCTACGTAATATTAAACTACCTTAAATGTACACAAAGTAATTTTAAATTGAGGTTGTAGGGCGCCTATGGCGCCCACTTTTTTGGGGGGGTCAAAAGCCCAAGTAACTTATCCTTGTATGATAAACACGAAATATTCCTGAAAATTAAACAAAGCATTTATATAATAATTTTTACAGTGCTAATCACCACACGATTTTTAAACTAATTTTAGAAAGCAGCGCACCAAATTACTGCACCAAAAAATAACTATTTGAGTCAATCAGCACTGCTTACAACGCAAAATTTAAAAAAAGCAGAGTGATTTCCCTTAGCGTTAGGCGGCAGTGATAATTGAGCGTAAATATATAATATATATTAGAGCTGTTATCGATTAATTTAAATTTAATCGTTAAATTTTGAAAAATTCTCGATTAATCAATCGATAATTTCGATTAAAGCCAAAAATAGAAATTTATGACGTGATTAAACTGAAAATTTCAAGGGAAGTAAAATAAAACAGGTAATTGACTTTTTTGTATATTTTGTTGAGGTATTTCCCTTGTTTCCCTGCGCTAATGCTGTCAGCCATGTTTAGTTTAAGTCTGCCGGTCCACATAAATTAATAAAATACATTTTAATATTACGCGGGAGATGTTTGTACGTAAAAAAATATAAATTATTATTAATTATTAATAATTAATTATTTATTAATACAATTTTTTAAAAATATTATAAATATTTTCTTTAATTTTAATCGAATTTAACGATTAATCGAGAGACTAATCGATGATTTCCGCAGCCCTAATCATATATAATATAAAAGCCCAAGTAACTCATTGGATGTGGAACGCTGAGGAACGATGTACAACAGTCTATAGCAGTTTTAAAAAATCGTGTGGTGATTAGCGCTGTAAAAATATTTAATATGACGTCATTGGTTGATCTTATATTTAACACAAGGTGTGCATCAAAAGGTGTGCAAATTAATTACAAATTAAAGACGCGCTGTAAAAAATATATTATATGACGTCATTGCTTTAGCTTATATCTTAATTTTGGAAAAAGGGAACGATGTAAAAATAGGATTTGAGGATTTATAATTATAAAATACTTTGTGTACATTTCAGTAAGTTTAATATTTCGTATTTATCAAACAAAAAGGAAGTTTAATATTTCGTATTTATCAAAGAAGGATAAGTTTCTTGGGCTTTTGACAAAAAACAAAGTGGGCGCCGTAGGCGCCCTACAAATCCTGTTATTAAATACTTTGCGTACATTTCAGAAAGTTTAATATTTCGTATTTATCAAAAAATGATAACTTAGTTGGGCTTTTGAAAAAGGTTGGCGCCGTAGGCGCCCTAAAAAAGTGGGCGCCGCAGGCGCCACGGCGCCCCGGCACAATCTAGTCATATATATATTTACGCTCAATTATGTAGCGGAACGCTGAGGGACATCACTCTGCTTTTTAAAAAAAAATTGGATAATCATTTTGGTTTCCAGATTAACATTAAACACCCTCCACACTATTTATTAATTAAAAAATTGAACAATTTCATGCGGACGTTCGATAAGAGTTATTTTTGGTGCAGTAATTTGGTGCGCTGCTTTCTATAATTTCTCATCGTAAAAAGATATTATATGACGTCATTGATTTAGCTCATGTTTTTAAATTTTGAAAAGGGAACGATGTAAAAAGAGGATTTAAAGATTGTTAATTATAAAATACTTTGAGTACTTTTCAGGAAATTTAATATATCGTATTTAGTTAGCTGGCACCCCAGCACAAAACCCTCAATTATCACTGACTCACTCATTCAGTAACGCTCAAAGCACACTATGATTAAATAAACTAGCGCTGGCAGCACTGTTTACAACACAAATGCTGACGTCAAAGGTTCGTGCGTTGTTTTGTTAATGTTAATCTGGAAACCAAAATGATTAAGATTTTTTTTAAAAGCATAGTGATGTCACAGTCCTTAACGTTTACTGTTATTTTTAGGTTATCTTTCACAATCTCAAACATACACATCATTGAAATTCTGCACATATATTAATTGATTTCAAATATCCTCTTAAATATCTTCGTAAGTACCAGAACAATAATTAACTTTTATATATATTTAACTATTTTCGTATTCATTGTTTTGGACTGTTGAAACACTATGGAAGTGGGCGAAGATCCAATGGAAAGGAAGCACAGGTTAGCAGGAGAACGTCAAGCAAGATGGCGGGCTAAACAATCTCAGGAAACCCTCGCTAAAATTAATGCTGAAAAATCGAATTGCACTTCAAACCGATGAGGAGGCAGCTACATGTCGAAAAGCTCATTCCGACTGTGCTGAATAAGTACCATGGTAGTGAATGAACATTATGTGTTAAAATGAAACATTTAAATATGTGTTAAGCTGAAAAAAAATTGGCAAACGGGACACAATCGTAGTTACCATTTAATTATTTTCAATATTGATTCAAAGTTTCTGACAATTATTTCGATTTTTTTCAATTATTTAAAAAAATAGTGATTTTAATCACTCATATTGTGAGTAGAATTCTGATTAGAAGTAAAATAAAGTGACATTCGAAAGAAAAACGTTGAAATTTATTGATATTTTATTTTAGATAAACATCAATTACTTATCAAATTCAATGACATTTTCATTTGTTATATAACCAAAGACATAAAAGTTTCAAAGTAAATATGTTGATATAGTTGGAAACAGTCAGTTTTTTGACTGCCTCTCAGTGTGAAATAACTAAATTACGCGGGAGCTTTCGTAAAATTTTCCAATACCCAGTCCTTAACTTTTACTGTTATTTTAAAGGTTATCTTTCACACAATCTGAAACATACACATCATTGAAATTCTGCATATATATTAATTGATTTCAAATATCCTCTACAATATCTTCGTAAGTACCAGAACAATAATTACCTTTTATATATATTTAACTATTTTCGTATTCATTATTTTGGACAGTAGAAACACTATGGATGTGGGCGAAGATCCAATGGAAAGGAAGCGCAGGCTGGCAAGAGAACGAAAAGCAAGATGGCGGGCTAAACAATCTCAGGAAACCCTCGCTAAAATTAATGCTGAAAAACGACGAAAATTAGAGCTGGAAACTGAAGAGCACGCAGCTGCACGTCAAGAAGCAAATGCAGCTTCACAACATAATCGAATTGCGCTTGAAACTCCATCACAAAAGCAAGCACGTCTAACAGCAAACTCATCATCATATCAGGCAGCTCAAAAACGCATTAGTCAAGCAATTCAAGATGTTGCAAGTAACTTTGATGAAGCAAATGTTGATCAACATCACTGCGGACCTTTTGATGCAATGTGTCAATTTTGTGCCTCTCGAAATTTTGCTGCGGAACGTCCGGCAGACAAGAAATTCACAAGCTGTTGCAGGAAGGGTCGCGTCAAATTGCCAAAGCCTACTAATGTTGGCGGAACTGTACTGCCATATCCTACGTTTCTACAACAGCTTCTCTCTGATCCAACTCATCCAAAATATAGACATTTTCGCGATAAGATCCGCTCATACAACAATGCCATCTCTTTCGCATCAATGGGTGCAAAAATCATCGATTTTCCAGGACGCGGTCCTTACGTCTTCAAAATTCACGGCCAGACATATCACCAAACATCCCATACTCTGCCAGTCAACGATAAAGCACCACAATATGCTCAATTGTATGTGCTTGATACTACAACTCAAGCAACTGACGTTCGTCAGCAGCATCAAGCAAACGAGGATTGCCGACAGGAAATTATGTATCAGCTAGATCGCTTTTTCCGCGACAACAATCGGCTCGCACAATGTTACCAGCTAATGCACGAGATCGAGTCGCGAGAAGCACAGAATGCCGCTCAATTAGGACTTAACCATTCCTACTGTTTCGATGGCCTTTTATCGCGATCGACAGTCTGATCAGAGGCGATACAATGCACTGACATCCAATGAGATCGCCATGGTCTTTGTGAATGAGGACGGAGAACCTCCCTTCGAGAGAGACATACACATCTATCCAAAAAATCCTCAAGATCCCAATCAAGCCTTCATTAAATTACACATTTTAAGCCCTAATATGGACCCCATGACTTACGCGATCATGTTTCCTTACGGCGAGGCAGGGTTGCAGCCATATTGGCAATGCGAGTCATACGAAGGTGCAACGCTCGCAGAAAAGCGTAGGAATGTCAGCATGTTGCAGTTCAAAGCTGCTCTCACAGCAATTCGCGATGACTTTAGTCCGATTATGAGCGCTGGAAAGCTCACGCAACAGTGGTTGGTAGATTCTTACCTTCAAGTAGAAGCCAACAATCTCAACTACATCAGGCAGAATCAGAAGCGAATACGAACAGAGCAATATCAAGGACTGGCTGATCATATGGCTAACTTAGCGGAGAATCAGAATGTTGCAGCGGGCGTGTCTATCATCCTTTCATCGTCATTCGAAGGCTCACCGCGTAACATGAGAGAGAGATGCTGCGACGCAATGTCAATTTTTGCAAAGTGGGGAGCACCTGACGTCTTCATCACATTTACGGCAAATCCAAGCTGGCCAGAAATCGTCGCCAACCTGCGACCTGGAGAACAAACATGCGATCGTCCCGAATTGGTAGCAAGAGTGTTCAAACTGAAGCTTGATTCGTTGATGGAGGACATTACAAAGCATGGAATCTTCGGACAATGTCTCGCTTTCGTGTACAGCATTGAGTTCCAGAAACGTGGCCTCCCACACGCTCACATCTTGGTAACATTGAGAGTGGAGGATAAATTCACCATGGCGCACAGAATTGATCAATACGTAAGCGCTGAAATTCCCCCAGTATCAAGTCCGCGACTTCGGGAAATAGTCACGCTATGTATGATGCACGGTCCGTGTGGCTCTGCCAACTTACAAGCACCATGTATGGTCAATGGAAGTTGCAGTAAAAATTTCCCAAAAAATTCAATGCAAACACAATTCCAAACGCAAGTGGTTATCCGGTATATCGTCGTCGAAACAATGAGCGCGCAACAGTCAGAGGCGTGCAAATGGACAGTCGCAATGTCGTTCCCTACAACCCCTATTTGACTCTCAAATATAACGCACACATTAACGTCGAGGTCTGCACATCACTTCATGCCATCAAGTACATCTACATTACATTTTCAAAGGCTTTGATTGCGCCAACATATCCATCAGATCAGATGGAAATCCAGAATTGCGATACGATGAGCTTTCCAATTATATAAGTTGTCGGTACGTTAGCGCTCCGGAAGTGATGTGGAGATTGCGAGAGTCACCAATGCATGATCGCAGTCATGCCGTGATGCGTCTCAACGTTCACTTGCCAAATCAACAAACGGTCGTATTCGAAGCTGGGCACGAAGAGGAGGCGCTCTTAGCGGCACAAACTGGCAAAACTAAACTCGAGCGATGGTTTAGTCTCAACGAGAATGATGAGGAAGCAAGACAGTGGCTTTACACGGATATACCCTACCATTACACTTTCACAAAAGGTCATTGGCAACAACGCAAGAGGGGAGGGAACAATGTGGTATCGCGTATGTATACGGTGGGAATTAAGGACGAAGAGCGATTCTATTTACGAATGCTTCTTCTCCACGTGCGTGGAGCTACCAGCTTTGACTTTTTGCGAACGGTTGATGCTGTTGTTTATGAGACATTCAAGGCAGCAGCATCAGCACGAGGATTACTTGAGTCTGACGACGAATGGGCAAATTGTTTGAGAGATGGAGCCACATACCTTATGCCAAAGCAATTACGCTTATATCTGCGTATTTTGTATCCCTGCTGATGCTCCGAAATTGTGGGAAGATCATCTACCGGACATCATTCTTGACTACGCGCGACGTGACCCAGAGCCCATAGCTATCAACAAAGCGCTCCACAACATCAATGCCATCTTCAAGCAGCACGGCAAATCATGTAGCAAATTAAAGCTACCAGAGCCCACTGGAAATTTTACTGACGACACTCCGGCGTACGATGCCGTCGAAGAGGCGCGAGAGGGAGCAGAGCGAATTGCACTTCTCAACGCCCAACAGCTCAGTGCATTTAATCAAATAATTGCAGCAGTGGACGATGTGAATGCCACACAGCGATGTTTTTACATTGATGGACCGGGAGGCTCCGGTAAAACATTTCTTTACACGACGCTCATGTCATTCATTCGCGGTCGAAATCAATCTGTCTTGCCATTCGCGACAACCGGAATTGCTGCAACGCTTTTGAAGGGTGGAAGGACAGTCCACAGTGGATTCAAGTTGCCAGTTCCTTTGCTCGATACTTCAGTCTCATTAATGCGCTTAACATCCACAGAAGCTCAAATATTGCAGGAAGCATCTCTCATTCTCATGGACGAGATCACAATGTTGCCAAAACATGGCTTGCGTTGCATCGATAAGCTTCTTCGCGAGATTATGGATGTTAACTTGCCATTTGGAGGAAAGGTTCTGGTGATTGGAGGAGATTTTCGTCAAACCTTACCTGTTGTTCCGCGTGGTACTCGCACAGACATCATCGAGTGTTGCATCAAAACAAGTAGATTATGGAGACATTTCAAGCAATTGACATTGGTAACAAATATGAGAAGCGAGGGACAAAACGCTCATAATCAGTGGCTGTTACAAGTGGGATCCGGAAATTTAGAGCCAGTGTCGGGACTTTTTGATGCAGATGCAATTCAAATACCGCAGCAAATGGTTTCAACACACGATCTCATTGAGACAATATTCGCAAATGTTCAACAGATGCCACTCGAAGAGCTTTCAAAGCGCGTGATTGTTGCACCGACAAATGCTCAGACACTCGCAATGAATCGTAAAATCATTGAGATGTTGGCTGGAGATCCTATGATTTATTACTCAGCAGATTCACTCAGCAGCGAAGACCCCAGCGACAATCTCAATTTTCCAACAGAATTCTTGAATGAGTTGACCCCATCGGGTATGCCACCACATGTTCTTTTATTAAAAAAGGGCACCATCATCATGCTTCTACGTAACTTGAACCCGAAGAAGGGTATGTGTAATGGAACAAGACTCATTGTGGAAGAGCTGGCACGAAACTTTATAAAAGCAAGGATTATATCAGAATGCAATCGTGGTGACTTGGTATTAATTCCTCGCATCGATCTTGCACCGACGGATACTGTGTTACCTTTCACCTTCAAACGACGTCAATTTCCGATTACACCTGCATATACCATCACTATCAATAAGAGTCAGGGTCAGACATTCGATCACGTAGGTGTAAATCTTCAGACAGCTGTTTTCTCGCACGGAATGCTATATGTCGCTCTGTCAAGATCTCGCGATGCTCGAAATATCAAAGTACACGTTGAATCCAACTCATATCAAGGTCAACTACTTAATGATCTGAGAGTTTTTACGAGAAATGTCGTCTTCAAAGAGATTCTTTAAACCAAAAATATTGTCACATAACATTAACAATGACGTCATTGTTTTAGCTCATATTTTAATTTTGGAAAAAGGAACGATGTAAAAAGAGGATTTGAGGATTTTAATATATATATGACAAGATCCTGCCCGTCGTCACCATCGCCCAGGGATGTGTCCTGCCAAACATCCAGGCCCAAAAAGTCAATGAAGGCCACCGGTGGCAAGCGCTAAACATCATCAACAACAACAGAACCACCCGGCCCATTTTGTTTTTTCGCCATACTGTCCTTTTCAGGACAACCCCCAATTACTCCCCAATTAGCTTGGTCTTGGTGCCGCCCACGAACAAACGAGTTTTCCTTCCAATGTTTACTTTCTGTCGACTAATTAGTATTAGTCCCACCCTAACTAGATCTCTCTGCATTTCCTGTACATAGTATCAATTCAACAATACGAGCTATGTGTTTAATATTACGTATTTATCATACAAGGACAAGATAGTTGGGCTTTTGAAAAAGGTGGGCGCCCTAGACGCTTTAAAAGAAAAGGGGGCGCCGCAGGCGCCACGGCGCCGCAGCACAAACTAGTATATATATATATATATATATATATATATATATATATATATATATATATATTTATTTAAAGTAAACAATTACTTATACATCCTTTTTACATCTGGCACCCTGATTTAAATGGTAAACTAGATTTTTCACCCACCACATCCCTTTCCAGCGATGTGTTCTGAGCAATATCTAAAGATCAGTTCTGATGTTATTTCTCTTGACCGTATAAAGCGTCAAAACCAAAATTACAAAACTCAGTTCCAAGGTGACGTCAGACTTTCTCGCAATGCGTTGCTGAGGGATTGGGGTTAAAAAAAATCGATTGACATCGAATATATCGTATTATTTGTTAGAAATTGAAATAGTTTACGTTCGGGAAAACCTGGCTGTCGACACAATAAACATTTTATAAACCAATTCTTAAAGCACAGTTTACAATCTTCGAAAGATATGAGCAGAAAAACAACACTGTAACAATGTATAAGTTATACCAATAAAGCACGTTACAAGTCGTCTAGTTGTACGTATATGTGAGAAGGGAAAAATAATACAATTATTTAGGACACGTTTGGGATTGCCCGTTTCTAGGGAGGGGGAGGGGGGCTTCTTTATGGTGGGGGTTGAGAAGAGATAGGTTAAGTAGATTCCAATAGAAAAACGACGTCTGGTCAACCACCGGGAATTGCTGGACCTTGAGAGAAACAATTTCCTTAAAACGAACAGCTGGTGTATTAGGTAAGTGAAAGGCCCAAAATGTAATTGTTTTTGTAATCCAATGGGATGGTTGAATGCCACTCAATTGGAGAAACTCAGCTGGTACATAAATAAATTGAGACAGGGTGAGATAAAGGTTAACTGATAGGAAGGAAGAAAGGAATAATTATTAGTGAATTAAATTCAGAGAGGCTAACAGTCAGAAGATAGACAGTCAGGCATAAACGCCGTATAATATCTAAAGTGAAGAGAGTAAGAGAGAGCGAGAGAGAGAGAGAGAGAATAAATGACAAAATGTGGGAAGAAGAGCATTAGATGGAATTTTAGTGTTAGCTTGATATAGATAAGTAGCCATTGGACGTGAGGAGAAAATTAGAATTACAGACACATACATGGAGAGAGAATAAGGTGAGAATAAATAAACAGAGAGTGAGAGAGAGAGACAGAGATATAGAGAAACATGAGGGGAAGATAGAAAGATAGGGTCATACACATATAAGGACAAAGGAGAACTGAAAGAGAGAAAATCATAACATTAGAGAGAGCAACAAGACCAGCTTGTGAAGTGTTAGAGAACAGGGAAGTCATATTGAGAAAGTTATATAGAGACAGGCTCACATCCTTGGTAGAAAAAACAAGTAATGAAATCTTTTGAATATGTTTAATCCAGAATTTGGCTTGACTATGAATGGGTTTCGTAATATTATAACGTGGGTGCGTGTGTGTGTGTGATAAAGAGGCTTTTAAAAAAAATTGATTATTTCTTTGAATGAGTGTTGAAATAGCAAATAAAAACTGCTAATGTAATCTACTTTTTCATACTCTAAAGTTACTGTTACGTTTATAATATAATCAACATACATAATTTGCAATGTATGTCACGTCTGTCTGTCCGTGACGCTACTAATGTTAGAAAGAAACGCACCAAATTACTGCACCAAAAATAACTCTTTTCGAACGGTCCATATAAAATTGTGCAATATGAAAATAAATGAATAAAATAAAAATAATTAATAAAAGTTCTGTATTACATTACTTTTTATTCTCATGTGTACTTTTTTTCAGAATAAATAGATTTCAGTTGAAATGTATTTATTTTGAAAACTTCCGTCATTTTTGACGGTTAATACACTAGTAATAATAATAATAATTTGATAATTTATATAGCGCTGTATCCCTGTAAGGAACTGGGCTCATAGCGCTTTACATGAAGATAATAACATACATATAAGAATTAAATAAACATTCATATCATAACAACACATAAAAATGACAGTACGTTACGCATAAGCTACGTTAATCATTAAAAGAAATGTTCTTCTACTGGTCTAGAAAAGATGTGTTTAAAAATACCATTCTGTGTTATTCTAAGTTATTCTGTGAAACTAGCAATTCATTGACATTGTATCCCTAATATTAGGGATCGAAGTCAAGTGGCGTGCACTTGAAAAATATAAAATCTCCTTTTATTCCGTCAATATTTTATTGGCGCTATGAATATCTTAGCAATTTGACATTCAGTTAAATTTAAAATTAAAGCAAATTAAATTACTTTATAGTTTCAATATTTTGAAGTAATTATTATTTATTATAAAGGATTATGTATTGGAACCCAATGTTTATGTTTAAATTTAAAAGTTAGAGACAAATAAAGCATTCCTAAAACATGAATTTTGTATACCATGGTTCACAGGATTGTAAATTACATTTCAAAATGTGTTTTTGTTGTTTTTTTTAAATATCAAAACAAATTGTATTTATCTAAGCAATTAGTTTTTTTCATTTATAACGTCATATTAGTTATGTCAGTACCAGTGCTTTTTGGTGCAAAAAAAATACAAAATACACAAACAAATTGTGCAATGAAAACAATAAATTTGAGCTTTATTTTTTATTTTTATTTTTATTTTTATTGCAGTCCCATTCTATATGATGTTTTTGGTGCAACACTGGCGAAAAATTTGAAGTTATGCATAACACTCTTGTCACGCATCAAATATCATAGTATACATGTTAGTTACACTAAATAATCCTAAAATTAGAAGAAAATATGAATTTATGTGAACAAAGTGCAAATGTTCATAGGCAAATTTTGTTATCACATTAAGTGAACAACGTTTAAGAGCTATATTCATCAATGTATAGCCTGAACTAGGATCACACGTTCTTATTAGACTCAGTGTAAACAAGGAGTCAATGAATGTTTGCAATTAATTTTTTAACATTATATCCCTAAATGTGGGGAAAGATGTCAAATGGCCTGCCACTTGAATTAAATAAAACAATGAGATGTATAATCGATGCACACTCTTATAAATTAGAAATACATATATTTTAAAATAAATAAAAACATTTTATAGTTTACATATCTTAAACCATTACAGTTTAAAAAATTAATTGTTACTTAAATTAATTAATATTTTATAATTTTATATTTCTATAACTTATTAATCCTTTACATTAATTCGTGGCGTCTGTTTGATTGTTTGTTTGTTTGATTGTTTGGCGAAAAAACTTTGGATCAATTTTTAAACCACTTCCCCTTTTATAGTCTTTTTTTCGTTTGTGTATATTGTCTTCAAGGTTTGTGTATATTGTCTTCAAGGTTTGTGTATATTGTCTTCAAGGTTTGTGTATATTGTCTTCAAGGTTTGTGTATATTGTCTTCAAGGTTTGTGTATATTGTCTTCAAGGTTTGTGTATATTGTCTTCATGGTTTGTGTATATTGTCTTCAAGGTTTGTGTATATTGTCTTCAAGGTTTGTGTATATTGTCTTTAAGGTTTGTGTATATTGTCTTCAAGGTTTGTGTATATTGTCTTCAAGGTTTGTGTATATTGTCTTCAAGGTTTGTTTATATTGTCTTCAAGGTTTGTGTATATTGTCTTCAAGGTTTGTGTATATTGTCTTCAAGGTTTGTGTATATTTTGTCTTCAAGGTTTGTGTATATTGTCTTCAAGGTTTGTGTATATTGTCTTCAAGGTTTGTGTATATTGTCTTCAAGGTTTGTGTATATTGTCTTCAAGGTTTGTGTATATTGTCTTCAAGGTTTGTGTATATTGTCTTCAAGGTTTGTGTATATTGTCTTCAAGGTTTGTGTATATTGTCTTAAAGGTTTGTGTATATTGTCTTAAAGGTTTGTGTATATTGTCTTCAAGGTTTGTGTATATTGTCTTCAAGGTTTGTGTATATTGTCTTCAAGGTTTGTGTATATTGTCTTCAAATTTTGTGTATATTGTCTTCAAGGTTTGTGTATATTGTCTTCAAGGTTTGTGTATATTGTCTTCAAGGTTTGTGTATATTGTCTTCAAGGTTTGTGTATATTGTCTTCAAGGTTTGTGTATATTGTCTTCAAGGTTTGTGTATATTGTCTTCAAGGTTTGTGTATATTTTATCTTCAAGGTTTGTGTATATTATCTTCAAGGTTTGTGTATATTGTCTTCAAGGTTTGTGTATATTGTCTTCAAGGTGTGTGTATATTGTCTTCAAGGTTTGTGTATATTGTCTTCAAGGTTTGTGTATATTTTATCTTCAAGGTTTGTGTATATTATCTTCAAGGTTTGTGTATATTGTCTTCAAGGTTTGTGTATATTGTCTTCAAGGTGTGTGTATATTGTCTTCAAGGTTTTCTTAAAATCAAGAATGTTTTTAAAAAGTGAAGCAGGTATAATGTATATTAAACATTTTTTATATTCTCGGGTGTAATGTATTGTGGGAAAAAAATGATATAAACTCAGGTATAATGTACATGAGAGACGCTGTGATATAAACTCAGGTATAATGAACGTGAGAGACGTTGTATACCTGGCACAGCATTTTGATCGTATGAATAAAGGGTAAAAAAAAACATTTCTAATCTCTAAAAGCAAGACAAATAAATTTAATTTAAATTACGTTTTTGTATCACTTTACACGCGCATTAAATTTATATTTATCGGCAGTTCCGCACGACACCGCACCAATACTGATGTATTTCTTAAGAAACGTTATTTGGTAATAATAAGTAAAACTATTTGTTTTGTATGATACATTTTGTTTTATAAATGTAATATAATTTTATGTGAGACAAAATAAAAGTTAATTGTGTTACTTAAAGTTTTCAAATTATATAGCTCAAAATTGTATTAAAAACCAAAGAGTTCAAAGGACTATTTTAAATTATAATCGTATTTTTAAAATAAAATAATGAAAACTATGCAATTAAAACATTTAATTTATTTTATACTTTTGTCTCATTGTTTCAAGAAAAACTAATCTTAAGTCATATTGAAAGTGCCTGCCACTTAATTTCGATCTCTAAAATTAGAGATACAATGTCAATGTTTTTTCTAGATTTCCCCCACTCCTATAGCAGTCGTATTCATAAACTCAAACCACACCACGTTAATGTCCAAAGTCAATTATACTTTTGAATTTATATGTTTTTTAACTTAAGTAACTTGAAAGTAAAAACCAAAATCACATGTTTTGCATCGCAAAATATTTAAAACTAATTTTATGATTATCAAATAAGTTTGAATTCGACTATAAAACAGCACTTGATCAAAGTAGAAAAAAACTTAAAATGTCACAAGATCACTTCCACAAAAATACAGACTTAACTAACATGGTTTTAGAATTATGGTACAACTGATAGAGTGCAAACTGTATACATTATATAACAGACTTAACTAATATGTTTTAGAATTATGGTACTAAAGATAGAGTGCCCACTGTAGACATTATATTACAGACTTAACTATTATGTTTTTAGAATTATGGTACTAATGATAGAGTGCCCACTGTAGACATTATATTACAGACTTTCTATATAAATTTGAAGTTTATAAATAATTATCTCATTGCTAATCTAAAGAACATTTAACAACAGAAAAATGAGTTGAAAAAAAGCAATAATAGGAAATCAATTATAATTTCATAATGAACATTACAACAACAAAAAATGTCCCCGAAACATGTGCAATGGTTTAGCCAAGCTAAATATATTAAAACAGTTTTTTTTTACTGTGTGTCTTTATTCCTTCCGGATTTTATCTATTTATTGTATTCATTCCATAAATCGTATGATAGTCTTCTCAATACTTTCAAAGTTCATCTGACTGCTGTCCTAATATCTCTCGTTTCCTTTGCATTCATCTCACACAATTATTGAATGAATCCTAGTCATGAAAAGTGTCATCGTTAAATAAAAATTTAATGAAACAAATACATTTTATATACAAAGAACAAGAAGTCCTATCTCACTCCAAACGTTACACGTTTTTTTAATGTTGAAATTCTGTTATATAATATCTTGTCTTCAGTCTACATGATATTGAATCTCAGCGTCGTATTTTAGATATGACTTTTTCTGCTTTAAATTTTCAAAAAAATTTAAAGCAGAAAAGTCATATCTAAAATACGACGCTGAGATTCAATATCTACATGATATTGAATCTCAGCGTCGTATTTTAGATATGACTTTTCTGCTTTAAATTTTTTGAAGAAAAAAAACGTCATGTAGGAAAATTGGGACAAAATGACGTACATACACAAGATATTACTTTTAACTTGTTTTTGTGTTGGCTCTTATATTGTCAATTTTATTAAAATATAAGTTGCCCTCTGTTCCTGTTATTGTATTCACCTAAAACTGATGAAAAAATGCGACATCTGTTATAATAACATTATTTACTCACTTCATCAAATGGAATTTGAGTTCAAGAATGTCCAAACATATTTAAAAACACAGGAATCTCCTAAATTTCAATATTCATTTATCTAATAAGTATGATAAAATAAAACACGAATAATGAGCACTAAATATTTTTGAAACAAAAATTAATATTTAAGTTTTATCAATTAAAGTATAATTACCGTGCCTGTTAGAACATAGTAATATGGTTGTCACGCACAAATGACCATGATAAATATTTAATCAAGGCTATATAATTATAAAATTAACAGAAACTATGTAGTTTTGTGAATTACAAAGGCAAGTCATAGATGCACTATATAATACACTAGCGTACCATCCGCCAAAAAAGACAGAAGTTTTCAGCTGAAATCTATTTATTTTATACAAAATGCACTTTTTTCAAAAGCCCAACTAACTTGTCCTTGTTTGATAAATACGAAATAATAAACTTTCTGAAATGTAAACAAAATATTTTATAACTAGTTTGTGCTGCGGCGCCGTGGCGCCTGCGGCGCCCCCTTTTTCAAAAGCCCACCTAACTCGTCCTTGTATGATAAATACGTAATATTAAACTTTCATAAATGTACACAAAAGTTTGTTTTTATATTTTTTTATATTGTTTATGTCAAAAGCCCAAGTAACGTATCCTTGTATGATAAATACGAAATATTCCTGAAATGTACACAAAGTATGTATATAATATAGGTTGTGCTGCGGCGCCCACTTTTATTTAGGGCGCCTACGGCGCCCACTTTTTTTCAAAAGCCCAACAAACTTGTCCTTGTATGATAGATTACGTAATATTAAAATACCTTAAATGTACACAAAGTAATTTAAAATAGAGGTTGTAGGGCGCCTACGGCACCCACTTTTTATTTGGTCAAAAGCCCAAGTAACTTATCCTTGTATGATAAATACGTAATATTCCTGAAAATTAAACAAACTATTTATATAATAATTTTTTGAGTGCTAATCACCACACGATTTTTTAACAAAATTTAGAAAGCAGCGCACCAAATTACTGCACCAAAAAATAAGTATTTGAGTCAATCAGCACTGCTTACAACACAAAATTTTTAAAAAAGCAGAGTAATGTCCCTTAGCGTTAGTCCACATAATTGAGCGTAATACAAAATATTTTATAATAGGGGTTGTAGGGCGCCTACGGCGCCCCCTTGTTTTTTAATTTTATATTTAACCATCATCAAATCCTCTTTTTACATTGATCCCTTTTCCAAAATTAAAATATGAGCTAAAACAATGACGTCAGATCATATTATTTTTACAGCGCTTCTTTAATCTGCACACCTTTTGATGCATTGATGCAGTAATTTGGTGCGCTGCTTTCTAAGATTAGTAGCGTCACGGACAGACACTACAGACGTGACATTGCAAATTATATTGTTTAATTCTGTGATATTCCATTCTGTCAATTTTTCTGTCTCACTCACTTTCTTCCCTCTCCATCTCCCCCCATCTCATTCACTCTTTGTATCTTACTTCTCCTAATGAGGCGTCCATAATTATCATCATATCTATAAATCAAGTATTTCCCCGCCCATCAGTCATCTAATAATAGAACTCACACCCAAAGTTTGACGACTTTTAAGATGGTAGCTGTATCTACGGCCAAACGTTTAAAGGTAAATCACATCTCAGGTGATTGAGTTACTGCAAGCCTGAAGAAATATCCTGACCTAATCATTCAGGTAAACACGCCACCTACAAGAGGTTATAAAAAATGTTTCTCCTTTAAACACTCATTTTACACTGAATAAAAATTAAATGAAGTGTTCACGGATTGAACAGACATCCATACATTTTTTTCAGTGTTCTTTTAATGTATTAACATTTTAATGAACGATTACAGATTACCATATTTAACACAAAAAATATTTTAACTTCCTGGCCAAGTCAAGCTACGTAACTTTATTCCTGCCTCTAACGATGCGATGGAGCGCTTTTACAAGACCTTACACGATGCATTTTATTTTCGGAAGGCAGTGAACATGCACATAATGGTGTCAATGACTTAGACAACTGAAGCACTTATAAGAAAACTAAAACTTTTGACATTAAGGAAATAATTTTAAATTATAGTTCAAAAATAAAACTACGCAATCCGTTATTTGATAACGTGATAATGAAATTCTCCTGCGCAATCACTTATTTTTTCTCTAGATTACCCTATTAGGTCGCATTAAACCTCTAGGGCTTCGAGTCGCCAGGTTGGGCACCCTAGGCTAAGAACACAACTAGCAGGTATATTTTCACTTTGCACTGTAAGAGGTCTCATTTCAGGTCTACATTATTTATTTTAAATTCAGAATTAAATTCAGAATTAGTGTTAAGCTTAAAAATTTGATTTTTACAATCTGTATAAATTCATAATCATTAATGCAAGAAAAACATGTAAATTCGTTCCGAATGATTGGACATTATGAGTTGAATTGCATAAATTACTCTGATGTGGGAAACAAAGTTGTTATTTTCCAAGTTTGGTCTAGATTAATCCATCCACCCGGTAGCCAATGTTATAAATATTTTTCGCCCAATATCACAGTAAACAAGTTAATGGACCCTCAGCCCCAGAAGGTACACGGTTTAAAGTTTAAGGACCATCTAAATTTCAATCTGGATCACGATTTCAAGTTTGGCTGAGATCCGCCGATTCATAAACAAACGTAAGGGACACAAACAAATCCTTCTCGCCACAAAACAAACAATCAAACAAACCCTGTCGTTTATAATTTAAATATAGATTTCAAAGGCGGTCGGCTGTCCGTTAGTGTGAGGTCGTCTTTGTGTCATTGTCCTATCAAGAGTTGGGCTCCACCCAGGGCGCCACTTTTATCTTTATATGGAAAAGGGCTATTCTTGGCATTAATAACAATAATAATAATAATAATAATAATAATAATAAATTGCTAATTTTTATAGCGCTGTTTCCCAGCATGGAGCCGGGCTCACTGCGCTTTACATGGAGATAGCATCATATATATATTTACGCTCAATTATCACTGACGCTTAACGCTAAGGGACATCACTCTGCCTTTTTCTAAATTTTGCGTTGTAAGCAGTGCTGATTGACTCAAATAGTTATTTTTTGGTGCAGTAATTTGGTGCGCTGCTTTCTAAAATTAGTTTTAAAATTGTGTGGTGATTAGCACTGTAAAAATTATTATATAAATGCTTTGTTTAATTTTCAGGAATATTTCGTGTTTATCATACAAGGATAAGTTACTTGGGCATTTAACCCCCCCAAAAAATTGGGCGCCATTTGCGCCCTACAACCTCAATTTAAAATTACTTTGTGTACATTTAAGGTAGTTTAATATTACGTAGCTATCATACAAGGACAAGTTTGTTGGGCTTTTGAAAAAAGTGGGCGCCGTAGGCGCCCTAAATAAAAAGGGCGCCGTAGTAAAACCTATATTATATACATACTTTGTTAACATTTTAGGAATATTTCGTATTTATCATACAAGGATAAGTTACTTGGGCTTTTAACATAGAAAATAAAATTTTAAAAAAATCTATTATAAAATACTTTGTGTACATTTAAGAAATTTTAATATTACGTATTTATCATACAAGGACAAGTTAGTTGGGCTTTTGAAAAAGGTGGGCGCCGTAGGCGCCCATAAAAAGGGGGCGCCGCAGCACAAACTAGTACATATAATAATTTAAATATACATTATTTGCATTATAACCACAAAAAGAACAGTACAATACACATAAGCAACGTTAATCATTTAAAAGAAATGGTGTTTCGTTAATTTTGAAAATAAATTTTGAAAAGATGCGTCTTAAGTGCAGTCTTGAAGGACTTGGGAAATGAAATACTCTGGAAGTGTAATGGTAGAGAATTCCATTGTTTGGCTGAACAAAAAGAGAATGACCTTTCGTCAAATTTTTTAGTTCGTGTCTTAGGAACACAGAGAATGCGCGTGTCGGCAGAAGAGCGTAGCTGACGACTTGGTGAGTAGACCTACAGAAGCTCAGTAAGATAGGAAGGGCATGAGTCAGAAAAGAAGTTGTGACAGAGAACGGCCAGTTTGTAATCCATTTGGGCTTATATAGGTAGCCAATGAAGTGAGTAAAGTAGCGGAGTAACATGGTCATGTTTTTTTGCCTTTAGAATTAATCTGGCAGCTGAATTTTGAACTTTCTGTAGTTAGTCAATGCATTGTTTTGGCACACCTGAAAGAAGAGAATTGCAGTAATCAATACGATGTAGTACAAGAGCACAGACTAGAGTTTTTGTGGCACTAACTGTTAAGTAATGACGGATTGAGCTGATCTGACGAATGACAATGTAGGCATAGCGACAGATGTGATTGATGAAGCTGTTGGTAGACATATTGTCAGAAATAATGTAGCCAAGATTCCTAGTCGATGTTTTGAACAGAATATCAGAACTAACCACCTGAATAGAATTCGGAAGAGACAAAGTACTGCGTGATTTATTGTTGCAGAATAGGAGTGCTTCTGTCTTGTAATCATGTTTGAGCTTGCTGAAAGTCATCCAAGACTTTACCTCACCAATGCACTCTTGCATCAATTTGACAGTGAAGTCAAAATCAGATGGATCAGTGTGAGTGTAAAGCTTAGTATCATCTGTAAATGATTGGCTTTTAACTGAATGCTTTTCGAGCAGTAGAACTTGTATACAGCTCGAAAAGTACCGGACCCAAAACGGAGCCCTGAGGCACACCATAAACCAAGTCAGCTCTGTGAGAGATACAGCCATCTACTGATACCACCTGTGATCTGTTTGATAAGTATGATTGAAACCAAGCCAGAACTGAGCCAGAAATTCTAAATAATTTTGCAGGGTTTTTAGCAATGTTTGGTGGTCAACGGTGTCAAAAGCAGCACTAAGGTCTAAGAGGACCAATATAGAGATTTTCCCACTGTCTATTGCGAGTAGGAGGTCATTTGTTACCTTTAACAGGGTGGTCTCTGTGCTGTGAGAAGGTCTGTAGACCGACTGATTGGGACTTAGTAGAGAGTTGTCATTAAGATAAAAAAAAAGTTGTTTTAAGACAAGTTCTTCAATGGCCTTAGATACAAATGAAATATTGGACACAGGTCGATAGTTGTTTAAATTGTTATGATCCAACACTTGTTTTTTTCAGCAAGGCTTTTATTACAGCAGATTTACATAAGGTTGGAAAAGTACCTGATGTTAGACTCTCATTTACTATATGTCATTATCGCTTTTTCGAGGGGGCTTGGCGGTAATTTTTGTATATCTGCCCCTGGCAGGACGGACCTGGCAACGACACTGCGTTTTATTATGATGTGTTTGTGAGATGCTCTCATGCGAGAAAAAACTAAATTGAGAATGTTGGATTTCTTTTATTGATTTATGGACTCGAACTTTTTTCTTTTTTCTCAATATTTTTGGAACCTCTAAATAATTACAGCGTGCAGAAAACGTTTTAGGAAGGCAAACACAAGTCATGTGCACCTGATGCCTTACCTGGTCCTCGAGGGTAACCTGGCAGGCAGTAATTGGTCCGTAATTTTTAAAATCTCCCGTAAACGCTTTCATCCTTTAGTGGTAGAGAGCATTGGATAATCATATTTGGATAGTTGTTTGTACCTAGTTTTACTGGATTAACCAAGGAGCACATTGTTTCACTTTCTGTTTGTTTGTACTCTAGACAGTAGGTGAAGACACGTGTTAGTTTCATTTTTTAAGTGTGGGAAGTTTAACTTAAGGAACAAAATATTGCATTGTATGTTTAACCCAAAAAAAAACTTTGAAAAAATGATAAAAATAATTATTTAAAAAATATATTAATTCTAATATAATTTCATTTTCCCGATATAGATATTTAGACTATTCGATAAATTTTTATTATTGCATTCAAATGGTTTCTAAATGTTTAACTTAAACATTGGCTACCGGTGGTATGGATGGGTCGAACCAAAACTTGGTATACAATCGTTTAGGGCCCATATAGAACCTATATGTGGAATGAAAATCTGATATCTTTTTTTTTCGGAGCAGTGTCCTTATTTAATTTCGCTTATATTAGCAAACTGTTGGGTTCCACATAAATTGAACTTTAGTCAAAGTTAGTTGTTACGCCTTTTGTGTTGTAAACAGTAAGCAGTTAATTTTAAAAGTTATCGTATCATCCACTTTATCCTGAGAATTTTACAACAATTTTAATACTTATATTTTTTTAAAACAGAATTCCGTTTTTATAAAAATATATTTTATTGGGTCGAATCTTAAAAAGTTTTACCTCATTATTTATGAGACTATGAAATCAATACCTGTCATATTATTCACTTCATTAGGTCTTATCTAATATGTTATTCTATGTTACAGAAAATGTGTTTTTTTCACTTATTTCGATGGGAGAATTTTAAAGTTCTACCTTCTTGTCAGTCTATGTGTATGAAGTCTTTTTTTAAAATTCAATAGAGAAAATTATAAATTGTTCTTGGAAATTCTATATTTTGATTTTTTATAAGACAGCCGTTGTTATTTAAAACTATTTTAATGGGAAGAATTTTGAATTACTTTATCATTATTTATAGAACGATTTTCAAAAGATTAATCTTAATGTGATAGAATCGGTCCCAACATGTGAAACTCTGGTAACCTAAATAAATAGTGGTTACCGTACAGGTATGGCATTGTTAGAAAAATATATATCTATATTTTAATAAATAACCCCTAAGAATTCGTAGTTGCAAGCTTCTGTAAAATGAGGTTCAGTTGGTAGTAATAGAAAACATTAGTTTTCTGGGAAAAATAAATGATCTAAGTTATTGAGCGGAACATAAATGAAATTTCATAACATCAGTAAACGCAACTTTTTGTATTAATGAACCTTCGCCATATTTGTGCTGTGCCGTCAAAAAATGAGCTGGTAATGGAACTTAAATGAAACAGTAAGAAAATCCTAAGAAATATCTCACGACGAAAGGGACCACATCTGAAATTTGAACTCATTGAACATGTGTGATAGAAGTGTTGCTCCTCACTTCCAATAGTGCAATTATTTCGCTTCGTTTCGGCTAGTTGTTGACATCGGGTTTATTTGCGGTGATATTCGACTCCAGCCTTGCACAAATGATCCAGTCGTGTTATTCAAAGCAGGCGCTTGCACAAGTCAGGTACACTGAGAATCATTGAAAATCTCGTGTTATGTTATCACTCAGCGAGTGTCTACCAGAGTTTAGATTGCCAAAATAGACAAGTTGTCAGTGAATTCAGGTGCAATCTTGCTGTAAGTTCAGGTAGAAAGTGTACATATTTACGTAACCAAGTCGTAATATTGTATTAGCCCGACCACTGCTAACCGGTGCATCAGATGTAGTCCTTAATCCTACTATTTTCCAGTAATTCTACTAGTGCTCAGTAATACTAATAATGCCCAGTAATTCTACTAATACCCAGTGATTTTTCTAAATGCCCAGTAATCCTACTAGTGCCCAGTAGTCCTAAAAGGGACAAGTAATTTAGCTGTTTTTAATCTAAAAGTAGACACCAAGTTGCATTCATATAAATCACGGGCAGCAATTTTATATGAGCCACAACAAAGTCATGACTGTCATTTGCATTGAGTTGTTCATGACGAAGAACTCCGGAAATACCCAATATCTGCACACCCAGTGTGCACCAGTTTAGAACGAAACATTAAAAAGTCAGATATCAAAAGACAAAATTAGAGTATCACTCACCTGTTTGTTTCTATCTAGTCTCATTACGCTGATTTATTGAACAGAGGTAGATTGAGAATAATTGGCACGAGTTGCCTTCTAGAAAATGTTGTCTGAGAACTAGTCTATTTATAGTTGCGTTAAATGAGTTTCAATCAAGTTAATGTACGAAAAACACCACAAAACCACATCAAAAACAACGTGTTTTGAGGAATTGGTGATGTCATGCATGAAATGAGAGTAGCAGACGGTTTCAGGTTGGGGGTGGGGGGGTGGCATGTTGTATTGTTATTTCGAGGTCGGTTCAATGAAGGCCACAGCAACCCATTGTACGGGATTTAATGAAAAACAATGATAGTGTTCTGACGTCAGCGGGAGGGTTTTGTTAAGGTTTCTCACACGCTTCAGACTCTCACAATGAAACACACAGCCAATAAGACGTCACTGTTTTGAACAGACCTGTTCATGGGATTTTCAAATAAAATGAGAAATAACACAAACTATTACAGATAGTTTGGAGATACTTTTGCTTGTGAACAGTTAAATTAGCCATGATTTAAGCAACCGCTAAATCTAATCTAACCAAATAATTAAAATAGGTACTTAATGAATTTTGTTTTCTGATAATGAACAAGTTTAAGAAATGTGATCAATTTTGGGAGATTTTAAAATATAATTCTGAACTTTTCATACATAATTTTGTGGCTCTCAAAATGATGGTGGGTGGGAGCCTAAATTAGCGTTCATCTTAATGCTTCCTCCTCAAGTGTCAAAATGAAACCATCCTAATGCTTCCTCCTCAAGTGTCAAAATGAAACCATCCTAATGCTTCCTCCTCAAGTGTCAAAATGAAACCATCCTAATGCTTCCTCCTCAAGTGTCAAAATGAAACCATCCTAATGCCTCCTCCTCAAGTGTCAAAATGAAACCATCCCTATGCCTCCTCCTCAAGTGTCAAAATGAAACCAACAACCAACGATGAAATAATCTGTATTGTTTTTGTGGTTATCTAACGTCTACTTGGGATCTTGTGTGAGAATCTGAAACATGAAGTCAAGTCTATTTAATTATCTGAGAAACTAAATAGCTGTTGTCGTGTTACTAGACATCCTTCTATTTCCTTTTCGGTCGGCCTGGATTTTTGAGATTTAAAAAAAAACGACTGCTGTAGAACCTGTAAATAACCGAATTCTGCTGTGCCTGGCATTTTTACTCAGGGAGGGATGGATAATTTAATCAACTTACAACCGCAAAACATCAGCCATGATCACAACGTCTTGATGCATTATTTACGCGCTAGTTGCTGTTCAATGAAGAGGGGGAATTCTAGAAGTTTGGCTACAATAAAGGCATTTAGATTTTGACCAGAGATGAATAAATAAACAGATTACACACTTTTTGTTTTGTTAAGAAATAGGAAACAATAAATGTTTTTGACTTTTTGAAATTGCTTCTATGTATTTTGAAAAGGCACTATTTGAATCAATAATACGAAACGATTTCAAATAAAATAGTTTCCCTTGGAAAACTTATTATTGTTTGTCTCCATTTATTATTACTCATGTCATGAGCCTATCTTATAAAGGATTTATTGATCTTATTTTTATACTAGTATATTGCAATAATATAAAGCCAATAAAATTCACGATAAATTTTCCTTTTCTTTTGACAGTTTGTTAAGAAATTTTTTATTGACTACAAAAACTTTGACATCTTTATTATGAAGCTGTTACTGGGAACTTGAAAAATGAATCACACCTCTCAGAAACAGAAGATGTTTAACTAGAAAATATTTTACACAGCTATGTCACTTATCCACTGACCTGTCAATATTTATCATCTTTCTTGACCTATCGTGACGTCCACATGACCATGTTATTGTGTTTAGTTGCCAGTGGTGTCACAAGACCTAACCTGTAATTGTGTTAAGTTGCTGGTGGTGCCCACATGACTTAACCGTAGGGTTCTGGTATTTTTAAATCCCTTACATTAGCTTCACCGTCTTGACTGTCGTGGCCACGCGCATAAACAAAAGTAAAAAATGACCCACTTCTCGTGATCCTATCGAGCTGAAATTTTGCACATACACTTTTGTCACCTAACAATGCATTTTATCAAAATTTCAGATCAATCAAATGTACCGTAATTAAATGAATGAATTTGTATATTGTCTCTATGTATCTCTATGTAGCATGTAAATGTATATGCTAGTCCGCATGCGCAGTGCTTACTAAAATGAACATAATTTTATATTTTCCTGTCGCGCGGTGCGGGTGCGTTTATATTGAACATACTTCTATAATATTTTCTCGAGCTGTAAATGTTTATGCTAGTCTGTCGCGCGTTGAGTATTATATTGAACATAATTAATACTTTTAGTTATGTCTCATATATAATGGATGTATAGTCAAAAACGTATGCTTGTGATTTCATATGTCACCACGACATTGTCTGTTCGTGTGAGGCACAGGTACCCTGTGGAACTATTTGACAGCCATGTTGACGCGAACAAAAATCAGCTCTAAACTTAATCATCACTGGCTCGTCAACCTACATGCAATAGAGTGATCTCCAGCAGACGACAGATTTCCCATGAGATCAGCTCTGAGTCGTAACCTGGTCGTGTACATCCGGGACCGCCTAACAGCTGGCGCCACTTATGCGAGCGTTTAAATTCACAACTAAAAGAAATTTGTGGTGAGCTTCTCGATTAATATTAGCACCTAAACGATTGAGAAAGTGTCAAAATACATTGAGACTGTTGAGAGTTACGTCTCAGGGAAAAAATACACAGCACTGTCGTATTGTTAGCTGTTGTGATACTGTTTGATGTCATAAGGGCTGTAGAGATATTATTTGATGTTAGCCAGTGGCGTCACTAGGGGGGTGCGGTGGGGGCGTGCCGCCCCGGTTGACACCACCACGAGGGGTGACACCAAAATATAAAATTCTGTATGTTTCTGTTATTTGGCACTGGAAGACTCGGAGGAGTTCTGTGGGGCAAGTCGTGAGAGGGGTGACACCATGAGCTACCGCCCCGGGTGACACCAACCCTAGTGACGCCTCTGATGTTAGCTTGTCTATAGCGATGCTACAATAAAAAAGTTGATGTATTTAGAGACATTTTTATTTGTTCAATGTTGTATTTATAGTCAGGATCCGGAAATTAACGATTAATTTCTCGATTAATCGTTACAAATTTTTAAAGATTAAATTATTTTTTTACGATTAATCGACCCATCACTTACAAATTATTGGAAGTCAAAAAGTAATTTAAAAAAATAGCGGCCGATAAATAACAAATTTCCTGACGATTACTCGAACATTTTGGTTTTAAACTATTGACTGAGGGGAATATTCAAAATGATGATAAAGTTTGCCTACTTATCAAACCAAATGAAAAGCTTAATAAGCTTATGGCAGTAATGGAGACAGAAAATGACGACAGCTCTTCTGATGAATTACTGCGCACAAAATGGAGATGTAAGTTCCTGAATTCATGACCCTCTATAATGGTGGAAACTTAATTAACTTTGATATCCGATAATGTCTTTCCTTGCCAAGACCGTTTTGTGTATACCAGTTACCTCAGTTCCATGTGAATGATTGTACAGCTCGACTGGTTATATTGTCAATTAGACCCGCTCATCACTTGAACCAAATAATGTCAACACACTTGTCTTTTTGCGTAGTTGGTTAACAGATGACATATAAAGGAGACATTCCAGTGTCATTTAGATTTTCAACAAGAACGTTTAATAAGTGTTATTTATGACATCATAAATTTAAATTTTGGCTTTAATCGAAATTAACGATTAATTAATCGTTAATTTTTCAAAAGTTAACGATTAAATTTAAATTAATCGTTAATAGCACTAATTTACAGAAATAGTCCCGATTCTAAGACTGATCGTCTATTTGGATGCTGTTATTTGAATACATTTTTTTCCCAATGCACACTTTAAATAACTCTTTATGTGAGAGCTTCCGTCTGGCTAAGTTTCAATCGCGCCTTTCATCATGGGTGATCCAGGTATTCAACAGAGTCCCTTGTATCGTTAGCATCAGAGCTTTCATTGGAAGGGGTGCGGGGGGGGGGTAGATTCATGATAAACAAATGGAAGCCTTGTTAAGGGTTTGAGAGTTTAAAAAGGTGGATACACTGACCTGCCATAGACGAAGGTTCGTTTTACTAATAGCCGACAGAGAGCACGACAAGGCGATGTAAGGGTTACAATAACATGTTTGGGAGGACACTGCTAATCTTATGTGTGGCCGACAGAAGTGGTATCAGATAGCGATCTGTTAAATAGCCTTGAAGTATGACGTTTAAACAGAGTGGGGCCGTGGCTGGTTTGAAGGTCTTGTCTTCGATGTCCCATTTCACTACTGTTATTGATATGTTCTAAGGTAGTGTACTGTGATGGGATATAAATATCTTGAGATGATGGCAGTGATATCTCTTTCATCACATCAGTTCCTTTTTAGTGCATTGGAATAACAGCCTGTTAGTTTAAATCTCTTTTTTAAAACCCATTAAAAAAATTTAGTATGAATGGTTTTTATGAGTGACCTTTATGAGTGACCTTTATGAGGGACCTTTATGAGTGACCTTTATGAGTGACCTTCATGAGTGACCTTTGTGAGCCTGCGTGAAAGAGGCTTCGGGAGTGGCATTCTTTATGGTCAAGACGAGTCCAGCCAGATACAAAAGAAAAACCTCTGATTATGGTAGTTGGCTGTTTGTTGGCTATTGGCTCAGTGGATAAATTATTTCAATGGGTAATCAAAGTGTGGGGATGAAGTAACATTAAAGACATTGCAGATTTTGACGTTTTTCTTAAGTCATTTTCAGTACCAGTCGTTAACATATTTGACTAAAAATCGACTTTCAAAGCTCACATTCATAACAAATCTTGGCGACCGAAAGGTATTTTGTTGGACAAAGAGTGGGTATGTTGTCGGTGTAGTGTCTACAAGAGCAGGGACGTGGCGTAGTGTTGCAACAGGTATTTAGATAACTGTATTACATATGAAGATCGTCCGTGGGACTAGACATGAGTAGGAGCTAAACTAACAAACATTTGTAGACAAAATGTATCGCTAATTTGGTACCAGTAACCATAATTTATTAATGTTTATTCTTATCTTATTATATTATCTTTTACAGACGCTCCTTCTATACAGAAGATAATTGCTTCCTATGCTTATCTATGGTTTGTGTCTAGTCCTGCATTCTTATTAGAGTTTTAAATGTTGATAAAGTGTTGGTTTTCCTGATTTCTTCAGGCAACCTATCCACGTCCGAATTCCGGACGGGAAGAATCAGAATTTCTATGTGTTTGTTCTTGCATACGGAATAAGAAATGTGTTTTTATCCTTATGTCTGAGGGTTGTATTAAGTTATCTTTGTGTTGTATTTATAAATTTGCTCTAGTTTTTTTCGTTACAAAGTGTTTCAAGAAGTAAGAATTCAGCATGTGTTTTAAACATCATACAAGTGACCATGGGACACCACCTCTACTTTTGCATGCAAAATATTATGGACATTCTGCTGATAAAACTGACTCTAGTTGAATGTATTGAAGTTAATGTAGAAATGTATGGTCTTGACTCTTGATCAGATGAATATGGCTAAATTATCAGTACAATTATTTAGATCAACTTAAATTTTTAAATCCCTTATATTAACTTCACCGCCGTCTCTGTCTCTCTGTCGTGATCTCTGTCTCTCTGTCTTGGGCGGGCGGAAAAACAAAAGTCAAAAATGACCCATTTCCCGTGAAGCCATCAACCTGAAATTTGGAACTTGGATCCGTGTCACCTAACAATGCATCTTATCAAATTTTCCGATCGATCGAACGTACCGTAATTAAATTAATGCATTTTTAGTTTATCTCTATACGAGGTATGTAATTCAATTTCACAGTTTGTTATTGTTTTTTCCCGTGACAGCTCAGTTCGGGCGTTGACGCGATGTACCGGGGTGCTTTTGTTTATATTTTACGTGTCACGCTGAGCTCGGTCCCGCGATCGGTTACCAGACCTTTCCCCTCTCCCCCCCCCCGGGTTAAAAGCAAAGGGGAGTTAAGACAGATTCAGTCTGTAAATATTTGTCGTCTTTGAACATAATCAATACTTTTAGTTATGTCTCATATATAAGGGATTTATAGTCAAAAACTTTGTTTTTACGGGTTTGTTTTATTAAATCTCTTTATATTAACTTCACCGCCGTCTCTGTCTCTCTGTCTGTCTTGGGCGGGCGGAAAAACAAAAGTCAAAAATGACCCACTTCCCGTAAAGTCATCGAGCTGAAATTTGGCACACGAACCCGTGTCACCTAACAATGCATCGTATCAAAATTTCAGATCCATCGAACGTACCGTAATTAAATTAATGCATTTTTAGTTTATCTATCTAAAACTATCTGTAGAAGTCGCTATTGTTTACATTTTACGGGTCAATTGACTTCACGCCAGCCATAGGTGAACACATCTCGTGTTTTAACCAGGTGCACCGGCGTGCTTTTGTTTACATTTTGCGTGTCACGCTGAGCTCGGTCCAGCGATCGGTGACCAGACCTTTCCGCTCCCACCCCCCACCGGGGAGTTAGTTATGTCTCACATATAAGGGATTTATAGTCAAAAACTTTGTTTTTACGGGTTTGTTTTATTAGTTTATCTATATAAGACATATGTATTTCCATTTCACGGTTTTTTATTGTTATTTTTTCACGTGACAGCTCAGTTCGCGCGATGACGCCACATGGTCGATGTCTCATATATAAGGGATTTATAATCAAAAACTTTGTTTTTACGGGTTTGTTTTATTATTATTCATTCTTAAGCCATCGGACGAATGTGGTCATCACTGGTCAGCCCTCTTACAGAAGATGCTAACACATGGTGACTCTCAAAAGAGTTGAGTGTTTGTTTGGACACAGGTCATATGTCATTCCAAAAATTGAGTGTGCTCTTTGAAACGCGTTTTTTCCAGGTGTCTGACCTTTGACCCCACGTTGTGTAAATATAAAACTTCAACAATTCCCTCCCTCTTCAAGTCGTTGCTCTTGTTAATGGAAACGCGCGCGTGTGTGTGTGTGGGGGGGGTGTTGTTGTGAGGCGGACGTACGTAGTTAAGGGTGGAATGGCCAGATAAACGCTCGGCATGAATGAAATGTCCTACGTATTTTTCAAAAGTAAGTCATCTAAATGTCCAAGCTACGGATGGGAAACAGAGGCAGTGAAGACTACGTTAAATATCTATGTTTTTGAAAGCACTTTAATTTGAGGTTTGTGCAGCACTGAGTGATGTTGGTTATAACTTCCTGCCTGTTATAATACGAGTCAAGGAGATCGACATGCATGTGTAAATACTTTGGGTGCCTTTTGTTTCTAATTTTAAAGTATTGATCTCTCGTTTGTGAATCAATTACGTTGATATTGGGTTAAGGTGGCGCTCCACTTAGGGCAGACAAATTTATTGACTGCTGGGATTCTTCAGCAATCAGTGCGGGGGGAAGGGGGAGGGGGCTCTTTTCTCTGAAGGGGCGACAAATTATTGTCCCATCATAAACATCACTAACTCATGAGTTAAACTAAACTGTTAAACTGAACTGTTAAACTGAACTGATAAACTGAACTTTTAAACTGAACAGTTAAACTGAACTGTTAAAAACTTAACTGTTAAACAAAACTGTTAACTGAACTGTTAAACTTACCTGTTAAACTGAACTGTTAAACTAAACTGTTAAACTAAACTCTTAAATTTAACTGTTAAACTCTACTGTTAAACTTACATGTGAAACTGAACTGTTAGACTAAGTAGTTAAATAATTAGCTCCTAGAATCTGGCGCCAATAGAGAGATGAGCCGGTAGCTCTATTATCATATTTGTTGACGCGATTCACCAATGATACCAAAACACAATGAGATCAACTAGTTTCAGTGGTACAATACATACACCGTCCATTGAAATTAATTATTTACAATAAAACTTGAGCCTTAAACGTACCATATTGCTAATATATTTACAAACAGGAAATGAAGACCTAAATGTACATGTGTATTAAATAATATCTGTGTTTTTTTACTCCTATAAACGCGTCTAATACTACGCTATTTAAATGGCAACTGTTCTGTTCTTTTCTTTTATAAACATTTTCCCGAGCAGCACTCCTGCATCGGAATTGGCGCCAAAAGAGCTGAGCCATATACTCTGATAGGCCTTCACATAAATTTCTCCAAGCAATTCCCATCCCCAGAAGGAACACATAGCTAGAACACATCCCCTTGACTGTCCTTTCTGAGAGGGCCACCTGGGCACCCAGGGACACGGTCGGAGGTGCCGCCTGCGACCAGCTCTACGTCGCTCACTTGTGACAGTTTACGTCCAGAAGTCTACAGCTTGGTCCAAAGCTTTTAAGCTGCTGTAAGTATAACGGAGTAAAGATGGGCTGATGACATTACTAGAAGTTTCGAAGGCAAGCAGCGCATATGTTCTAGACACGCTGATGTCGGAGACATGCTAATGAAACGTTTTTATTTTGAGTACCGACCCTCACCAAGTTATTTCACTTACATTAGGTCACTGGTAGCAGTAAGGAGAGTTCAGGAACAGGGTTTATGACCAGGCTTTCTAGTTTTGGATCTGGGTTCCTGACACGATCTAACAAACGGTGAACTAATGATGTCGGTCGATGACGTGTAGCCGTAATAAACCGTAGAGTCGCCGCGTTAATAGTGTTATAAAAAATTATGAGTTTGTTGTTTTTTTAAGAGAACTCACGACGAAATCTATTTTTTGGTTTCAGAGCCTGGGTAAACAAAATGACGTCTGATGGCGTAGCACAAGTGCGGCACGAACATTTTGGGTAACATTTGAAATAATACCTGTGGATTCGACCAGTAATCTTAGACTGGCTGGCTATCTGTTGGTCTTCTGCTGACATTGTGCACTTATTGTTGATTCTTATGCTTACTGACATAATGAGTCTTTTTAAATCCTTTATATTAACTCGTGGTGTCTGCGGCCGACCGACCGACCGACCTTGCTTGCTTGCTTGCTTGTCGCCAAAACTTTTGATCGATTTTTAACCCACTTGCTCGCAAGATAGCGAGCTGAAATTTTGCAGGCAGTTTCGTACCGATGATAAAAACAATGTATCAAAATTTCAGATCGATCGCATGTACCGTAATTAAATTATTGATTTTTTAGATTATTTTATTTATTCCTATGTATCATGCTATTTTTTGAGATAGAGCGTCGCGGTGCGTATTATATTGAACAACCGTTCTGTCGCGCAATAAGGTGCGTATTTTATTGACAGCTCTTTTTATAAACATATTCCTGATCGGTGCGCATTATATTAAACATGTTTTACGACACAACTGCAATTTTGTATTTCTGGATGGTCTGGCGCTGCGTATTATAATGAACATTCTTTTAAATTCTTCTCGTACATAAAGGATTTATAGTCAAAAACTTGGTTTTTTACGGGTTTTTCTTATTATATTTTGAGAACATCTCCTCTTACAAAAATATTCGATAAGCGTTCGGCTTAGTTCAGATGTTTCAAAATGACACACGCCCCGTGGATTACATTATCCCAAGGGAAACAACTTTACCCCCGTGAACCAAACATTAAATTGACTTACTTCAGCACACCTCCCCTTTACCTCACAAGTCCGGTAACTTCAGCACACCTCCCATTTAACTCACAAGTCCGGTATTCAAATCATATCTACCCCTACCCCAACCCCCAACACACACACACACCGACTTTTTTTTTCTCTCATTTTGGCATTTTGGCAACCGGTTTTTGTAATAGTAAGATAAAAAGTTACTCCCTGAAAGATATGTTAAGCTCATTAGACCGGTATTCAGAACCCAGTTTTGGAGATTCAATTTATTGCATAATTTTATTTTATTTTTAGTTTGGAGGAGTGGGGGGGGGGAATAATTCGCTGATGATAACCCGGGAAAAACCATGCCCAGCAGACGTTAAAGGCGTCAAGACTCGTACCCACCGCGTGGATCTATTTAAAGCAACGATCTTTTTTAAAATAGACGAGGATGAAGGAAAGGAGGGCATGGCAACGATGTTTTTCCTCTCAAAGGAATATCACGCGCAACGGTCTTTTACAGGTAGGAACCATGACGTCATGACTTCATCGAAATGGTGTACACATTAGTTAATGTTTGAAATGGGAGATTACCAAATTTAACAAGTTTTTAATGCATCGCACCTCACGTGGTTAAAATAAATTATAGATCCGTTCATGAATCGATTCCAAGATAAACCACAAGTGTTTTCTGTGATCTAAGAAATTAATACCAAACTCCCAGGTAGACTCTTATAATCTGTGCAACTAAAGGAGAAACCAAAGTTTTATCGCCATGATCTAGTAACGAGATCTGTCCAGTAGCACTTTAATGGAGAATATTTTCAGTAAACGTAAAAAACAACAACACAAGTTTTTGACTATAAATCCTTTATGTACGAGACATAACTATAAGAATGTTTTAATACGCACCGCGACACTCTATCTAAAATAATAACATGATACATAGAGATAGATGAAATAATCTATCTTATCTTATCTATACAGACGCTCCTTCTATGCAGAAGATAGTTGCGTCCACAGACCATGACAGATGATCTGTTGGCAAGTGATGCAGCATTCACATTGTAACTATGTATCTTTAACTTTCTCTTTTATGTAGGCGTTCTCACAGTAATTAATCTTGTGCACAATAATTCACTGAAGAATTCGTTTATCCAAAACAACTTTAATATACATATATATTGTACACATAAGAATCAGTTGAGGTAATATAACGTGGAAATCTTGAGCTATTCACTATCATGCTTCCATGTCGGAAGTCTACCCACAACTGTTCGCCCAACACTTTCAACCAATAGAAATGCTCCTTTCTTCCCGCGTCTCTTGTACACGTGACCTTACGTCACAAAATTATGTTAATCAGATGTGACATTCACCCCCATCCTTCAAAAAAAAATGTTTATGAAATACAACATTTTTGGTCTTCATAAAATCAAATCAATCTATATCTATATTCAAATATTTATCATCAATGAACATTCATTTTCTTACATACAACTTCTGGATATAGAATCAATAAGAAAAAATCTGTAGGACTGTAACAGTCTAAACATAAGAAATAATGAGAAAAAATCTGTAGAACTGCAACAGTCTTAACATAAGAAATAATGAGAAAAAATCTGTAGAACTGCAACCGTCTACCTGTGCTGAAAAAATGAAAATGGACTTTTAAACACATCTGTAATTTTGTGTAATTAAAATATTTAAACACTCAATATTATTAAAATTAACTAATAATCCAATGGAATTCAAACACTGTTCCTTGTCCATTGTTCAACAAATAAAAATATTAATATAATTACAGTCTCTGTTTGTATCCTTTAGGAATTCACAGACTAATGTTAAAACAGTCTCTTATTTTATCATTTAGTAATTCACAGAATGTCTTTTTAATAGTCTCTGGTTTTATCAGTTAGGAGTTCACAGAGTGTCTTTATTTATTGTCATTCTACTTAATATGTCTGCAACCACATTGTCCTTTCCCTTCACAGGTTTAATGTCAAATTTGTAGTCGGCTAATAGCATAGCCCAACGATTCACTTTGGCGTTGCTGATCTTCTTCTTGTTGAATGCCACAAGTGGTTTGTGGTCTGTTAGGAGAGTGAATGTTCTACCTAGAAGGTATTTTTGAAGTTTTTGTAGAGCCCACACTATGGCTAGACATTCTCTCTCTATGGTGCTGTAGTTACACTCTGTTTTGGTCAAGTTTCTGCTAAGATACTGTATAGGATGTAGGATACCATCATGTTCTTGCATGAGGCACGCTCCTAATGCAATGGACGATGCATCGGTAGAAACAATGAAAGGTTTGTCCCATTGAGGTGTAACTAAGATGGGTTTCTTCCTGAATGCCTCCTGAATGTTCTCTAATGCGTTGAGGCAATCTCCTGGAAATTGAAATTTTCTAGTATCTTTGGTTTTTGTAACTTCTGTTAGTGGATGAACTATTTCTGCATAATTTGCAATAAAAGGTCTGTAAAAGTTACATAGTCCCAGCAGGGCTTGCACTTGTTTTTTAGATTTTGGGACAGACAGATTAAATATCTTGTTTTCATTTTCTGCAGTGGGAGTGACTGCACCGCCTCCTATTCTGTATCCCAAAAAATCTATATACTTCTTTCCAATGTTGATCTTTTCTGGTGAGATTGTCACATTATGTTTCTTGAGTCTATCCAGTACAGCTTCAAGTGTATGGATATGTGATTCCCAATCTTTAGTGTGGATGCATATATCGTCGACATAATGTACCACATTTGGAATTCCTTTTAGCATCACTTTCATAAATCTGCTAAAAGTGGCCGTACTGTTGACCAGTCCAAATGGCATTACTAACCATTCATACACCTCATCCATGGCTATGAATGCAGTGTATTGTATAGAATCAGGATCCATGTTAATCTGCCAAAAACCTCTGTTTAAGTCAAATGTAGTGAATATTCTGGAAGTACCAATTATGTCTATAATGTCTCTTGGGTCTCCAATAGGTTCATGGTCCAATTTTGTAATATTATTCAACTGTCTGTAGTCACAGCACAGTCGAATCTTTCCATTCTTCTTTTTTACTATGACAGTTGGTGAGGTATAGTTAGCTTCAACTGCTTTTCTTATTTTGTTTTCTTTAAGTAGGTAGTCAATTTCTTGCCTTACTGTGTCTCTATGTGCCATTGGAATAGGGTATACTTTGGTCTTGAAGGGTTCATGTTCCAAAACTTGTATCTTGTGAGTCACAGTTTTTGTGTTGCCTGTTTCTTTTGTTATGACACCTTTGTATTTTTGAAAAATTTTGATCACTCTGTGTTTCATATTATCTGGTATGTCAGATGATATTTTTCCACTGTCAAGACTGTTCATTTTCATTGCATTGTCATTTTCATCATTTACCTTGATGATGACATTAACAGTTTGCTTTCCTTCTTTATTGTCATCATATGTTCTTAGTTTGTCAATATGTAATTTTTTCACATGTCCTTTGATATTGACACTATATGTGACATCACTAAGTTTCTCTTCAATTTTGTATGGACCTTCCCATGTGATTTCATTCTTTGTGTTTGGTAAGCATACTAGGACTTGTTGTTCAGGCTCAAATGTTCTCAAATGTCTGTGTCTATTTTTGATTTCTCTGTGTCTTGTACTTTGCTTGATTAGTCTTTGCTTTGCTGCTTCAATACTGTAAAGTATTTTATCTCTAGTGTCTGACATCAGCTGATATCTGTCCTGTATGGCATCTTGTTTACTTATAAGCCTTTCTTTGAAATTCTTTAAGGGACTTGCAGGGTTTTGGCCAAACATTAACTCAAAAGGATCGTCTGTCTGTTCCCTTATAACTCAAGATCCAGACAACCAAATAACGTGAAATTTGGTACACGTACACAAAATTATACCGGAAAGGTTATTTTGTTGTTTTTGTTGTTGTTTTGTTTTTGTTGTTTTGTTGCTGTTTCTGTTTCTGTTGTTGGTTTTGTCGTTGTTGCTGTTGTTGTTGCTGTTGTTGTTGTAGTTGTTGTTTTGTTGTTGTTGCTTTGTTGTTGTTGCTGTTGTTGTTGTAGTTGTTGTTGTTTTGTTTTTGTTGTTTGTTTTTGTTGTTTTGTTGCTGTTGTTGTTTTTGTTGTTGTTGCTGTTGTTGCTAAACCCGGGCGAAGCCGGGTACTTGCCCCTAGTATATCTCTCTATATATAAGCCGCATTTGTTGTCTGTCTGGTTGTCTGTCTGTTCCCTAATAACTCAAGATCCAGACAACCAAATAACGTGAAATTTGGTACACGTACACAAAATTATACCGGAAAGGTTATTAAACAGGTTTCGTTCCATATATATAAGATACTGGGGCCCGGGGGCCCAAAATATAGTTTTTCCCTATATGAGCTATATAAAATAAAAATTATTGAAAATTTAGACGTAAAATAATGACGCAAATTAATAAACATTTTGGTGTCGAGATTAACAAGAAGGCGATTATCACCATAAAATAATTTTTTTTGTTGTTGTTGCTTTGTTGTTGTTGCTTTTGTTGTTGTAGTTGTTGTTTTGTTGTTGTTGCTTTGTTGTTGTTGCTGTTGTTGTTGTAGTTGTTGTTTTGTTGTTGTTTTGTTGTTGATGTTTTTGTTGTTGTTTTGTTTTTGTTGTTGTTGCTGTTGTTGTTTTTGTTGTTGTTGCTGTTGTTGTTGCTGCTTTTGTGTTGTTTTTGCTGTTGTTGTTGTTGTCCACATCCCTTGCCCTGCGACGACAATGTCCTTCATGTTGTTGTTGCTTTGTTGTTGTTGCTGTTGTATTTGTTGTTTTGTTGTTGTTGCTTTGTTGTTGTTGCTGTTGTTGTTGTAGTTGTTGTTTTGTTGTTGTTGTTGTAGTTGTTGTTTTGTTGTTGTTTTGTTGTTGTTTTTGTTGTTGTTTTGTTTTTGTTGTTTTGTTGTTGTTTTTGTTGTTGTTTTTGTTGTTTTGTTGTTTTTGTTGTTTTTGTTGTTGTTTTGTTTTTGTTGTTTTGTTGTTGTTTTTGTTGTTTTTGTTTTGTTGCTGTTGTTGTTAAACCCGGGCGGGAGCCGGGTACTTGCCCCTAGTCTCTATATATATAAGACGCATTTGTTGTCTGTCCGTCGTCTGTCTGTTCCCTTATAACTCAAGATCCAGACAACCAAATAACGTGAAATTTGGTACACGTACACAAAATTATACCGGAAAGGTTATTAAACAGGTTTCGTTCCATATATATAAGATACTGGGGGCCGGGGGCCCAAAATGTAATTTTTCCTTATATGAGCTATATAAAATTAAAAATTATTGAAAATTAAGACATAAAATAATGACGCAAAATAATAAACATTTTGGTGTCGAGATTAACAAGAAGGCGACTATCGCCATAAAATAATTGTTTTGCTATTGTTGCTTTGTTATTGTTCCTTTTGTTGTTGCTGTTGTTGTTGTAGTTGTTGTTTTGTTGTTGTTGCTTTGTTGTTGTTGTTGTTTTGTTGTTGTTTTTGCTGTCTTTGTTGTTGTTTTGTTTTTGTTGTTTTTGTTGGTTATTTTGTTGTTTTTGTTGTTGTTTTTGTTTTTGTTGTTTTGTTGTTGATTTTGTTGTGTTTGTTGTTGTTCTGTTTTGCTTTTGTGTTGTTTTTGCTGTTGTTGTTGTTGTTGTTGTCCACATCCTTGCCCTGCGACGACAATGTCCTTAATGTTGTTGTTGCTTTGTTGTTGTTGCTGTTGCAGTTGTTGCTTTGTTGTTGTTGCTTTGTTGTTGTTGCTGTTGTTGTTGTAGTTGTTGTTTTGTTGTTATTTTGTTGTTGTTTTGTTTTTGTTGTTGTTTTTGTTGTTGTTTTGTTATTGTTGATGTTGCTGTTGCTGTTTCTGTTGTTGTTTTTGTTGTTGTTTGTGTTGTTGTTAAACCCGTGCGAAGCCGGGTACTTGCCCCTAGTCTATATATATAAGACGCATTTGTTGTCTGTCCGTCGTCTGTCTGTTCCCTTATAACTCAAGATCCAGACAACCAAATAACGTGAAATTTGGTACACGTACACAAAATTATACCGGAAAGGTTATTAAACAGGTTTCGTTCCATATATATAAGATACTGGGGGCTGGGGGCCCAAAATGTAGTTTTTCCCTATATGAGCTATATAAAATAAAAATTATTGAAAATTAAGACGTAAAAATATTAAACATTTTGGTGTCGAGATTAACAAGATGGCGTTTATTGCCATAAAATAATGTGATGTGACGTCATAGTTTGAGTTCATATTAATTTGTAAATAGGAAACAAAGTGAAAAGAGCAGTTATTATTTTAATTGTTAATATACCGCTGTGGGTGTGCGTTTAAGTATTTGTGTGCACATGTGTGAATCAGTGAGTGTGTGTGTTTTTTGTTGTGAACTAAATGTTATGAAATGGTTTATTTATATGTCTGTTAATGTTGCGCCTCTAACAAGATTACGTATATATTTTTATAAAATTTGTTTGCAAATTACATATTTTTTTACTTTACACTGTTTCTTTTTTGTATATTCTATATGTATTTTATCCAGTCGTCCGATCAAGCTTTTTCCTTTTATCGGCGAGGGTAGGAGTCAATAATATCGTCCATCCCTGGGTGGCATAAACACTGTAGCTAAGCAACTGTGTTTATACTTTTTGCATAACTTAAACGAAACCAGCAGGGCACATTTTAAGCTCAAACATTGCGTTTCGAAATGTTTCTTTAAAACAAATAAACCCCATACAACAGAAAAATGAATTATATAAATTATCACTTACTGGGGGCGGGGCCAAAATGTATTTTTTTTCCGTATATTTAAAACTGACTCAAAACTAATTCTCCAACCTCCCGTGAGGGTAGAAGCATGAAACTTTTGGGAACTTGCCAAATACACTATTATGACGATAATTGGTGAAAAATAATGTAAACATTTCCACTCATGGGTGGCCGGGTGCCCCAAAACCGGTTTTTCCTTATATGGGCTATATAAAACTGAATCAACACCAATTCCTCATATTCCCGAGTAGGTAGAAGCATGAAAATTTGGAAAGTCGTTGAGTACCCTCCCGCAATGGTAACAGTCGAAAAAAGTATAAAGTTATCACTAACTGGGTAGGGGGGTGGGCGGGGGCCCAAACGTAGTTTTTTCTTAAATGAGCTATATAAATCAGGCTCATCATTAAATCTCCTATTTCCTGTGTAGGTAGAAGCATAAAACTTTGTGAAGTTGTTATATACCCTCCCAAAATGGTAACTGGCGAAACATTAATAAAAATTATCACTCACTGGGTGGTCAGAGGCCTGAATGTAGTTTTTTTTCATATATCAAACTGACTCATCAATAATTCTCCAAATTACCATGTAAGTAGAAGAATGAAACTTTTGGAAGATTTTGAGTACCCTCGCGCGATGGTAACATGCGAAAAAAATATATAAAATTATTACTCACTAGGGGGCCTTGGGCCAAAATGTAGGTATTTTCCTAATATGAGCTATATAAAACAGACTAATCATTAAATATCCAACTTCCCGTGTAAATAGGAGCATGAAACTTTGGGAAGTTGTTGAGTACTCTCCCGCAATGATAACATACGAAAAAAAAATATATAAAATCCAGGCAGATCAGGTCCGCCACAGAGTTCCCAGAGCAGCTGAAACAGCTGAGCAAAGAAACTCCAGGCATGTGCTGTTCCAGTGGTAAAGTCAAACTGCCCCCAATTCTAAAGCCACCAGAACCATTGTGCATTCTGTTGAATAGTGAAACTGCACAATCAAAGGACTTTGTGAAACTTATTAGACTATTCAATAATATGTTTGCCGTGACTTCCTTCAAGTCTAATGTTGTCGTGAATAACGGGTGGACACCAACATTCAAGGTCCAAGGCCAAGTGTACCACCATGCTGGACCTCTTCATCCAGTCAATGCTGTAGACAGCAAATATCTCCAGATTTACTTCTTGGGAGAAGATGAGCAAGTGCAAAGACGACTGGATTTGCTTGACAGTCCTGTTGACAGAAACATTGTCCTCAAACTGCAAAGAATGCTGCATCAGCATAACAGCTATGTGAGGTCATTTAAAATGGCTGCTGAGATTATGGATAACACTCAAGTGGACTACAAAATCAAAATTTCCGGCAAAGCACCATTAAAGGAACACAAAGGCAGATTCAATGCACCATCTGTTAGTGAAGTGGCATCATGATTGCTGGAGAGCTAGGTGATCGTAGAGACATTGTGCTGCATTCAATAAGTTGCTCACAAATGCCACTTCAAAGGATTCAAGACACTCACAGGTCATATGATCCACTTCAGTATCCTCTGCTATTTGTTAGAGGAGAAAGATGGCTATGATTTGAACATAAAAGATGTAAACAAGGCCACAAGCAATGACTACTATGCATATCGCATGATGCAAAGAGTCAACGAATTTAATACACTCCTCAGATGCCCGCGCCTTTTCCAGCAATACATAGTGGATATGTATGCTAAGGTTGAGAATGAGAGATTGCGTTTCATCAGACTCAACCAAACAAAACTTAGAGCTGAGGACTATGGTGTACTATTAGAGGCAGTAAGGAATGACAACAATGTGACTTCTGAAAATCTTGGCAAATTAGTGGTGCTGCCTTCATCCTTCAGTGGAGGGCCCCGTTACATGCATGAATATGCACAGGATGGAATGACCTATGTACGTCATAGAAACACAAGCATCAAGTAGATTTGCAATTATGTTACCAAGGGAAGTGATGCAGCCATGTTTACTGTTGCAAATGAAATGCCGAACAGGCTTGATGGGGTTACCAATTAATTATCAACAAGGACGATACATTAGTAGCAGTGAGGCAGTGTGGCGCCTGCTTAACTTTCCCATCCATCAAAGGTATCCAACAGTTGTTCACTTGGCAGTACATCTTGAAGGAGGCCAAGGAGTATACTATAAACCAGGACAGCCAACAGCACATTTGACAGACACTCCAACAAAGACTACATTAACAGCGTTTTTTGATCTCTGCAAAACAGATCCTCTTGCAAAAACATTGCTGTATTCTGAAGTGCCTAGACATTTTCGCTGGGATGCCAGTCAAAAGGTCTGGCAAATCCGAAAAAAGGTATACCTCTTGCAGACTTCCCGAGATATGTGACAGACAATGCCTTGGGAAGAGTGTACACTGTGCATCCTCACAACAGAGAAGCATTTCACATGCGCCTCCTGCTGCACCATATTCGGGGACCTATTTCATTTGAAGATCTCAAAACTGTTATTGTGAAAGATGAGGATGGTGACATCCTTGAAATTAAGCCATGCAGCACATACACTGTTAAATGTACCATTTTATAGCATGCAAGTAAACAGTTAGTTGTGTACGCTTCTACAGAAAACCTTATTTTAAACCCGGGAGAAGCCGGGTACGTGCCCCTAGTATATATATATATATAAAATATGTGTGTGTGTGTGTATAACTTTTAATATGTGTAGGCATACGTGACATAATAAGGTTGTGGTAACACAGACCGTAGAAATGTAGGCTGTGATAAATAGACATGTTATTCAAACGGGGAGTGTATGGGCCTGAGAAGACGTCACAGAACAAGGAACGTTTCGGATAAAAGCCTGCCTCAACTAACAAACAGAAAACAAAACAAATAAACTAATAAAATGAAATGAAAACTTAGCTGTGGTGTAAACCAAAGACAAAAAGAGCAATAGGAGGAAGAGATTAGTACAGATGTTATATAGCTAAGAAGAGATATGGCGTGGCGATCATTAGCACGTCAGTGAAAAAAAAACCCGTAAAAACAAAGTTTTTGACTATAAATCCCTTATATATGAGCCATAACTAACAGTATTCATTATTTTCAAACATTTACAGATTGAATCTGTCTTAACTCAAGTTTGCTTCATAACCCTAGGGGGGGGCGGGTGGGTGGGAGGGGAAAAGTCTGGTCACCGATTCGCTTGACCGAGCTCAGCGTGACACGTAAAATGTAAACAAAAGCACCCCGTCACTTCCTTGGGTCGCCTCAATGCGTCAGCTCAAACTTTCACGTGGGAAAAAAACGGTACGTTCGATCGATCTGAAATTTTGATACTATGCATTGTTAGGTCAGATGGGTCAGTGTGCTAAATTTCAGCTCGATCGAATCAAGGGAAGTGGGTCATTTTCGACTTTTGTTTTTCCGCCCGCCCATGAGATGATGAGACGGCCGCGAAGTTAATATAAGGGATTTAATAAAAAACATTCATCCGATGAAATGCAAGGGTCCCATATTCTTAGATAAGCTTATTTTCCAGACTGACTCTGCCAGAATGTGTTTGTGCAGGTTACCATGGCAGTGATAGACAGGTCCTCCACAGACTGGTCGCGTCCATTGAAATGTCAGGAGACAGGGCACTGTTTGTCTTGTGTAATCGATCGTAAATGCTCCGAGATATTACACGAAAGGATCCTCTTTGTCTCACCAATGTATTTGGTGGAGCAGCGCTTGCAAACAATGGTATAGATCAGGGTTCTCAAAATTTTTCTGCCGGAGGGCTGCATTAACTGTCAAACAGCAGTTTGGGGGCCGACTACCCACAGTTTTGTGGTTAATTAATGTAAAAATAGAATCTTTTTTTTTAGATTAAAAAGTATCCAGGGTCGGACGAATGAGCCTCGCGGACCGCATCTGGTCCGCGGGCCCTTGTTTGGAGACCCCTCATGTAGACTGTCGACCACATGGCGGCTAGTGCAAAGAAAGCCGTCACTAATTTTGAATGTCCCCTTAGGGAAGAAAATCTGGTCCGTCAGGTTAATAAAGGGGCAAGATAGATAGGTTGTGATAGTAATGTAGGTTGTCAAAGTAGCGTAGGTTGTCATAGTAGCGTATGTTCTCTATGTTGATTTGCTTAGCGACAGAGTGTTGCCCCAAGAACTCAAATCTGGCTTACTGACCGAAACGTTTTTTCCACCCCTGGCCTGTATGTAATGGCTCTTACAACCCTACGTGTGTTGTTACCGTCTTGTCTAGTTCCACCTCTGACGACAAATATACGCCCATCAGCTTTTCAGCTCGTGCAGCAGGCCAAGTGCGAGACATTGATTTTCGTCCAACTCCTCGATTGTGATGGGCTTTTCAGTGCCAGCTATAACAATGTATATCATTGTTTGCATTGTTATGCACTGTGTTCCCGATATGGTGATGGACCCAGCAGCTGTGAGAATATAACATTCAGTGCTGAGCGTTTAGTGTAATGTGAACCAGATCATAAAAATAATTCGAAGAACTGTTGTCTTCTTTTTCTTGCATTACACACACGATTGTTTGTCAGCTGTATTTCCTGTTGTTTACTTCGCTCTATCTGTAGCGTATAAATTCAAGTGAGGGCGTGAGGGTGGTGTGGATGGGGTGAAGGCAAAACCATAAATTACAACAACAACAAAAACGAAACAGCTAGAGAATAGAAAATATCCGTATAAATTAAGGCTGTTGAAATTAACGATTAATTTCTCGATTAATCGTTAAAAAATTTAAACGATTAAATAATTTTTAACGTTTAATCGACCTATCAAATACAAATTATTGGAAGTCAAAAAGTAAAAAGACAAATAATAATAAAAATAGCGGCCGATAAATCATAAATTTTCTGACGATTACTCGAACATCTTATCTTCGGTTTAAACTATTGACTGACGGGAATGTTCAAAATGTTGATACAGTTTATTGTATCCATTGTGAGAAATCGTTTGCCTACCATGGTTCTAACACTTCTCATACTTATCAAGCTAAATGAAAAGCGTATTAAGCTAATGGCAGTAATGGAGTCTAACTCAGAGAAAGAAAATGACGATAGCTCTTCTGATGAAATACTGCGTTACAAAATGAAGATGATCGTTCCTGATTCCAGTAATCCTCTACAATGGTGGAAACTTAATGAACACCGATATCTGATAATTTCATTCCTTGCGAAGACCGTTTTGTGCATACCAGTTACCTCAATTCCATGTGAATGATTGTTCTGCTCGGCTGGTTATATTGTCAAATAAATGAAATTGTCAATTAATGAAACAACATTTCTTTAATGATTAACGTAGCTTATGTGTAATGTACTGTCCTCTATGTTGTTATTATGGTATGAATGCTTATTTAATTATTATATGTATGTTATGATCTTAATGTAAGGCGCTGTGAGCCTGGTTCCTTGCTGGGATACAGCGCTATAAAAATTATCAATTACTAGAAAAATACCCGCACTTTGTAGCGGGAGTGTGCTGACCCTTTATCCAAGTATTAGTTGCTGGTTATTACAATTTTTATTTGCCAAGTTAAATTTCAGATTCATCTATGTAGTTAAAATCTTATGAGAAACAGAGATATGCCATTTTACCGCGTGAGTTGTTTTCACTTAATGCAGTGCCTTTTAACATAACCTTACTATTTAAAAGATATGATTTATTAAATAATGATCCTTGCCGACCATAATAACTAAATTTACAATTTCATTCCCATTTGTACAAAATTAACATAACTTATAGGTTTTCCGAAAGAGCTCTACCACACTCGTCACTCAAAAATGTAATATATCATTACGAAACTGCATCGTATCACAATTGTAAATTATATAATATTTGTAACCAAGTCTATGAGATAAACAACATGTGGCACTATCCCTTTAAAAGACAAAAGCTAAGTGACTCACAGCGAAAATAAACAAAATTATAAATGTACTTTCTAAAATACTTTTTTAAAAAAAACTGGTCGAATTAAAATGATATCAAAAAAATGTGCACACCATATTTAGAAAATATAGAAAGCTGGCCGCATAAAATAAAGTCTTGTTATAAAGTAAATGTACTGGACCAAAATAACTCCTCCTGTTGACGTTTTCATAAATGTGTCAACAGGGAAATAATATTTAACATTTTTTATGTCTCTATATTTTACGATTTATATTTACGGTTATAAGCAATGTGTATAATTTCAAAAAGGAATATATTTTTTTTTGTTCCCTATTTCGGATAAGGCATCATATTTTGTAAATTATATTCAATGCACACACAGACACCAGATTTTATATCTGAAAAATAAAATAAAAATGAAAAAAAAAGATTCAACCGTCTGTTAATAGGTGCATCTTAAAAATGATTAAATGGCAATTTTAGAAATAGCCTATGCTATTCTGAATACAAAAGAATGAACATAAAAACACATTCAATTCGCAATTCATATTAATTAAGCGTTTTCAGGATCACTTCATTAAATTTAGTGGAGTGTGATATATGCAGTGTGATATGTGGAGTGTTGATATATGTAGTGTGATATATGGAGTTTGATATATGGAGTGTGATATATGGAGTGTGATATATGGAGTGTTGATATATGGAGTGTGATATATGGAGTGTTGATATATGGAGTGTGATATATGGAGTGTGATATATGGAGTGTCTGATATATGGAGTGTGATATATGGAGTGTGATATATGGAGTGTGATATATGGAGTGTGATATATGGAGTGTGATATATGGAGTGTGATATATTGAGTGTGATATATGGAGTGTGATATATGGAGTGTTGATATATGGAGTGTGATATATGAAGTGTGATATATGGAGTGTGATATAGGGAGTTTGATAAAATGAAATCATTCATAATTTTATGTGTTGAACTAGGACAAGGCTAGTGGGGCTAGTGATGATGATATCCTGCAATGAATTAAAATAAATTAGAAACTCTCTAGTTAAGAAAATAAAATGAACAGAGTTTCTCAAACCTTGTCAAAGGTGAAAGTAAGGGAAATGTTCTCAAGTTTCAGTAATCCTAAGATACATGGATGCCCTGATAAAGAACTTTCAGACAAATGAAATGTCATGTATGAATAGATAAACCTGGGACAATTTCTTCCAATAACGCATCTCTAAAATCTGGTGTACTAATAGCATGTATTGTCTGGCAGAATATTGATCTACGTTTTGTATGTAAAAAGAAATATTGAACCAACTTTTTGAGAATAACTCCTTACCTTTTGTACGTACACAGAAACATTAAACATACTATTTGAGGATATTGATCTAAGTTTTGTATGTACAAATAAATATTGAACCAACTATTTGAGAATATTGACCTAACTTTTGTACGTACACAGAAACATTAAACTAACAATTTGAGAACACCAGTAATTCTTGCATCGGGCGGGAGGGAGAATATGGAGGAGAAGCAAAGAGGAAACCTATGGACCCTGTGTTTAAATGTGTTTGTCCCAGCAGTTTATACCACACAATGGGATGTAGGGAAAATTTATTTGAAGATTTTGGTACATTATGTCTTTGGTACTTACTTCATTATAATTATATTTTTTCGACAAGATATTCCTCTTGAAAGGAACGAACCAAAGTGACCTATCACTTTTTTTGTTGACACAGAGTAAGCTTAATCGGCCGATAATGATTTCATTAGATATATTATCACCTTTGATTGCTTTAAAAACCTAGTTTATGTCGATTTAATAACGTTCAACAAAAAATTAAAAATGTATCTTATATTTACAAAATCTCAATAGTTTATTACATCATTTTTATAAACTATTTGAACAATATAAGTTCAAGTAAAACGTCTCTTATACTTACATGTTTTACATTTAAAATATTTGAGACAAAAATTGCCTCCCTTTACAAACACAATATTCCTTAGCCATTTTTATTTGTTCCTTATCAAATACTCTCCGATTATTTCTATTTTTTTATTTTTTAAAAATTCTTGCTACAAATGCACTAAAGTCGAACACTTCGCCTACTTATCAAACCAAATGATAAGCGTATTAAGCTAATAGCAGGAATGTAGTTTGTCTCAGAGACAGAAAATGACGACATCTTTTCAGATGAATTACTGCGCTCCCAAATGGAGATGAAAGTTCCCGAATCCATTACCCTCTACAATGGTGGAAACTTAATGAACACCGAATATCCGATACTGTCATTCCTTGCCAAGACCGTTCGATACATACCAGTTACTTCAGTTCCACGTGAATGATTGTTCTGCTCGGCTAGTTATATTGTCAATTATACACGCTCATCACTTGAACCAAATAATGTCAACACACTTGTCTTTTTGCTTAGTTGGTTAAAAGATGACATATAAAGGAGACGTTCCAGTGTTATTTAGATTCTCAGCAAGAACGTTTAAAAAGTGTTCTTTATGACACCATAAATTTAAATGTTTGACTTTAATCGAAATTAACGATTAATTAATTTTTCAAAAGTAAACTATAAGATTTAAATTAATCGTTAAAAGCCCTAGTTTAAAGAGAGTGATTCGGGGCCTTTCAGAAGATATGTGTTAGACATAGATGCAAGGGTTGCCATTGTTTATCTGAGATAAAATTAATGAGTATGAAGTCATGGTTTCTATCATGTTACAGATCTCTTTAGCAGCAATTGTTTCGTCTGCTGTTTAGTTTCTGCTTGATACCATTGTTACCTGAGAGAAAGGCCAGGCTAGATTGGACACAGTAAGGTATGCACCTTGCCTATCTCCTAGCTGCATTGCCGTAGGCTGGCACCCTTCAGCTCACACATCTGTGGACACAGTAAGGTATGCACCTCTCTCTACTCATTCTACTTATAGCTGCTACTGGACACAGTAAGGTATGCACCTCTCTCTGACTCATTCTACTTATAGCTGCCATTGGACACAGTAAGGTATGCACCTCTCTCTGCTCATTCTACTTATAGCTGCCATTGGACACAGTAAGGTGTGCACCTCTCTCTCTACTCATTCTACTTATAGCTGCCATTGGACACAGTAAGGTGTGCACCTCTCTCTACTCATTCTACTTATAGCTGCCATTGGACACAGTAAGGTATGCACCTCTCTCTACTCATTCTACTTATAGCTGCCATTGGACACAGTAAGGTGTGCACCTCTCTCTCTACTCATTCTACTTATAGCTGCCATTGGACACAGTAAGGTGTGCACCTCTCTCTACTCATTCTACTTATAGCTGCCATTGGACACAGTAAGGTGTGCACCTCTCTCTACTCATTCTACTTATAGCTGCCATTGGACACAGTAAGGTATGCACCTCTCTCTACTCATTCTACTTATAGCTGCTACTGGACACAGTAAGGTGTGCACCTCTCTCTACTCATTCTACTTATAGCTGCCACTGGACACAGTAAGGTGTGCACCTCTCTCTACTCATTCTACTTATAGCTGCTACTGGACACAGTAAGGTGTGCACCTCTCTCTCTACTCATTCTACTTATAGCTGCCACTGGACACAGTAAGGTGTGCACCTCTCTCTACTCATTCTACTTATAGCTGCTACTGGACACAGTAAGGTATGCACCTCTCTCTCTACTCATTCTACTTATAGCTGCCACTGGACACAGTAAGGTGTGCACCTCTCTCTACTCATTCTACTTATAGCTGCCACTGGACACAGTAAGGTATGCACCTCTCTCTACTCATTCTACTTATAGCTGCCACTGGACACAGTAAGGTGTGCACCTCTCTCTACTCATTCTAATCATAGCTGCTACTGGACACAATAAGGTTTGAACTTGGTTTATTCTTGAAACCATATTCCATGGTTTATAGCATTTGTTTGTTCTTTCTGCCAACTTCCGTATTTTGGTCCTATTCCTAGATGTTTATGGCCCTAGTCCTAGATGTTTATGGTCCTAGTCCTAGATGTTTATGGTCCTAGTCCTAGATGTTTATGGTCCTAGTCCTAGATGTTTATGGTCCTAGTCCTAGATGTTTATGGTCCTAGTCCTAGATGTTTATGGTCCTAGTCCTAGATGTTTATGGTCCTAGTCCTAGATGTTTATGGTCCTAGTCCTAGATGTTTATGGTCCTAGTCCTAGATGTTTATGGTCCTAGTCCTAGATGTTTATGGTCCTAGTCCTAGATGTTTATGGTCCTAGTCCTAGATGTTTATGGTCCTAGTCCTAGATGTTTATGGTCCTAGTCCTAGATGTTTATGGTCCTAGTCCTAGATGTTTATGGTCCTAGTCCTAGATGTTTATGGTCCTAGTCCTAGATGTTTATGGTCCTAATCCTAGATGTTTATGGTCCTAATCCT